>OY253676.1:828053-1046115 GCA_958009085.1 Protoeuglena noctilucae
GGGTGGGAGCTGCAGCTCGCATGACTACATGCATCATGCAACACAGGCCCAACATGAGCCTTTTCCCCACTTCCTGACTGCCACGCAGTTGATGCGTCAGAAGTGGGAGCTGCAGTTGGAGGCCAAGGATGCTCAGGTGCAGAGGTTCCGCAGGTGAGCATGGAATATGCGACATTGGATGCCAAAGCACGATATGTATGTGTGGTATCAGTAACTGTGGCCGTCACTGTCACTGTCACTGTCATCCATACGGGTACCGGTATTGATACTCTGCGTCACGTCTGCATATCTATATCTATTTCTCTCGATCTCCGCAGAGAGCTCGACGAGATCCTTGCGGCCGCACGCGCCATGGCCGCACACCAGCAGCAGCAGCACCACCACCAGCCGCGACTGTCCGACGCGCCCGCATTGGCGGCGGGGCAAGACCCACCCGCGACTTTGGCAAAGCTCCTGCAGGCGCCCGCCGTCTTCTAACACGCATGCTCACAAAAAAATAGAGATCATCGTAGGTCCACTCATTCAAGCGCGCAATCATCGCTGTGAACTCTTAATCAGTCCAATCAGCCGCGGCTGCATCGCCGCGCCCTGCCTGGACGAATGCTGCGTGCTGCGCAGACAGAATCGCTCGCGCGCGCGTCCGCGCCTGTGCTATCACACTCAGCGTCGGCGGGGGGACGATCTTGGGGAGCGAACTCGAACCCCTCTGCATGGTTTGGGCTGCGTGACCGGCAGCGGGAAAGGAGGCGCGGGGAAGTCCCGCCGCGCGCCGTTGAGCATTTTGTTCCATGCGTAGTCGAACTTGCCCATCCACTCCTCCTCGCGGGAATCCTCGTTCCCCGTCCCCCTCAAGACGTAGCGCACGCGAACGTAGATGTTGTAGCCCGCCAGCCGCGCCCCGTTCAGCATCACCATCTTTTCGCGCTCACCAGGGGTCTTGGACACGTATCTCTTCAAGCGTCTCAGCACATCCTGCAAAAGACGCAGGCAGAGACGGGTTGTAGCGCGCGCAGCGTGCAAGGTGCTCCGGGCGCTGCACCGCCCGAATGCCCTCGCCTCGGCTTTCCCGACGTACGCCACATTCCTCTCCAGCTGCTCTGCCCACGTGTCCCTCCTCGTCCCCGCGTCGCAGACGCTAATCTCGTACACTCCAGGCCGCCGCTTCACACCAAGCAGCTCCAGCGCCGCTGAGCGACCCTTCCGTGCGTCGTCCCATGCTCGGTCACTGGCGGAGATTAACAGAATCCACTGCGTCGACGTGGACCAGAACTTTTTGTACTCGTACCATTAATGGGTTTCAGGGTCCTCGCGCAAAGGCTTTTCGGGCGGTTCGTCGCGGGAGAGGCCGAGGCGCCGCACGGGTCCAGTAGAGACGGGCATCACGGCTGTCCTGGACCTGATGGGCGCCGGGAGGAATCAGCGCATTGTCAGGAGGTGTGGGCGACTGTGTCGCCACGGTGGCCGGGACGAGACAGAGTGTGGCGGTGGCACGTGCTCGGGTCGGGCAAGCGAGTGGGCAAGGCGCGGGCCGGCGGCAAGGTTCCTCGGACCTTCCGGGTCCTTCCCTCGCGCGTTTACCTGGGCAAGGCCCGGCGAGCGCTCTGAAGCGCGAAGTAGCAATCACGGGATCAAATCACGGGGAGGGTATGGCGCCGGAAGCGGTGCCGGGCACGACAATGACGGCTGCATGCTGCCAGATGGATCTGGCGGCGCAGACACTTTTTGGAGGTCTGCCGCACCCGGTCTGGCCAGCTCTCTCGTCAATGACTTCTCCGTGACAACCGTTTCAATCCTCAATCAGAAGCTCGCCGTGATCGGCGCGCATGAATCAACCGCGGCTGCATCCCCACGTCCTGCCCTGGAAGAATGGGTTAGGGTGGCGTGCTGCGCAGACAGAATCGCTCGCGCACGCGTCCGCGCCTGCTCTATCATCGCTCTCCCCTACACACGCGCCGCGGCGTCCGGAGGCGCGGGGAAGTTCCGCCTCGCGCCGTTCAAGTCGTCGTTCCACGCGTAGTCGAACATGGCGAGCATCCACGTCTCGTACCGCAGCGCCACATGCTCGTTCTCGACGTAGCGCACGCGCACGTAGAGCCGGTGCGACTGCCGCGCCTTGTGCAGCATCGCCATCTTGTTCGCCTCGCCGGGATTCTTCGACAAGTACTTGCTCAGGCGATCCGACGCGTCCTGCAAACGTCTACAAGCGGCGACCGGACTCGCCGAAGCGCGCGCAGCGTGCACCGTGCTCCGCGCTGCACAGCCGAGCTGCCCTCGCCTTGGCCTTCCCGACGTACGCCACGTTCCTCTTCAGCTGCTTCCGCCACTGCCGACTGCCCTCGACCGCGTCCGCGTCGCAGAAGCTGATCTCGTACACGGCCGGCCGCTTCTCGATGCCCTCCAGCGTCTTCGCGCGTCCCTGCCGCGCGTCGTCCCACGCCAGATCGCCGGCGAGGAGGAAGAGAATCCACGGCGTCGACTTGGCCCAAAATGCGCGATAGGCACGGCCTAAGCGGGTCCCCGGGTCCTCGCGGTTGGCCCCTTCGCGCGGCGTGCTGGGAAAGCAGCCGAAGCACAGTGCGAGTCCAGTAGAGACAGGCATCACGGGTGTCCTGGACCTGCTGGGAGCCGGGGAGCGAGGCAGATGTCGGACAGAATGCAGGCCGCCCGGTGGAGCACGATGGCAGCGCGGCCGTCGCTCACCTGCGCGGTCCAGCGAGGGCGCGCGAGGTAAAGATCACGGAGCTGGATCACGGGAAGGGCATGGCGCTGAAGGCATCGCCGGGCAGGGCGATGACGGGGCCTCAGCGGCGCGTCAGAAGGAGAGATCTGGCATCCTGGGCAGCCTGAATGGATCCAACTCAGGCGCCCCCGGTCAGCGCAGTCGCTCACGCCGCAACCATCCCAGCGCCGAGGCCCGGCGTACTGCGCACTGCGGCGCGGCGGGGGCGAATGAGCGAGTTCTTTGACGTGGCGGCGAGGGAGGGGGGCGACGACGAGGAGGAGGACGAGGAGGTGAGAGAGGGAGTTTACAAGAATGTGGCACTCACTTGCGAAGCACTCGCTCGCGATCGTGGCGCGAGGAATCATTCGCCCGGCTCTTGCGGGTGCCTGGTCGCTGCGATGCGGCCCTAGGGCGCTGCCCGTCGCTCGCGGGTGTGCATGCATAGTCGTTGCGTCCGACGCGCACACGAGGGACGCGGTGGACGGCGTCTAGTGCCGGCCAGGGCAGCTGCGCGCACGTCCCGCCCGATGCACCGCCCCCGCGCGCACCGTGTGCTCCGCAGGGGCCGGGGGAGGACCTGAACGACACGTCCAACGATGAGGAGGAGGAGGAGGGGTTGGATGAGTTTGAGCAGGATGGGTTTGTCGTGGGAGACGACCAAGCGGAGGGGGAGGGTGGAGAGGGGGACGGGGCCGCGGGCGGGGAGGCGGGGGAGAAGGCAAAGAAGAAGAAGGCGAGTGCGGCAGGGTGGCAACGGCGGGATCGGGGTTCGGGACGTAGCGGCGGGCGCGAAAAGGTTGCAAGCTCCTCACGCCCGCTCCCGGCCCCGCCGACGCTCCGTTTCTCGACGTGACGCGCAGAAGAAGAAGAAGAAGGACCGCGTGTGGGAGCTGGACGAGGAGGACTACGAGATCGCCGGCGTGGACCGCCGGAAGCGCCTGCGCCGGGTCGGGGACGACGACGAGCCCATCCGCGCGCAGACGCGGGAGGAGCTCGAGCGGCAGATCTTCGCAGACGGGGAGGGCCCCGTCGAGGGCCTGGAGGACGAGGAGGCGGAGGCGGCCGTCGCGCGCAGGGAGGCTGCGGCAGCGCAGCGGCGCAGCCGGGCGGACGCGCAGGTGGGCGCGCGCGGCGCGCGAGGGCCCCGGTTGCGGACCTCGATAAGTGGAATGTCTACTTCATAAACAATGCAGAAATAGCAGTAAACCTCCGCACGCGCCCTTCTCTCAGCTGGACGAGGACCCGATGGACGATTGGATTGAGCACGACACGGATGTGTACCGCGACGCGGAGAAGCAGTCGCGTGCGGCGCGGGAGCGATATCCGGGCATGACGGAGGCGGAGGCGGAGGCCCTGGCGGAGGCGCAGGAGATTTTCGGCGACGTGGACGGCACCCTGGCGCAGTACCAGGCGCTCAAGCACAGCCGGGGGGCGGACGAGGAGGGCGAGGGGGCGGAGGTGAGTGGGCGTGGGTGCGGCATGGAGTCCTTCGGGTGTTGCTGACCTTGTGATGCGATGCGAGCCCGTGGCTCGTCGTACTCTCCGGGAGGCTCCACCTGTGACGTTGTGCCCCAATAAATGCTTTCTCTCATCTGACATCTCCTTGTCCTCTGACCGTAACCGTCCCTCGTGCGTGCCTCTCTCACAGGAGGAGGAGGGGTCTCAGAAGGGCGAGGGGCGCGGGGGTCGGTCGGGCGTGGGACGTTTGGACCCCGAGGCGGCGCGGCGGCTGATGCTGACGGAGAGGGACGACGAGATTCGAAACACGGACCTCCCGGAGCGCGAGCAGCTGCGCGAGGGGGCGGCGGGGCTGGGCCTGGCGGGGGCGGACCTGGCAGCAGCGGCCGAGTGGATCTGTGACGAGCTGCTGCAGCTCCCCCCGGACCACGCGCTCGGACGGCTGCTGTACGAGGGCGCGATGCACGTGCACGGCACCGAGGGGCTCGACGGAGGGCGCGCCTGGCCGCCCGGGGCGCTGCTGGGCAGCCCGTCGGACCTGCGGGGGGCGCGGGGCGTGCGCATGCCGCGGTCCGCGGAGGCCGCGCGGGACTGGAAGGCCGGCGCGCGCGGGGTCGCGGACGACACCCGCGTGCGCGAGGCGCTGCTCGGGGCCGTGCGGGCGGTGCTGGAGGACGTGGTGGAGGGGCACTGGGAGGTGCCCGCGCTGGCGCTCTTTCGGCGGGGGCGCTGCGGGGAGCTCCTGGCGGGACATTCGGAGGACCTCGGCGTGAACGGCGAGGGGGCGGTGGCGAGCCGGGAGGAGGCGCGGCGGCTGGCGGACAAGTACGCCGTGGCCGTGGGCGTCGGCCGCGTCATGCCCGAGCACCGGTGAGGGCCGCTGGGGCTGTGCGGGTGGGCACTTTGGCATCCTCTACTCATTCCTCATCGCGCTGCGGCGCAATGGGGCCCGGCGCGCGACGCTGCGCAACCGCCCGCACCGTTTGCAATGGTTCGAGACCAAACGCCGTCCCGGCCACCGCGCGTCCTCCGCAGTCGCGTCCGCCGCTTCGATCTGCTCTACTACGTCCAGGACCTGGCGGCCCGCTTCGCCGCGCTCGAGTCCGTGCGGTCCGCGCGCCGGCAGAAGTACCGGCAGGCGCTTGACGCGGCGACGGGGGCGGATGCGGCGGCCGTCGCGCGGTGCCTGGAGGCCCTGGAGTCGTGTCGATCGATTCCGGAGATGGACGACGTCGACCGGACGTTCGAGGCGACGATTGACGCCTCGGAGGACGCCGCGCTGCAGGCGGGGCGGTCGGCGGGTCCCGGCCGCGTGGCCCGCACCAAGCGCGTCGCGGCGATGCGGAGGAGCGGGGCCATCGAATTCACCGCGCGGTTCGCCATCTCCGCCGAGCAGGTCAGAGATAAGGGGGCGGTGGCGTGTGACAGTGGCGCTTGTGCTGTTACCAGCCCTGGAATCCGCATTTGTTCCTTTATCAAGCAACCCTCATATTCTGTCTCATTCGCAGTTGGCGGAAAACCTGGAGGAGCAGGACCGCACCGGGCTGACTTTGCACGTCCCGCCCGACCCGGCCCAGCCGCCCGAGGCAGCGGCCGAGGCGTTTGTGCAGGAGTGGCAGTCGGGGATGAGGTGAGTGGGTGCGAGAGGGAACGTAATAGAACGAGAGACGTGCATAGTGAGAGTGCCGGGTGGGAGGAGGAGATGTCAGCTATCCTCGCTCTAATCGCCTCACGTCCACCCGCATCTACCAACAGCCACACACCATCACTGATATAAAGCCCTATTGCCACTCATGTCGTTATCTAGATTCAAATCCCTCCCTCCCCAATCCCCCCGCAGCGGCGACCTCCTCCTGCAGATGTCGGTGCAGTCGGCGGCCACGCTTCTGGCGTCAGACTTCCGTGTCGCCTCCCACGTGCGGTCGAGGTTCTACCGCCACGCGAGGCTCACCGTGACGTCCACGCCGGAGGGGGAGGCCAAGATCGAGGCGCACAGCCTGCTGGGGCCGGTCAAGGTGAGAAGGGGAGCTGTGCTGGTTAAGGTTGTTGAGAGTACCAATGGCGGCGTGCGTTTGGGGTTTCGCAAAGAGCTGCAGCCCCCACCGCCACCCTCACCGCTACCCTTCACATCACCCCCACTGCCACCCTCACTGCCACCCTCACCGCTACCCTCCCCCGACCCCCACAGCGCCTGTCGGGCGTCCCGCTGGGCCACATCAAGTCCGGCCACTTCTCTCTGATACGCAAAGCGGTGCGGGACAAGCTGGTGACGCTTACGATGGCTTTCCCCAGCGAAGAGCAGCGGGCGGTGATGGCGGAGATGGCAGGGGCGTACAGGGGTGCGGGGGGGACTGACGTGGGGGCGGCGTGGGACGATCTGCGGTGAGGGGTGGGATGTTGTGTGGGGTGTGGGATTGTGTGAGTGGTTTTGGGCGTGGGACGATTTGCAGTGAGGGGTTGTGGGTGGGGTGGTGTGTGGGTGTGTGTGGTGAGGGTGCGCGTGGGACAATCTGCAGTGAGGGTTGTGGGGTGTGTGGGGAGCGTGGGTCGAGCTGGAATGCAATTTGGTGGCCAGCCATCTCACCCTACTCATCCTACTCATCTCACCCCATCTCACACTCACCCCCACTCACCCCCACTCACTCAAAATTACCTCACCACCCATCTCCCCCCCTCATCGCAGCGACCGCATCCTCCACACCGCCGTCCACGACCACATCCTCCCCGCCCTGCGCCAGGAGGTCGAGAGCGATCTCGAGAGGCAGTCCGCGGATCACGTGGCCTGCGAGGCGGGGGGTGTTTTCTGGCGATACGCCACGCAGCCGCCCATCGCGGTGGCGACAACTGAGGACCCCGCGGACCCCAGGCCGCTGGACGTCAGGCTCGTCAAGGCGAGTGGGGGTGGGGGATTTGAATGAATGGTGTAAAGTCATCGTATTGGGTAATGAATCCAGTGAACCATGCCCCACCCCCTACACCTCTCTCGCCACTCACTCACCCACCCTATCACCCACCCCCATCAACCCCCATCACCTTCCCCCCCTCTTCAGGTCTGCGTGGCTCTCTGGTCCCCCGGCACCACCCCCGGCGACCTCACAACGCTGGCCGTGATCGATTCCCGGGGCAACCTCGTGGACCTTTTGCAGTGCCGGCAGCTCACCGGGGATTACCCCGCGACACGCCAGACACGCGGGCCCACTGAGGGGGCGGGGGGGGCGACAACAACAGGGATCGAACCCCCACCCGACGCATTGCGGGATCCCCGGAAAGCGCGGGATCTCGAGGATATTTTGAATCTGATCGTGGCGCACAGGCCGCACGTGGTGGTGGTGGGGGCGGGGGGCGCGGGGGCGATTTTACTGGCGGAGGATCTGAAACGCGTTTCTGGCAAGATATCCGAGAATTTTCAGGAGGCGGTGAATGAGGATCTGCCGGCGGGGATCGGGGTGGAGGTGGTGGAGGACCAGGTGGGGGGGTGGGGGGGTGTGGGGGGGTATGGGATGTGTTGGGGGGGTTGCTGGGTGTGGGGTTATTGGGGCGGAGGTGGTGGAGGACCAGGTGTGTGGGGTGGGTGGGGGGGGGAATTTTGTGGGGTGTGGGTGTAGTGGGGGGGTGGGGTGTGTGTTGTGTATAAGTGATATTGGGGTGGAGGTGGTGGAGGACCAGGTGGGGTGGGGTTGGGGGGTAGCGGGGGTCGTAGTGTTGTGTTAAGCGGTGGCAATTCTTCGTGCAAACAACACAGGCACACTACAGACACTCTCATCTCACCTCTCATCTCCCTCCCACCTCACTCCCCCATTCAGGTGGCGTGCCGCTGGGCCGCGACCAGAGAGGCATCGGTGGAGCTGGGGGACCTGTCGCAATCGGGCAGAGCAGCGGTGGGGCTGGGGCGGTGGGTGCTGGATCCCCTCGCAGTGCTGTGTGGGGTGGTGGCGGATGAGGGGGCGGCTGTGGGGCTGTTCATGGGGCCGGCGGAGGTGCTGCTGGGGTGAGTGAGAGGGGGGTTGGGGGGGTTAAGTGTGATGGATGATGATAACTACTATCAATATGATGATGGGTGGGTGTGACGGGTGCGGTGGGGTGGGTGGGGTTGATGGGGGTGGAATGAGTGGGGTGTGATAGGTGGGGTGAGTGGCAGGGTGGGGGAGGGGGTGGATGGGGTTACATGTAATGCATCACTAAGATTACTATGACTGGTAGCAGTGATGTATTGATAGGTATGGCTGGTTGATAATTGGTAAAAATAGTTGATAATGCCCTGACAATACCGGCACCCCATCATCCCACCCACGATAGCACAGTAACCACGCCCTCTCCTCTCCCCCTCCCCAGCCCCCCCCGCCGCCGCCAGCTGATGGAGCGATTGCTGGTGACTGCCGTGGCGCAGACAGCCGTGGATGTCAACACCGCCGTGGCATTCGCGAGATGGAAGCTGCCCACCCTCGCCTATGTGCCGGGGCTGGGGTGAGCGGGCGGGCGATGCGCGGGGCTTTGTGATTTTATCATGTTATTATTGTTTGTTATTGTTTGATGTATCGCATTTGATATTGTTATATTTATGACAATAATGTTGTGGTTTATAGTTTATAATAATAACAAGATCATGGTAAGTACATTAATATTATTATTATACTATAAGTTCAATGATATTGTTTTACGATCTCACCCCCTCCCCTTCCCCCCCGCAGCCCCCGCAAGGCCTCTGCGCTGATCAAGTCCATCCAGGCCACCCCCGAGGGCGTGCTGCAGTCGAGGCGGCAACTGAGGGAGGATTTGAATATGGGGCCGGTCGTGTACGCCAACTGCGCGGGGAGCCTGCTCGTGCAGGCGCTCAAGTGAGGGATGGGGTGGGGGGTCCATTTTAGCAATAGCTGTTGTATTTTATCTTGTTTTAAATTAGATTATTATGACCATTGTCCCTTGCCCCCGCAGCGCGAGTGACCTGGGCAACTACTACCTCCTGGACGCCATCCGAGGTGAATCGCGATTAGCAATGATATGATAATATATGATAAACTAATAAGATGTATGATAAAAATAATAAGATGTATAAGATCAACAGCACATTCAGTTAACCCCCCCATAAATCCCAGTTATAATTCCCTCAACCCCCCCCTCTCTCTCCCCCGCAGTCCACCCCTTCGCTTACCCCCTCGCTTATCGTTTGCTCCGTCACTTGCGCTCCCGGGGGCTGCTGTCCGCGACTGCCGATAGAGATGGAAACGGGGATATGGATGAACACGATAATGCGGATGCGGACGCATTGGTGGGGGAGGCGTTGGACCCAGAGGGGCCGAGGGGGGCGGTGGCGATGGGGGCGGATGTGGCGGGGGTGTGGGAGGAGATGGCTATGGAGATGGGGGAGGGAGCTAGGTGAGAGTTTATTGAATGAGCATGTCTTAGCATTAAGCCCATTCCACAACCCCACTGCCACCCCTCTTACAACCCCTCACGCTCGCTACTACCCACCCTACCCCCACCCCACTGCACCCCACCTCATCCTCACCCACACCCTACTCCCTTACCCCCGCAGCGCATCCGGCCTGCGTCTGGCCACCCTCATCAACATTCAAATCCACATCTAATAACTCCACCCCATCTCCCTTCACCCCCGCAGCTCAACCGGCCTGTGCATGGCGGCCCTCATCGACGTTCAGATGGAGATCGCCGCACCCGGCGCCTCCCTCCTCCCCACCTGGCGCCCCCTCAGCCCCTTCCGCGCCTTTTTGAGCCACGCCCAGATTCGATACGAGGACGTCAGGCAGGGGCGGGTGGTGCGGGGCACGGTGCGCGCGGTGTTGCGGGAGAGCGCGATTGTGGAATTGGAGACGGGGGTGGAGGCCGTGCTCCCCAAGCCCTTTTTGAGCGAAAGGACCTCCCCCGATTCGATCGGCGACCTCTCGGGGGTCGTCGCAAGGGGGCAGGCGGTGGCGGCGCGCGTTCTGGCGGTTTCGCCCAAGCTGACGCAGGCAGACGAGGAGCTGCTGGGGCAGAGGGACCGGAGGCCCTGGGACGCCGCGGCGTTCCTGGGGGAGATGAGGGCCATGGCCAACGAGACCATGGTGAGTTATTCTGTTGATATTGATTGCGAGATGGTAATTGATCGATAGTGTTGGTAGTGGTGGTGATGGTGAGGGGTGGCAGTTTGTATTGGTATTGACGGCAGTTGAAACAAGTGTTGATTATAGTGTATATTGGAATGTCGGTATGAATTCGCTTACAACCCGTATCAATTATCACCACCCCCAGTTGCGTGAGAACCACCGGGGCGGCATCCAGGGCGGCCCCTATGCCTGGTACAAGGACAGCGGAGTGGGGGACCGGTTCGGCATGTTCGGGTGGCAGAGGTGAGGAATGGTGTATGGGCTAAGCTAATAGGTGTTCTAATTATTGTAATAATAATGTTGTAATTTAGCACGTTACTTTTTTGTAAATTAAGATCATTTTTGTTATATTATCATATAAAATGGTGTGATGATACTACATATTTCCATATGTTCACTTCTCCCCGCCCACTCAGGCTCTCCCTTCAAGACTGGACCGAGACGGGCTTTGACCGCACTTCGGTCGTGCACCCCCACCACCCCGACGCATCGATCGGCTCCCGCATCAGCCAGCCATTCGTGGTGTATCTAATCGCATTCAGTGCCGAGGTGCAGCGGGACGGGCGGTGGGAGCGCGCGATCGCGGCGCATGAGGGGTACTATGAGGAGACGGAGGTGGATTGGGAGGGGGCGGAGGAGAGGGACCGGGCGGCGGTGGCGGGTGAGGGGGGGTGGTGGTGATGGGTGGTAATAATGATTGTAATTTGATGGCAGGTGATGGATTGGGAGGGGGCGGAGGAAAGGGATCGGGCGGTGGTGGGCGGCGGTTGATGTTCGCATTATTGTCAGTGTTCACTGTTAATCGTCAATATGTTATATGTTATAGTTATATATTTTATTGCATATTGCCAACATCTTATATTTTGTATTTCATCATCTCCTCCACCCCCCCCAGGCCCGTCTGCCAAGGGCGACCGTGGCAGGAAGAAGCAGCCGCCATTGATGATGAGGCGCATCGAGCACCCCTACTTCCGAAACGCCACGCTGGTGAGGGCATAGAGGGGGAGATTACACATTTGGGGTTGTTAATTTGGTCTGGCAAGTCAAGCTAACATGCGTCACTGGCGGCGGCGCTAGTGGGCAAGCCCTCTCCCCTCTTGCCAATCATTACGCTTACCCATATCTCATAGTAATGAAACCCATCCCATCTCCCCTTATTCACTCCATCTCAGGAGGAAGTGGAAAAAGAGCTCTCGTCTCGCTCGGTGGGTGAGCCCCTCTTCTCCCCCTCCACCAAGGGCCCCTCCTCTCTCCGGCTCACTTTCAAAGTGGCCCACGTCCCGATCGGCGATTCGGGGGACCCCCAAGATTCGATCATGCACGTGGAGATCAAAGAGGGGGGCAAGGACACCTCACGGCGGGAGACGATGCTCTCTCTCGGAAAAGAGCTGGCCATCGAGCATCCCCCCGGCGCCCCGCCCGCGGCTGCGTTCCGGGAAGTTTACGAGGATTTGGACGAGGCGGTGGCGCGGTTCGTGGAGCCCCTGGTCGCCAACGCAGAGCACGTCTCACGACACCGCAAGTACGTCGCCGGCGGCAAAGCACAAGTCGAGGACTTGCTCAGGCTGCGGCTGCGGGCGGACCGATCGCTTAGGGGAGATTACGCGCTAGCGCCGCACCTGCCCACGGGCAATGCGAGCGTGGATGGGGCGCGTGCGGGGGCGTTCTACATCGCAGCGTGTGTGCGGGACCCGAGGGGGGGGGAGCCCCCCGTGCATCGCGAGTATTTCCTCTGTCACCCCGACGGCTACGTTTTCCGGGGAGGGAAGTTCCCGGATCTGGAGGCGCTGGTGGATGAGTTCAAGCGCAAGCCGGGTGAGCGAGGGGTGGGGGTGGAGGTGTGTGTTATGGGATGGCGTGACTGGTGGATGAGTTCAAGCGCAAGCCGGGTGAGTGTGCGAGGGGGTGGCGGGTGTGTGTACTGGGATGGGGTGGGTTGGTGGGCAATGACATGCTGGCAGGGTGGGGTGGGGATGCACGTAACTGCACTCGCAAGCAACCCCACCCATCTCACCCACTCACCTCCCTCATCACCACCCCTCCCGTCTTCCTCCCCCCACAGTGGCCAAATCCACCGCCCCCTCCGCCCCCCCTTCGCGGCCCGCCGGCACCACCGCGGCCATCTTTGGATTCGCCCCCTTCCGATCCACGGGAGCAGCCACGCCCAACGCCAACTACGCCCCGCCGCTGCCGGTGAGGGGAGTGGGGCGGAGTGGGTGCTGTCTGTGTCGCTGTGCTTGTTGCAGCTGTCACGTGCACCCCACTTGCCTCCTCATGCCACGCTCTTGCCACTCCATCTTACACACTCCATCATGCACCCCCACTATCTCATACCCCCACCCACACCCCATCTTACACACCCCATGTCGCCACCCTACCCCCCTTCCCCCCTTCCTCCCCCCCCGCAGCCCCCGCCAATGGGCATGGCCTACTCATCAGGCGCAGCTACCCCGGGCGGCCGCCCCGCCTATCCCGCGCCCCCGCTGCCCTACCCCCCCGCCATGCCCGGCGGTGCATCGGGGAGTGGGGTTGCTGCGAACAGGGGTGCGAGCATGGGTGCCCCGTCCGAGCCATCCATGACAGATCTACTGCAGCGGTCTGCGGCGCACATCTCGCAGCAGCTGGGGAGCCAGGGCGGGGGGGCGAGGGGGTATGGGGGGGGTTGAGAGTGTGGGGGTGTGGGTGCGGGAGACATGATGTGGGGAGGGCAGGAGAGGAGTGGGGGTAGCGCGGCGCATGCGCATGGGCTTGGCGCTTGCTGTTGTGGTTGATGAACGTAGCGGCGCGCTGTGGCAGGCTTGAATCGCGGCACGGCGAACTGGCGAACGCGTTCTGACGATCCCTGCGCTGGCATCGCGCGTCAACGAACGAATCACGGCCGCGAATCGTTTTATAGATTTCAACAGACACGACGAAAGCGCCTCTCGAGACCGGCGGCCCCGCCCGCGGCTGCAATCCGCGCCCAAGACAACAGGGCTGCAGCCGTGGCGACCGTCGCGTCGCAATGGCGCACGAATGGCCGGGGAGGAATGTCAAGGAGGTCGTGGTAAGTATTTAGATGCTTCGGTTGCAGCGAATCATCCAAGTGAAGGTCTGGCTGATGCGCAGCTGCGTCGTTACCGCAGGTTGTCATGAAACCGGGCTATTTTTGCGCGGCGCAGCTCCACATGCCGCCCGCGCTGGTCAATTACGTCTCGAGGTACAATTTGGACGAGGAGAGCATCACGTTCACCGTCACGGACGCGGCCACGGGCCACACTGTCACCGTGGAGGGGCTGGTCGTGGTAAGCGCGGACATGCCCGCTTGCGGCGCGCGCGCCCATGCGTGCGCAGTCACAAATGCGCAGTCTCACGTGTAGTGTTCTCTGCGCCCGTAGAAGCTCAAGCGAAAGCACCTGGGCGGTCCGCAAGCGCTTTGGAGCGCGATGGACGTCCGCTCCGGCGACTCCAGTGC
Organism: Protoeuglena noctilucae; assembly: GCA_958009085.1. Classification (NCBI taxonomy): domain Eukaryota; kingdom Viridiplantae; phylum Chlorophyta; class Pedinophyceae; order Marsupiomonadales; family Marsupiomonadaceae; genus Protoeuglena; species Protoeuglena noctilucae. Next base: position 841,792 of record OY253676.1, read on the forward strand.
GTGGCTCGGGTTGGCAGCGCCCGCGTTTCCAACATTGTATGCATAAGAATTACTCTTAAGCGCTTCCCCGCCATCTCGCCCGCAGTCGCGATCGCCATCGAGCCTCACAAGACCGTGCACTGGCGCGCTAAGGTCTATCGCTCGCCCGAGCACGATTCCATGCCGCACTGGCGCGCGCATCGGAAGGAGCAGTCCGCGCGCCGCACCGCCGCGCGCACGGGATCCGACGGGGAGGAGAAGCACGGTCCTGGCCGCAAGCGGCAGCGAACAACTGCCCAGGCCCCTGCTACCGGCAACATGGGTGGCATTGCGCCGGACATGAGCCCTTTCGCGTCTCCGTGGCTTCCGCTGATTCAGGGGCTGGGATCAAGGTGGCCGAACGGGGCCGGCGGGGCGATGAGCGCAGCGACGGTCGGGGCGCCGGGCATGGGTGGCGCTGCACCATTGCCACTGCCGCCGTTGCTGCCACTGCCGTTGTTGGGGAGTGCGGGCCCTCAGGCGTTTACTGCCGGGTTGCCTGGCATTGCGCCGATGTCATGGATGCCCATGCCCATGCCAGTGGCGCCATCGCTGCTGGTGACTGAGGCAGTGCCGCCAGCGGGGGCGGAGGGGCTGGGTGGGGTGGCTGCCGGGGTGGGAGCGGGGGTGGCTGGGGCTGTGGGGGTTGGGGAGGGGCTAGGTGGGGTGACTGGAGTGGTGGGGGCTGCAGAGGGGTTGGGCGGTGTGACTGGGGCGGAGGTGGGCGTGGCCGGGGCGGTGGGGGGCGTGGGTGGAGCGATGGCGGGTGCAGAGGGGCAGGGTGGGGTGGCTGCGGAGGCGGGGAGAGTGGACGCGCAGGGTGGGGCTGACAGGGCTGTGGCGGAGGTGGGTGCGGTAGGAGGGGAGGAGAGCGGAAGGGGGGAGGATGAGAGCGGGGCTGTGGCGATGGGCAGCCCTGCTTTGCACGGGGAGGGTTCGTGGGATGTGGACGAGCCGAGCTGGATGGGGAGCGAGAGAGGGGGGGGGGGGGGGGATGAGGGAGACGGTGCGGTCTCCAACAATCCGCATGATAACATGCGGATGGTGCAGGTGGTTGTGGGGGGGGTAGCGAGGCAGTCGGGAGCGATGCGAGGCAGCAGATAGGGGAGTCAGTGAACGCCGCTGTTGAATCATAAACGTACAAGTGGGGTTGTATGGATGGCTGCGGGCAGGATCGGAAGCGCGAGGACAGTTTGCTGACTGGGTGCCGGGTCTTGCCCCACTTGCTCGCTGACCCCGCGCCGGCGATCTCATCATCTAGCGTGCGGGGAATTAGGTAACAATACATACGTGGCAGTGCGCCGTTGCTTCGGTCGCCACATCAATCGATCTGCCCGCACAACCTGCTTTGCCTTTTGGAGGGAGCGAAGCGTAGCGACGGGCGCGGCTTTCGGGTTCGCGAGGGCTAGTCCTCATCGTCTAAGTCACATCATCAGCGGCTGCAGCAGCGAAGTGGCTGACCCGCGCGTAGGGACGCGCGCGCGCGGGGGCCCACGGGGCGCTGTGGCGGGGGAGGCGGGAAGCGCGCGATGCTCTCCAAGAGCCTCGCTCGGCCACGCGGTGCCGCTAGGAAGAACGTGAGTGTCGCTGGATCGCACTGGCTGACGCTTTGAGCGCTATCTGTGCTTCCGCACTCCGCCCCAAGCACCGGTGCGTGCCCAGCGGCGCGATCGTCGCACTTCCAATGCCCGCTCTGTTTCACGCAGGATGTTCGTCGGAAGAACGTGTTACCGAGCGACAGTTCCGTTCCGGACGACCCGCGGGAGAGCGACGGGGGTGAGCGTCACCTGTTGGGTTGCCATCTGCGCCTGCAGCTCGCGGCGCGCTCGCCCGCCGCCTGCTTTTTCTGACAGAAATCGGTTTTATTTCGCTTTTCGCAGGTCAGCCGGAGCTCCCGAGCGCCGCTGTGCCGTCCAAGCGGCGCGGCAGGGCGCAGGGCCCGGCGCAGTCATGGTTAGGGTTAGAGGACCCCAGCAGTCCTTCTGAGTCCGGCGATGAGTTAGACTACAAGCCAGGCGATGACTCAGCGGACTCGAGCAGCGAATCGGTGCAGGAGGTGCCCCGGGCGCCGCCTGTGTGGCAGGGGCGGCCTGGGCTGAGGCGAAATGGGAAGTTGGGAATGGGGGAGACTGTGGGGGGTGGCGAGAGAGGGAAGGAGGGAGCTGGGGCGGGTGAAATGCGGGCGATGGGTGGCGTGGAAGATGTGGGGAAGGAGGGGGGGTTGGTTGGGGACGGGGGCGGTGGTAAAGGGGGCGATGGGGGTGGTGGTGAGGATGGTGGGGATGGTGCGGGGGTGCATGCGTCAGATGATGACAGCAGTAGTGTGGAGATGCTGGAGCCGCCTATGCCAAAGCGCGCTCGACGGGAGCGGAGTGAGAGAGGCAAGGGCGGGGGCGGGTGGGCGAGGGGCGGGGGGGGTGGCAAGGAGGGTGGCGATGAGGGTGGCAGTGGGAGAGGCAGGGAGGGTGGTGTTGAGGGTGGCAAGGAGGGTGGTGACAAGGGTGGCAGTGAGGGTGGTGTTGAGGGTGGTACTGGGGGTGGCAAAGGGGGTGGCGAGTGTGACAACAACGGGTGGCAATCACCTGCGGGAGGCAATCAAGATCAGCAGGAACAGGGCGGTTCTGCGGATGTGGAATTGCACGGATCTGCGGGTGCCAGTAAACGGGGGGAGAAGCGGCGGTTTGCGGGTGGTCGGGGGCAGGGGATGCCAAAGCAGCTGACGGCGCGCAAGCGGACGTTTGCGGACGCGCGTTTGAGTTTGGGTGCGGCAGTCGGTGGGGGTGGGGGTGGGGGTGAGGGCGCGGGTGGGAGTGGGGGTGGGAATGGAGGTGCGGCAGTGGGTGCAAGTGGGGGTGGGGGTGCGGAGGGCGATGGTGGCGATGGTGGCGATGGGGTTGAGGGTGCGGGTGCGGACGCAGATGAGGGTGTGGGTGCGGGTGCAGGTGTGGGTGTGGGTGTGGGTGTGGGTGGGGGTGAGGGTGGGAGTGGGGGTGCAGCAGTGGGTGTGGGTGCGAATGTAAATGTGGGTGCTGATGCTGGTTTGGGTGCTGATGAGGGTGGTGGCAAGGTTTCCAAGAGAGCGAAGAGGGGTGGGTCAGGGGAGGGCGGGCGAGAGCGGGAGGGGGCAGTGCGGGAGGAGGGGAGGGGTGGGACTGAGGATTGGAGAGAGGTGGCGGTGGCAGATGTGGCAGATGGGCAGGTGCCGGTGCAGGGCGTTGTGACGAAGGAAAGGGCGCAGGTGAGTGTGATGGGTCTGGGGGTGGTGTCGTTGCATACACACGGCTGGTGTTGCTGTTGGGGTGGGGCAAGTGGAGATGCTGTTGCTGTGAAGGGGTGGGGATAGCGGTGCAAGGATGATGGTGGTAGTGAGTGTTGCTGAGATCCTGACTCGTCTATTACTCTCACTCTCTCCCTCCTGCAGTGGCACGACATGGTGGGCGGGGAGGTGCGCAAGCGATTCCTGGGGGAGTTTTACGAGGGCGACGTGGAGGGGCGCAGGGTGGGGCCCAAGGGGAAGCCGTGGTATCATGTGAGGGGCGGGGGGTAGAATGGTTGTGTCGATGAGAATTGATGATGACGATGATGATGAAAATGGATGATAGTGGTGGTGGTATCATGTGAGGGGTGGGGGGTTGGGATGGATGGGCGTGTTAGTGATAACAATAGGTGATTATGATAACAGGTGATCACAGTGGTGGTATCAGGTAAGGCGTGGGGGATTGGGATGGATGGTTGTGTTGATGATGATAACAGGTGATGTTGATAACGGGTCGTAACGGTGGTGGTATCAGGTGGGGCGTAAGGGGTTGTGATGGATAGATGTATTAGTGATAGTAACGATGGTTATTACCATCATTGCCACCGCCATCACCGAAGTCATCATGAGTGTCACCTTTATCATTACCAACAACAATATATTACCACCACTATCATCATCACCATCCCCCCAGGTTTCTTACGAGGACGGCGACAGTGAGGACATGTCAGAGGACGAACTGCGCAAAGTCATGACGTGGTGGCACGGGTGTGGCAGGCCACGGCCCCAACTCAACAAGCAGCCCCGATCGACATTACTCCTATCCTCTGATAGAGATATACAGACATACAGAGAGATACAGACAGTCACGCCCACGGGCACCACGCGCAAGAGAGGCGTGTCGCGGGGTGCGAGGGGTGCGAGGGGTGCGAGGGGCGGAAATGACGGTACGGCCAAAGCACGTTCGGCGCGTGCCAAGGGGGTGGAGTTGGTTACAAAGGGGAGTGGTGATGAGAGTCAGAAACGGGGGGCAGCCGGGCGGGGGAGGGGCGGGAGGGCGGTGGGCGAGGGACACGGCGATTCTGACGCCAGCGCGGGCGCCAGTGAGAGCGCCAGTGAGAGTGAGAGTGGGATCAAGACTGACAGTGAGAGTGAGAGTGGTGGGAAGGATGAGGATGTGAGACGGAGCAAGGGGGGCAAGAGGGGCGGTGGGCGGGGGGGTGGCGGGAAGGGGGTGCGTGCGAGGGCGAGAGTGAAAAGGGGTGGTGATGCTTGAGCAAAGGAGGCAGCCCCTGCAACCCCTGGTGTGGAAAAGAAGGGAAGAGTGACGTCGAAGTCCCAAATGATAGAGGTGACGGACGTTGATAGGCGAGCGAGGGGGGGGGGGGGCGGTGAGGGGTGCGCAGGCGATTGTGACAGAGAGGGGCCAGGGAGCGGGGGAGCGATTGCCGGTGGGCCCGTGGGTGCGCAAGGTGTGGGCGGCGCCATTCGCGAATTTCGACTGGCGGTGGCTGGGGGAGGGGGAGATGGGGGGGGAGGAGCGCGTGTGCGGGTGAGATGAGAGGGGGTGCGGGTGCGGGTGGTTGTGTTTGCGTGAAGGGTGGGTGTTAAGCAGAAAGGGGAGTAACTAGAGAGTAGTATTTGTGTTGTTTTTGATATCAAAGACTCCCCTTCTATGTGCAGTTTCAAGCGCCCCCCCCAGTGCGTGCCTGGCTACCTGGGCGTCATCACCTTCACACGGGAGCCAAACAGCAAGGCGAGATGGTGGATGCGTCGACTATATAGATCATCTATTAATTATTATAACCGCTTAATATTTATGATATAATTATAACTGTTATTCTTCATATTATACTGATAACTTTATGATTGTTATTGTTGTAATTATTATTATGATTACTAATACAAATATCCAATTTCCACCCCCAGAACTACTCCGGCGAGTTCACCTTCTGCATGTGGAACCACAGCCGCGCCGTCATTTACAATTACCCCGACTCTTTCCCGACAATCGAGGCCGCTGCTCGCGCTTATGATCGCGTGGCAATCGCGTACAGTGGGGCTGACCGAGCACACACCAACTACCCTGTGGAGGGAGATGAGGGGGAGGAGGGCGGTAGGGAGGGAGGGAAGGGTGAGGGGTGTGGGGTTGGGGTGGCAGTGAGGGTGGCAGTGGGGGTGGTGTTGAGGGTGGCAGTAAGAGTGGTCGTGTGGGTGCCAGTGTGGGTGTGGGTGTGGGTAGCAGTGGGGGTGGCAGTGGCGGTAGCAATGGGGGTAGCAGTGTGGGTGTGGTTGCTAATGGGAATGCGTTTGCAACTCTCTGTCACTATCACTGTCACCCTTTCTATCTCTATCACTTATTACTAACTAGTAATCTCACTCTCCCCATCCCCCAACCATCTTTCAGGCATTGAGCTGAGCGTGGGCGGCAAGTCCTTCCCCCACATGGGTCTGCATGTGTTGGAGCTCAGGAGCAAGCTGCCGCTGGCGTGCTTCAAGGACGCCGTGACGGGTGAGGAGGCGTGTTGTTTGTTAAAATAATTTAATAGTTAAGTAAATAGTATAAATAGAGATAAAGGGTGAGGGTGCGTGCTTTAAGGACACCGTGAGGGGTGAGGGATGCATGGTTTATTTGCAAAGAAGTGAGCCTGTGTGTGGTTTGTAAGACACAATGACGGGTGAGGATGCGTGTTGGCTATAAATAGTCTATGAATGGAGATCATGGGTAAGGGTGCGTGCTTTAAAGACACCGTGACGGGTGAGGATGCGTGTGATTATTATAAATAGGAAAAGCAGCGAGGGGTGGGGTTCGTGCATCAAGGTTAGCGTGACAGGTAAGGCTGCATGCGTGATATTAACACACCGCCACTCCCGCACCCGCTCCCACCCCTCCCTCTCCCCTATCCCAAACCCAACCTCCTCGTCCCATGCCCTCTTCCCAAACCCCTCTTCCCGACCCCCTCACCAACTTACCAACCCCCCCTTACCAATCCCCTTAATCCCTTCCCCCCCCCCCCCCCCCCCCCCGCCCCTTTCACAGCATCTGACTGGGTGGCGTGGCGCGAGGGCGTGTGGGAGGAGGCATGTACGCACGCACTCAGGCGGGGAGACGAGGGCAAGCGGCAAATAGCACAGCTGGGGAAGCGGATCAAGTTCTTGTTGGAAGCACTCGATTCTGACATCGTCAGGCCCAGCCAGGTGGACAGGCGAGGGGTGGGGTGTGGGGTGGATGGGACGGGGGGGTGGGCTGGTGGGGTGATGGGAGTGGTGGCTGTCATGTCATCGTTAATTATAGTACTATTATAGTACTATAGTATTATAGTACTATTAATTATAGTGATCATATTTAATGTCAACTCTTTCCGATCGACTCACCCTCTCTCTACATATCACAGGTTCAAGCGCCTGCTCAGTGACTGCGATCGTGTGACGGAGGTGGGGGTAAAGGAGGAGCACTGGGCCACGGAAGACGGTGAGATGGTAGTTAATGTATGTATATTTTTTTATGGTTATCATTTGTCAATATATGCGGCGCTGTTACAAGAGGTGGGGGTCAAGGAGGAGCACTGGGCGAGAGAGGACAGTGAGTTGGTAACTAATACATGTAAATGTGTGTCTCTATTATGAAATTACTATTAATAGTTATATAATGATATACTTTATATAACTATATACAGAGCTCCCACACTGCTGGTCCTGCGCAGTGACACTCTCATGTCTCTCTCTCTCTCTCTCTCTCTCTCTCTCTCTCTCTCTCTTATATAGTATACTATATATACTATATATACTATATATCTCTTATATATCCCACAGAGCTCCCCCACTGCTGGTCGTGCTGCGTGGCCCGCGCCCGTCGCAGCGGGGGTGCGTCCCCCGAGCAGCGCCGTCGCCAGATCCGGCACGGGTCGGTGTGCCTAGTAGCGATGATCAAGGCCATTCAGTGGGAGATGGTGTCGTGGGACGCGGTGAAGGTGAGATGTGAATGAATGTTCGAATGAGTGAGTGAGTGAGGGAGTGAGTGAGAGTAGCATGAGAGTGACTGAGTGGCATGGATGATTAAGGCCATTCAATGAGAAATGGTGTCGTTAGCACTGAGATTGTCGTGGTAACTAGAACTATATCGCATATCACTTCATCACTTTCTCCCTCCTTCCAGGCCCGCGAGGGTGGCAAGGACGCTGCGGGTGCGGCCATGAGGGAGGATGCCATCATGATGGATCTCTTCGCCAGGGGGCTCAAGCAACTGAAGGGGGAGGGGGAGAGCACGCCGCTCGTCAAGGTGAGGGGTGATGCATTTGACGATAACATATTCATATTATTGATCATGTAATCAAATTGATTGATAGTCGTGTTATTGATTATATTGTTCGGGTAGTTGCTCATTTTTTTTTTTAAGTATTTCTCAAGTTACCTCTTCCCTTTCCCCACCCGCAGGCCGCCGCCCCCCGCCGCCGCGCCTTCCTGGGGGGCAACAAGGGCCGGCAGCGCGCCAACACCGCCCAGCAACACCAACACCAACAACAACAACAACAACAACAGCGGGAGCGGGAGCGGGGTGGTGATGGCAACGGCGATGCGGGGCCGAGCAGTGGCGCAACCAGTGCAAACGGGGCAAGCGGGGCGGTTGTTGCAAAGGGGCGGGGGAAGTGGCGCGGTCCCAGCTCTGCGTTCCGGCCCGCCAGGGTGGGGCATTTGGTGCCCGAGGGGCTGCGCGTGGTGGTGATTGGGGCGGGGCCGAGCGGGTGCAAGGCGGCGTTTGACCTGCACGTGAGTGACTAAGGAGAGGGAGAGAGGGGAGGTGTGGAATTGTGTTGTGTTGTGTGTTAAGAGGGAGAGTTGCAGAGCGGGTGCAAGGCGGCGTTTGATTTGCACGTGAGTTACTTGGGGGGGAAAGATGAGAGAGGTGTGGGGTTGTGTGGTGTTGAGGGAGATGGAGGGAGTTGTGAGAGTAGTAAGAAAGGTGTTGCGTTGCGTTGAGAGCAGATCAACACACCCCACCCTTATTACCCCACCCCACCCACTCACCCCCCCTTCTCCACTCACCCCACTCACCCCCTCCACTTCCCCCCCCACCCCCCCCCAGCGCATGGGTGCCCACGTCACCATTCTGGAGGGCCGGGACCGCGTGGGGGGTCGCATCCACTCCTGGCGAATGAAGACGGGGGCAGCGGCAACGGGGAACGACACAGTGGCAGCTGCGGGGAATGACGATGTTACAAGGGCGACTGACGGGGCAGCGATGGGGGCAACTGATGCGGCAGCAATGAGGGCGGCTGATGAAGCAGCGATGAGGGAGCGTGGGACTGATGCAGCAACAACAAGGGAGCCTGCGACTGATGCAGCATCGAGGTCGCCTGACGCAGCCACTGCACCCGCACCCAACACAGCCACCGCCCCTGCTGCTCCTGTCCCCCTCATCTCCCCATCAATGGTGACATCAACGGTGACGGTGGACTTGGGCGCTTCGTATATCTGTGGCACCAGCCGCAACCCCCCCTGCAACCCCATCTTAGAGTACTGCGTGGACAAGCTGGGGCTCGAGATCAGGCCCAAGGCGAGTGGCGATACTGTGGTATTTTATGATTTTATATAGTTATTGATCGTGTGTTTGCAACCCATATTTGTGTCATGTTAGTATCCAATATTTATCCTTATATTTTAGCTACAGCTACAGCTATAGTAATATTTACCCACTTACCCCTTATCTCTTCCGCAATCACTCCCAGTTCCGCGACAGCGCCAAGCACGTTGCCTTTTTCGGCAGCGACGGCCGCCGTGTTCCCGACAAGACGGTCACGCGCGTGATGGCGAGATATGACGCTATTATGGACGCCCTATTGGAAATGAGCGATGAGTCGTGGTGCACGCCCGATGTGACTATGCAAGAGGCGGTGGACAGGCTCATGAGGCAGGGGGTGGGGGGCGGGGGCAAGCGGGGGGGCGGGGCGGCAAAGCGGGGGGGTGGCAGGAGGGGCGTGGGGCGAAACGGGGGATCTGGCAACGATACTGGCACCGGCAACGGTGCCGGAAACGGCAACGCGGGCGGGGACGGCAATGGGCGCGATGCGGGTGGTGGCACGAACGCAAATGCGGGTGGTGGTGGTGGTAATGGTGGCAGTGGTGGCAATGGTAACGGCAATGGTAATGGCGATGCTGATGCAGATGTGGAGTCTCAGATCATCGACGCGCTGTTCAGTGACTTGTATGTGGCTCCGATGGATGCCCTGTCACTGACGGGGATGGTCAGCGAGGGCTTTGAGGGGGACCACGAGCTGGTGATGGGGGGGTTCAAGTGAGTTACTGGATATGTATATTTGCTAATATATAGATATAGTAATATGTATGATAATCATATGGTATGGTCAGCGAGGGATTCGAGGGGGACCACGAGCTCGTCATGGGGGGGTTCAAGTGGGTATTGTATGCGTGGTAATAACTTAAGAGTTACTTAGTAATTCTATGCAATTATTATGTACAGTAATAATTACAGCAATAATATGATTCTCTCTTTACACCCGCAGGCAGATGATCGATGCCATTTTGGACGGCACCCCCCCCGACAACGCGCCCAAGAACCCAGACCTGGCCATTCGGTGAGTGGGAGAGTGGCAGAGACGATGTTTGGCTGCTATGTTTTTCACTTTTTTATCTTATAGCTTTTCTTGTGATCAACTTCCAAACCACGACAACTATGTAAATCTATATATAAGGTGGCAAATATTACTGTCATTCCCCCCCCTTTGCCCCCAGTGACAAGGTGCTTCTGTCCCACAAGGTCACTCAAATACAGACCGTGCCTGGGGGAGTGCTGGTGCACTGTGAGGGGATCGACCGGCCATTCGCGGCGCATTGCGTGGTTTGCACGCTGCCGCTGGGTGTGCTGCAGAAGGGGGCAGTGCAGTTCACGCCGCCATTGCCGGAGGTGAGGGTAGTGTTGAGTAGGGGGGGTGTGTGGGTGTGGGTGTGGGTGTGGGTGTGGGTGTGGGTGTGGGTGTGGGTGTGGGTGTGGGGGTGTGGGTGGGTGGGGGTACCTGGGGTGGGGCGGTGGTGGGTGGGGGTGTGGCGAGGGTGGTGATGTGATCAGGATGCCAATGGCCATGTCAAATTCAAACCATTAGCCCCTCTTTCCCTTTTCAGTTCAAATCCGAGGCCATTCGCCGCCTGGGGATGGGCACCGAAAACCGCGTCATGCTCACTTTCCCCAGGCAGTTCTGGCCAAAGGTGAGGGACATCGACGTGGCGATTTAAATATCTGGTTAATGCGGAACAATGCCAGAGCTATCAAAATGACAAGCGTTTGTTTGTGTCAGATTAAAGCAAACGAATACCTGGCACATGCAGGCCACACCTGCATACACGTGCATACTCCCCTCCCCGCATCGCAGGGCCCCCATTTCCTGCGCCCGCTGGGCGAGTGCCGCTACACCTTCATCAGCCTGGCAGAGATGGGGGTCGGCAACGCCATGTGGTGCCACGTCAGGTGAATGGGTGTTGCATGTGCCATTAGGGATGCTATTGCAGTGAATGCCATGTGGTGCCACGTCAGGTGAGTGATGGAGTGATGGAGTGCATGAGTGCATGAGTGCTGCAAGTGCCATGGGTACTGCTATTGTTTGTGAATGCCACATGGTGCCTCATCATCAGTATTACTAGTTCATACTAGTAATACTTGTAACTAGTGTATTCACACCTTGCCGCTCCTCACCACTCCCCAGGCCCTTCGCCATCACCGAGGTCGAGGCCATGACGGACGAGGAGGCGGTGGAGGACGTCATGGGGCAGTTGCGAAAGATGTTCGGAGACGACATACCCGATCCCATCGACAGGCGAGATGGTGCATGCATGCACTTTCAACCACACCACCACTTCACCACTCCACCCCTCCCCCACCTCATCCCCCCACTGACCCCCGCAGCAAGGTCACGCGCTGGCAGAGCGACCCCTTCTGCTACGGCGCCTATTCCTACGTCCCCCGGGGCTGCCCCAAGGAGGCATACAAGGACATGTCGCTCCCCGTCGCTTGCGACCCAGCGACCGACGCCCTGTGTCGCAAGCGCAAGCACGCGTCCGACGTCATCGCGCGAGAGCGCAACGTCCGGGTGTTTTTCGCGGGGGAGGCGACGAGCCCGGAGGACTCGTACACGGTGCATGGGGCTTACGCTTCTGGGGCCAGGGAGGCAGAGAGGGTGAAGCGGTGGTGGGGCGCGAACGGGGCGGGGCTGCTGAGGGACTTCCGCGTGACGGAGCATGAGGTGGTGGAGGCGGAGGAGCAGTGAGGAGAGCGATGGGTGGGGCGCAAGTGCTAGTTGAGTGTATCATGATGGCTGTGCGTGGCGCGGCGAGCGCTGGATTGGAGTTTAATGTGCTGCTACGAAGTTTAGAGTATACGGAAACACACGCGGGCATCGGAGGCTCGAGGCGCTGCAGAGAAAGCCAAACACACTGGGCAGCCATCACCAACACTGCCATCACTCGGGTGTCAAGTAGTCCCGCCACTCCAGGACCTCCTCAGCTTTATCAGACTCCCCAATCTTGCTCAGCTGCAGCGCCAGCACGTAGTACGTCCGCTCCTGCGGGCAGCAAACGAGGTCCATCTACAAACCGCAGTGACCCTTGCCCGCGCGCGAATGTGGCCCCGGGCCGCGCGTAACTCACCTGCACGAATTGTTGTTTCGTGACCATCGCCTCCACGAGATCGTAAGCCGCGAGCGCCCGCCCGGACTGCGCCAGGACGCGTGCGGTGACGTTGGACACCTCGACGTCCCCTTGCCGGCTTGAGCCAGGACCCGATACCAGCGCGAGTGCTCGGTCCGTGAGCTCTTCGTTCTTCTCCGCCCCCACAGCCTCCAGGACCGCCACGGTGGTCGCGGTCGACGGCGTCGCGCCGCGCTGAAGCAAGCCCTCGAAGAGACCCAGCGCCCTCTCCCACTGGTCGCTCGCTGCGCACGTGCGCACGGCGCACTCGATTGATGCACTCGAGAGCTCCAACTTCAAGAGCCTCGCCTCCGCCAGGAGTTCCAGGGCCTTGACGAAATCCTCATCCATCTCCACCTCCGCCAGCGCTGCCTCATACGCTGCCGCGGAGGCACTCCCTGCGCATGATGAAGTGAAAACGAGCTTAAAGAAGCCATCGCGCCCATCGCTGCGTTGTATATCGTGGCGTGGAGCTACCTGTCCCCCATGCAAAGCGCACCTTCGTCCTTCAGCCGCTCATGCTCGTCTAGCCGCGCGCCCCGGCACCGGACGCTGCGGATCGATTGATGGATGCAAATATGTGATCGTGATGATCCCGCGCGGGGCGCCAAGGCGTGGCGGGCCGGCGCGCACGCGAGCCCGCCGCGCATCGCCCCTCTCTGCCCGCTCCCCGAGAGACCGCGCTTGCCGATTGCAATTGCAAGACCTCTGCTACTTAGCTCGCACAGTTAGCCTTACTAGGAGACCTCTCTATTCAATAGACGAAGGAGGGGCAGCCAGAGCGCTGCTAGAAAGAACGGTCGTGAGGGTGCAGTGGGGCCAAAGAGCGGCCTGCGGAGTGGGTCATGGGCAAACGAGTCGACCAAAGAGATGCGCAAGCCAAGGAACACGGGAAACTGCCCAGGGCTCGCGAGGGGAGACGCACAGAGGGCACCGCCTGGCCCGTGCAGACACGAAGGCGCAAGACAACACACTCGTGCACAAGCCCAGCGGCAGCGCACGGCACGAGGAGACGATGACGGCTCGCCGCGGACGCCCCGTCATCTTGCGATCGCATCGCAGGCGGCGCCTGGCAGGGTCGGTCCGTCCGGGCAGCTGAGCACGACCGGGGCCGTGTGCACTTGCGCCGTGGGAGCGAGCGAGCGGACTCAGTCCACTCTGCAGGAGTGCGCTCCGACGGACTTGCAACAGTGCGCTCCGATGATCTCAGTCTCGCAGCAGTGCGCTCAGACGACCGTGTTGTCCGGGACGGTGGCGTTCTTGAGGACCGTGACAATGCCCGACCGGATGTACAGACCCTCGGCCTCACGGTTGGCCTCCTGCACGCCCGCCTTGTTGATGATCGTGCAGTTCTTGCCAATGCGCGCGTTCTTGTCGATGATGACGTTCTTGAGCACGCAGTTGCTCCCCACACCGATGGGGATGCCGCTCGTCTCGCGCACGCGCCGGGCCTGCTGCGACGTCTCATAGTAATCGGCCCCCATCATAAAGACCCGGTCCAGCTTGCACCCCGCGTTGATGTGCGACCGCAGGCCCACCACGCAGTTGTTCAGCGTGCTGTCCACCACCTCGGAACCGGCCGCGATGATCGTGTCCTTCATGGTGCACCCGCGGATGTTGGCGGGGGGCAGGTAGTGCGACTCTGCGGGTGGGGGCGGGGGGCAGGGGACAGGTGATGTGAGGGCAGGCAGGTGGTGATGCGGGTAGCTGTGGTGCACAAAGGCCATGCACAAGGATATGCACGGCGGCACTGCTAAGGTTGGTCGCAGCGCGTCGCCACGCTCGGCTCAGCCAGGCAGGCGCATGTGAGGTGTCGGCGTCTTGACATACACCCGATACACACGCGCATGCGTTGTCGGCTCATCCACTCACCCGTGTAGATGGGGAAGGTGGGGTCATAGAATTCGAACCGCGGGGGCTGCTCCGCCATGGCCAGGTTGGCCTCGAAGAAGGACTTGATCGTGCCAATGTCCTCCCTGAGGGTAATGGGCGGACATCGAATGATTACATTCGATGGACAGCGACCAAGGGCAGAGCTGATCGTCACTCCTTGATTCGGTCACGATCGCCACAGACAGACGAATCATGGGCAGAGCTGGCTTCACCAAGCTCAGCTTGGCACATCACAAATCATCGACTCACCAGTACCCGTTGAAAAGGTAGGCCTGGACCTTTAAGCCCATCTTGGCCGCCTGGGGGATGACCTCCCCACCAAAGTCCATGGCCCCCTGCAGCTTGCTCTTGAGCAGCTCCACCAGCTTCTTCTTCTTGAACACTGCGGGGATGGGTGAGCGACGACACATGTGCTCTCACAGCGGTGGTACTCGGCCAACACGAGGCAGGATCGGGCGACACGTCGACGCACACTCTGGCCGCACGCCACCCCCCGACACCCATAGAACCTGAAACAACAAAAGTACACCCACACCATCCTCTCACCGTAGATGCCCATGGACGCGATGTAGGGCTTCTCCTGGGCCTCCTCGGCGCTGAGCCCCAGCACGGTCGTGTCGACCTGCATGGCCTTCAGCGCGTCGCCCTTGGGCTTCTCGCTGAACTCCACCACGCGGCCCGTGTCGTCGATCTTCATCAGCCCGAAGTCCGACGCGCGCTCGGGGTCGCAGGGGATGCAGCCCACCGTGATGTCGGCGTCCGTCATGCGGTGGGCCTCGACAAACTGCATGTAGTCCATCCGGTAGAGGTGGTCGCCGGAGAGGATGACAATGTCCTCCAGGTTCTTGTTCTTGTTGTCCTCCAGGATCCAGCAGTACTGACGCACGGCATCAGCCGTGCCCTGGAACCAATTGCGGTCGTTGGGCGTCATGGTCGCCGCCAGAACCTCCACGAAGCCCTGGTTGCCGCCGAACAGCGCGCCGAAGTTGTACGTGTAGGACAGGTGCCTGCGGGGGGAGACGGGGGCGCTGCGCGTCGGTCGTGGTGTGTGGGGGTGACAGCAAGGGGCGTGCCCGAAGCTGCGCCGCTCAGGTACTCCCCGCCAGCTGATCGACGCGCGGGGCTCACAGGCGCATAAGACAGCGACATGCTCGCGCCATGCGCAAGCGGGCCCGGGCAGCGGGGCGGCGCAGTGGCGCAGAGGCGCCTCTCAGATTTTACGGCGCAGCATCCGCCACCCCGTCCCGCATCGCAGCGCCCGCCTGCGCACCTGTTCAGGGACATGGAGTTGAACTGCGTGAGGATGTAGACCTTGGTGATGCCCGAGTTGATGCAGTTGGACAGCGGCACGTCGATGAGGCGGTAGAGCCCCCCGATGGGCACCGCGGGCTTGGCCCGAAGCTTCGTGAGCGGGTAGAGGCGCGTCCCGGCACCGCCGCCCAGGATAATCGCACCGATGGAGTTGGTCTGGGCCCTGCGGGGGGAGGCGGGGCGCAGCGATCGGCGCAGCGACGGGCGTCCCCACGTGCAGGCAACGCACCCCCTGCCGCACCGCCCGGCGCGGCGTGAGGCACGCGGGGCGGCCTCAGAGACGCGGGCTGCCGTAAAGATCCGAGATCCTCCGGCGGATCAGCGGGAGAGCGCCGAACCGCTCGCGAAACCGCGCCCCCAGAACGGTGCAAGAGGTGTCCGCTCGAGCCCCGACGCGCGAGGCGAGGGGGGCGCGCGACGGCCGAAGTAAAACCGGAAACGCGCGCGGCCCGCTCGCGCCTCGGCCGCCCCGGACGGGGCCGTGCCGGGGCCTTCCGTTGCGAGGCCTGGGGCCCCAGGAAGGGCGCGCGGCATCTCGCCGCGGCCACGCGGCGCGCGGGACCACCCATGGGCGCGAACGGCAATTCGCCTCCAAAAAGAGCGGTGGGGCGCGGAGGGGGGCCGGCATCCGTCGCGACGAGGGCTCCCGGCCCAGCTTGGGGCGGGGGCTGACAGCTCGGCGAGAGCGCCACCGAGCAGCCTTGTTGCGGCCTCGACGCGGCATGCCTGCCATGAGGAAACGGCAAGCATTCCGGGGCGGCGCGCGCAATGGGGTGCCCGGCGCGGAGATATCTGCCCCGGCGAGGTGCCCACCTCGAGTAGTTCACGGCGCTGGCGTCCACGGGCTGGCTGATGAGCGCGTCCACGCGGAGGGACTTCCTGCCGGAAGTGCCGGAGCGGGCCGGCGCGCGACCCGCTGGCCGGGAGCCGACGAACGCCGTGCGCCTGGCATCGACCCGGACGCCCGGCGCCACGCTGCACACTGCGGCAGTCTGAGCCATGGTCGGGCGATTGCTCGCTACGTGGCCGGGGGCAAGGACTGGGGCGGGGGGGGCTGGGCGGGGGGTGATGCCGGGGACGGGCTCGCCAGAAACACAGGTCAACCGCAGCGCCGGGGGGGCATCTGGGGGCGCCGGGAGGGGCCGGGCGCCATCGATTCGCTCGCAGTACCTCGATAGGCTTGACACGAGGCGGTGAGGATCAGCCAGGACGTCTCGGGCTTGTTTCGCGCCTGGGAACGCACAATCGGGAGCTTTTCCAGTGCCCCTGCGGAAATCTGTTGACGGTGAGAATGGTGCCGATGCGCAGCGGCGTAGCATCGCGTCGAGGGAGCGTCTCGGCGCGTGTCAACCGAGCGGCGACCAAGGCTGTCGATTTGCGCCACGATGGCTCGCTGTTCTGTGGCTGGTCCGCGTCGAAGCTGACGTATGCATCGTGTGCTGCTCGCTGGGGTGTCCCGGCGGCGGGCTCGCTCCCGCACGGCCCAGGGCAGGGGTCGGTTACGCCTCTGACGCTCCGTGCTGTCGCCGCCTGCCTGCCGGATGTCGCTTTCAGCTCTGCCCCCGCTTCTGCAGGCTTGATGTTCGTGCTCGACGTGCCTCTCGCGCGGCAGGCGCCCGCGCTCGCGGAGGCCCGGGGGTGCGTGCGGTGCGCCCCGTCGACGAGTCAGCCGCGCGGCGCGTCGCTGCGGCCGCGGGCCTGGCGGAAGTCGCGCGGGGATGACGAGTTGTCGGGCGCGACGCGGGAGTCGACTCGCACGCAATTCCAGCGCGGGCAGGGGGGCACGGAGGCGTCCTCGAGCGCCCAGCCACCGCAGCGCCAGGCGAGCGGCCTCCCCGCGCGTTGCCCCCTCACATCCGTCTTATAAACGCTACAGACGTTAACATTCCCTCTTCCGCAGCACGCGAAACGGACGTACCTGATCGCGGTGGACGACTCGGCCGACAGCGAGTTCGCAGTGGCATGGGCCATTGAGAATCTGCACCAGCCAGGGGACGAGATTCATCTGCTCCATTGCGTGCCTTACGTGCCCAGCCGGGTGAGTTTCTCTTGAGAGACATGAAGGCTATGCTATGTTACTACCATGCGAACGAAGCACGTCGCCATGCTTGCCTTGGCACCGCTCACCCTACCAACCACCCTGCCCTTGCGTCGCGCCCAGGCCATCTACTCGACTCCCGCGGGCGGCTTCGTGACGGCTCCCGCCAACGACGAGAGCCGGTTCTTCCAGAAAGCAGAGGCCATGGTCACCACCCGATTCCGGTGAGTGGTTGCTGTATATGCTTGCCAAGCAGCCATGGGTGCCAGCCACGTGTGCGGTATCTACAGCGTGCCGTGACAGCTTCCGTCGTGACTCTCCACAACTCAGTCCACCTCACCGCCTCCATCACACACCCCCGCCCCACCAACCCACTGCCTCCACCTCCCCCACCACCAACCCCACCCAACCCCTCCTCGCAGCCGCCACTTCGACGACGCCTCCGTCCCCTTCACCGTCGACATCATCCGCGAGGGCCCCCGCCACTCGGACCGCACCGTGGCCCAGCGCATCTGCGACGCGGCATGTCGGCTGGGGGCCGACGCAGTCGTCATGGCGTCCCACCGCATCGGCAAGCTGTCAGAGTTCTTTTTGGGCTCGGTCGCGATGAGCTGCGTCCACGCCTGCGCGTCGCCCGTGGTCGTGCTGCACCCCTCGGCACTGCCGGGGCACCCGGCGCCACCGCCTGTGGCGCAGAGGCAGACCAAGGGGCGCGGGCGCAGCATCGGTGAGGGGGGAGATAGTAGTGGTGGTGGGGTTTGTTGATGAGAGTAGTTGGTGCTGCATGTCGTGCGTTGGGGGGGCTAAGAGAGCTGCCACACTCATGGTTGCCACCCTCACTTCTGCCAACCCCACAGCTACCCTCATTGCCAGCCCCACCGCCACCCCCACTGCCACCCACACTACCACCCACATTGCCACCCTTATCACCACCCCCACTGCCACCCCCACTCCCCACCCGCAGTGGTGGCATTGGACAAGTCTGATGCATCGCTGGAGGCACTCGACTGGGTGGTGGCGTCCATGTACCGCAAGGGCGACAGGCTGCACCTCCTCCACGTCATCCCCATGCTGCCATTCGCGTCCGCATTCCACACGGGGGCAGGTGAGCGGAGTGAGCGTGATGGGTGGTGACAGGCATGAGTGTAATGGGTGGGGGGGAGTAAAGAAGATGGGTGAGCGTGGTTGGTGCAGTGAAAGCAAACTCAGAAAACACGTGGGGATGTTCTGCCACTTATCCCCCATCACTGCCCTCTTCTCCCACTCTCAGAGGGTTTCGTGTCTGTGGCCCCCCCCGCTCTGCTCGGGGGCGACGAGGAGCTGCACGCGGTCAGGGAGGCCGTGACGCGGCGCATCAGGGAGAAACTGCGAGGTGAGGGGGGGCCGGGGTGTCATGTCTTTCTTTCAAAACTCAATATCCTTCTCCTTACTCGCTAAGGCCCGTGTCCATGTTGGCCCATGTTTATGGTGCTTGCGATCTAATAAGCCGACAGCCTGACTGCCTTAATGTCACACTTACATTATCTCTTCACCCTCATCTATTCCATCCAATCGCAGACACCGCCATCCCCTTTGATTTGGACGTGGTGGTGGAGGTCCTCCCGGACGCCCGCGCCTCCATCAGCGGCGCCATCTGCGACGTTGCTGAGGACAGACAGGCCGCAGCCGTGGTCATCGCTGGTTACGGGAAAGGGCCGATCGCGGAGTTCCTGCTTGGATCGGTCACCAACTACGTCACGCACCACTGCACGAGGCCCACGGTGGTGTTCCACTCGGCGGCGACGGGGCAGCACAGGCACTGAGTGTCTGTGGTGGGGGGTGGGGTGTGAGATGAAGCCTGGCGGTGGCTGATGAGGAATAAGCTCATGGTCGTGTTTCACTCGGCAGCGACGGGGCACAGGCACTGAGTATCTGTGGTGGGGGTGGGGGTTGGGGGAGTGAGATGGGGGCTGGTGGTGGCTGATGAGGGATGAGTGGGGGGCGAGTGGGATTGGGGGTTTGGTGGAGGTGGTGGTGGGGCAGGGCGGAACGCCGCCGTGGCAACTAATCAGAATAGCAGCTGAGCTGCCTGGCGAAGCACTTGTATATACAAAGCGCCCTGTCACGTCATGATAGCTCTACAGTAGCCCCGTGCGGCGTCAGCTGCCTTACTGCTTCAACACCGATGGAGACTGCCACAGGTCGTTACTGCTAAGCGTGTCCGCTACTGCAGCAGCGCCACAGTACTGCCACAGCGTCTCACTTCAACCCAGTCCACTACTACTGCAGCAGCGTGTCTACCACCGTCCCCGCGTGGAACCTCTTCAGGTCCGGGTACCGCTGCCCCACCCCCACGAACAGGATGGGCGCCCCGGACGTGGACACCATCGACAGCGCCGCGCCGACCTTGTGGTCAATCGTATCGAATTTGGTCAATATGATGCCGTCGATGGCGCGCGGGCGGGAGCCGTCCGACAGGTCGGTCAATCGACGGTTGAATTTGGTGAGTTGGTCCACCGCGTCGTTCCCCACCAGGGCCTCTCCCACGAACACCACCGCGTGGGGGCGGTTGACGTTGACCAGGTTCGCGATCTCGCGCATGAGCGGCTCGTTGTCCTGCATGCGGCCGGCCGTGTCGACGAGCACCACGTCCACGCGCTGGGGGTAGTAGGGGAGGCGTGGGGGTGTGAGTGGTGGCATGGGCAGAGGCGTGACTGTGAGCGTCAGTATGAAAACCTGCACGGTCGCATCTGTGTGTGCCGTTTGCGTCCACCATGCAACTGGACACCCCTGCACACATCCCTCCCCCCCACACACACCCACGCCCCACCCCACATCAACATCCCCACCACCCCTATCCCCCCCATCCCCCTCACCTGCTTCTTGGCGGCCTTCATGGCGTCCGCGGCGACCTCCGCGGGGTCCTTGCTGTAACCCCTCTGGAACAGGGGAATATTCAAACGCCGGCAGTGGGTGGCCAGCTGCTCGACCGCGCCAGACCGGAACGTGTCGCACCCCGCCACCATCACCGAATGGTTGCACTGAAGGAACCAGTAGGCCACTTTGGCGAGGTTCGTGGACTTGCCCACGCCGTTCACGCCCAGGAAGACCATCATGTACGGCTCGCCCCGGCGCTTGCACTCGCGCACGTCGCTGAGGACGTCGATGGGCTGGGAGGGCGTCAGGATGCGCTGCGGGGGGTGGGGTGTGGGATAGAGCGTGGGATCACAAGCAGTGAGAGGGGTGCAAGTGCTTGGATAGATACCCATGCAGCCCTTGCCAATCCTCAATAGCAGACCAGCAGCAAAGCAGCCCACGTCGCCCAACTACTGCAAAAAGCATCTCCTTCGCTATTTCAACATAAGCCAGCAATCTTCCCCCCCAGCTCTCGCCTGCAGCGCGTCCTTGGCCGCCGCCCTCACGACCGACGCGATGGTCGTGACGGCCCCCAGCCGCGTCCCCAAGAGCGCCTTCTCCACCCCCTCCACCACCCTCCCCGCCACGTCCTGCGCCACGTTGCGCTCCGTCAGCCGCTGCCGGATCGCGTCTAAAGAGGGCGCCAGGTCCGCGCGGGTCAGCGCGGCCTTTCCCATCAGCTGGGTGGAGAGACGGCTCGCCAGGGAGCTGAGGAAGCCCGAGGGGGGCGGCGCGGCGTCGTCGTCGCTCGAGTCGTCCTCCAGGGCCTGGGGGGGAGGGGCAGGGTGGTTGGTTTGCTTAGGTTGCCGTGGGCGCGGGTGGCGGTGCGAGTGGAGACAGCAGGTCGCTGCACACTCCACAGCACATGGCCCCATGCCTCCCAACCGCAGTGTGGCCATTCTCAGTTCCTTTGTGTCCCACTAGCACCCCCATCTATCAAGATAGCCCTCCCCACCCCCCACCCCCTCACCTGCGACGCCTGCCCCTGCCGCACGTCCATCACCCCGTCCTCCTCCGCCCCCTTCCCGGACCCCGTCGTCAAGTCGAGCGTCTCTATGTCCTCGTCTTTGCCCGTGTCCCACCGCCGAGCCTCCTTTCCCTTCGGCTGAGACGGCTGCTGGCCCGGACCCGCGTCGCCACCCTTGCCCGGGCGAGCGGAGGACTTTTTCTTGGAAAGCAGCCGCTCCGGCTTGCGCATCACCATCGGGGCGTCCTCCTCGCGCGTCTCGCGACCGCTGCTCGACTCGCTCGGGTCGGATCGCTCCAATTCCGCGCGCGGGGCTGCGGGAGGCATTGACGTCCCCGGCCGCTCCTTCGGGGCGCTCGACGTCGCGGACTCCCGCGGATGGGCGCGGGCGTTTGTCTGAGTCGTAGATGCGCTCGGAGCCGGCGCCGAGGGGCCCGCGCCGAACGCCATCTCCCGCAGGGACCGCTCCAGGCCCTGCCGGAAGGTGGCGTCGAATGCCGCGCCGCTTGCCTCCCGATCCTCGGCGTCGTACATCGCGGCGAACTTCCTCAGCACCGCGCTGACCATCGCTTCCATCCGCTGCGGCGGGATCTCCACCGCGAACGTCCCCACGGCCGCAAGGTGCCGCTTGCTCTCCTGGTCCCACGTGCAGGTGTAACGGCCCACGGGGACCGTCCGCTTGCCGCCCAGGCTCGACTCGAGCATGCACGAGGCAATCACGTCGTTGACTGCGAGGGGCCGGGGTGTTAACGAGGGATAAGCGGCAGGAGAGCGGCCGCACGCCTCCCGCCATTGCGCGGGGCCGCGGGAGGTGCGCGAGACGCGAGGAGCAGCGATGCGGATCGCAGCTTATTACGACTGCTGAATGGCGTCACAAGAACGCGCGGTTGACGCCAATGCGCGGGAGGATGGCCGGCACGCACCCACGTTGCCTTGCGACGCGTCCAGGGCCCCATACTGCCACAGGACGGTGCCGCCCCGATCGAAGACGCAACACGATTCGAACATGCTTGCGGTGCCGAGACGAGCGCACGCAGAATTGCTTCGGGACGGGCGCTACGCCGGCCGTCAACAACTGCGATGCGGGATCTAGAATCGGAAAGCCGGATGGCCGCGATGGGCACACTACAGTTGCGCTTTCGACCAAGTGTGTGTGCAGCAGTGCGACTGGCGTTCGTTTGCCCATCCAGGACAGGCACAGCAGCGGCTAGCAATTGCAAGCATCAGAAACACCAGCTGTGGCTGCAGTGAGTCGCTCAGTGGCTTCCCGATGAATTCAAGCGTCAGTCGAACAGCACCGAGAACACCTCGGCCGCCGCCATCTCCGCCGCGTGGTCGTCGGCGTCCGGGACGCGCGGCACCCGCGGCCGCACCACGCCCGGAGACACCCGCACCGACGCAGGCCCGCTCGCCATCGCCCGCATCCGCTCCTTCCCGAGCGACCCCAGCGCTCGCTTGATCAGCGCCTTCTGGTCGTTCTCCTTCGTCAGAGCGCTGCGCGGGAATCCACAGCAGCTAACTTCGACACGTGCGCTGCGCCCGAGATCGCAACCATGCCCGCCCAGCGCTGCGCAGTTATCTTTCTCTATTCCGCGCGACTCACCCGAGCTCTTTCATGATCTGCCGCGCGCCCTCCGGCCCGAACTGCGGGATGCTCGCCAGCACATCGGTGTGTCGCTGGGAGTACTGCCCCACCACACAGAGGATGTCGCGGACGAGGCTCACGATCTCCCCGTGACACGTTTGGTTCGAAGGCATTGTCAGGGCCTGCGAGCGGGACGACCCAGGGCGGCATCATGCATAGCAGGCATGGAATGGACCCGCACAGACCCGCACAGCCCGTGAGCAAGACCCATCAAACACATCCACGGCCCCTCAATCAGTGGGACTCCTAGCAATGCACCCGCACAGCCCATGAGCAAGGCCCATCACACATGACACACCCCCAGCCCCCCTCGCCTCAATGCACGACCGCAAAACGTCCCCCGCCGCCACGTCCGCCAGCTCCCCCGGCCTCCGTTCCCGCATGACGAACGCCACGATCGCCCGGCAACACGCCAGCGCCCGCGTGGCCCCGTCCACGTCCGGCAGCGTCAGCAGCAGCATGCTCGACCGGGCGTGCGCCGCGAACGCCCCCCCTCCCTCGTGAGCCAGAAACTCCAGGACGGTCGGGGAGTGCTGGAGGGGGTCGCTGGGTACCAGACCCGCACCCGCCACCGCCTGCAGCGTCCCCGCGTAGTCCTTTGTCAGATCTCTCACCATGCGCTCCCTCACCACCTCGTCCGTTGCCGCCTCCGCTCCCTCTGCAGGGACGTTAACGATGCGAGTGGGAGTAGTACTAAATGCGATACTTGAAAGTACGACACTCGATACTCGATAGTAATTGGTAATGGTATCGAATAGGACAGCTCAGTGTGAACAAGCAATGCACAAGGCACGACGTATGCTATCAGCACACACATGAGCACACGAACAACCAGCAAGTGTAATAGCACGTCCGCAATTGCGCGACACGCACCCTTGGCGACGGCGGCGGCCTCCCCGTCCAGGTAGGGCATGAGCCTGGCCCACATGTCGCGCACACGACGCTCCATCCCAGGCAAGAACCCTCCCAGCATTGGACCCAGCCACCGGGGCCGCAGCGGGCGGGGACACCGCCGCATCACCGGCAGGGCCACATGCCGCAGCAGCAGCCTCAGGTGCCGCTCTTCCAGGTCCCCCACCGCCCCCAGCATCATGGCAACGAGCTGCTCTGCCACCTTGCTCGACGCGAACGTGGCAGGAACGTGCTCTACTACCTCTGTGACCAGTTGGTAGACCCCCTCCCGCACGCCCCGCAGCCAGTTGCGCAGTGCGGGCACCGTCGCGCCGCCCACGCTGCCCCCCGTCTCCGGCTGACCCAGGCCTCGCCCCACAAACTGCGCTACCTGTGGGTGGGGAAGGCAGAGGGAAGGGTGTGGGTGTGGCGAGGGTGATGGCTAGGGAACGAGTGGGTCATGACACAGATGAGGGTGCGAGAGGTGGCAAGAACCAACAAAGGTGGCGAGAGCCAATCAGCATGCATAGCCAACCCAACCACCCCATCGCCCCCCATCACCGCCCCCGCCCCTCCGTCACCTGCCCCGGCTGCTGCCCCAGCAGCACGAGCCTCTCTGCCGGGCTGGGGTCGAGAGCAGCCACCGCCGGCCCCAGCAGCGCCCGTCCCTGGGGCGCGGAAAGCTCGTGCACGCGCGTGAGGGCGGTGAGCGCCACGCCCAACAGCCACTCGACCCATCCGTCCAGGATCGTCGCAGGCAGCGACGCGGACGCGGGGTCGAGTGCGCGGTCGGGCTGCACGTGCCGCAAGCACCGCTCGATGAGCTGCAGCTCGTGGAAAAATCGCCACCTTGCATCGCAGCCACCGACGGTGACCGTCCCGTCGGCAGCGACTGACGGGTCCACGAAGGTGCGAACGAAGGCATCGGTGGAGGCCAGGGAGGCCATCAGTGAGGGCTGCGACCAGGCGGCTTTGACAGGGCCCAGCACCCACTCCATCACGGGCAGCTCGCTGGCCTTGGCCGCCCCGGACCGCTCGCACGCTGCGGGGGGTGGGGTGGCAGGGGTGAGGTGGGTGACAGGGGTGAGGTGGGTGACAGGGGTGGGGTGGGGTGAGAGGGGTGGGGTGACGGGTGTGGACGGGCTTGGCTTGACGGCATGGCTGCCACTGCCATCCACCCCCTCATCTGACAGCTTGGCTACCACTGCCATCCCAACCCCTCACATGACAGCTTGGCTGCCACCCCTCACTTGATAGCGCAACTGCCGTTTAGTCTAGCCATCCACCCCTCACCTGACAGCATGGCCTCCGCAAGGATGTTGCGCTCCCCATACGTCAGCTGCCCCCCGTCCCACATGGCCTGCGTGCGCCCCGCCAGCGTCTCCAGAAGCGGCAGAGTCGCGTCGGGCAGCGCCGTCGCGATGTTCAGCACGGACGACACGACCTGCGTGGGACACACAAGGAAGCTGATGCAGACGTGTGATTGCGATGTGCGATGTGTGTGTGAAGGGGCATGTAAAAGCGATCCTCTGCCTTCGCACACAGCCAGGCTAACAGACAGCCCAGAAATACCTACGCCGCCACACCACCACAGCCGTCACAGCACAACCCGCCCCCATCCCGTCCCGACACGCACCCTGCTCCTCGCCACGAAGTTCTCGCGCCACCCGGGCGGCGGATTGCTGGGCGGCGGCTGGTGCCCTCCCCCAAGCATGCTGAGCGCCCACCGCAGCAACGCGTCAAAGCACGCCCCGACCACGTCGCTGCCCGCCCGCAGGTGTCGTGCGAGAGAATGGACCGTCGCGGCGAGCGTGACGCACACGGCGGGCGACGCGGGCGGGCGCAGGGACAGAGCGTCCCCCAGCATCGAAAGGCATGCGTCTCTGGTCGGCTGCCCTGGTCCCAGATCCTCAGCCGTCGCAGATCCCAGCACGGCATCCAGCGCCATCGACTCCGCATCCAACGCCCAGTCCGGCGGGGCAGCCCCGGTGGTTGCTAGCTGCGAGAGCGCCGCGGCCACCGCCCCCGAAGCATCAGCAAAGGCCGGGCCGAACAACCCCGGCACAGCAGCGCACAGCTTGATCGTGGTGACGATCTGGTTCTTGTACTGCGCGAAAAAGGTGTGCCACTCCGCCTCGGACTCGAACTCGGGCAGTGTGTCGCCCCGGGGGTCCCGGGTGTGGCACTGGACCAACTCTGCAGGCACAGAATGGGTGGCGAAAAATGACAGACGAAGGCGGCATGACGGCTCTTGGCACAGCACTGTCGGGGGGGGGGGGGGGGGGGCAGGAGAAGCCTCAGCAGGTCATCAGGACAAAGCCTGCCAAGCACTGGCCGCACTCACGACCCACTGATGCAAGTGGCATGTGTGACATCCCACATAGCATCAGACACCAGCCAAACAAAGCCCCTTCTTTTGTCCATCAACAACCATCTCCCAATAACGTGGCCCTCATCTGCGAGTCTCTCGCGGCAGGCCACCAGCACCGCGTGCACACAGTCGTCGGGGCAGAGGGGCGGCCGCCGCGCGTCGCCCGGCTTAGGTCGCGTCTCCCTCAGCAGGTTGCCCCACAGCGGCGCAGCGAAGGCCGCGAGGGTCATGCTCGGGTGCCGCGTGAAGGCGAGCATGATCTCCAGGAACCCCACCCTCTCCGAGGCGTCGAGCGTGTCGAGGTGCGTGGACCCAAACAGCTGCATGCTGTCGCACAGCCGCTTGCCGTAGTCCTCGTTGTCGGCACCGGGCATGAGACTCGCGCGGGCTTCCGCGGAGCCCAGCGCTGCCGCCGCGCACCCCGCCAGCGCCCGCCCCGCCTGGGCCAGCACCGCCCGCCCTGGCTCGCCGTCCTCCTCCCTCACCCGCCGCTGCGTCAGCTGCCGCAGGCACTCGACGGCCGCCAGGCGCGTGTCCGCGGATCCCTGCTGCCCCAGCACCGCGAACGCATCGACCATGCGCCAATGCCCCAGTCGGTCCAGAGGGCACCACTCGCACACCTGCTCCGCACACCGCAATGCCTCGCAGACCACGCCCTCGTGCTGGGAGTTGCCGGAACGCGTGAACTCGACGAAGTGCGCCTCCATGACTCCCCGAAGCACAGGCAGCACCGCGTCCAGCGACTCCGTCAGTGCCGCCAGCATCGCCCGGCGCCGGTCTCCCTCCATCACTGCCTGCCCGCCCGCCACCTCCTCCCCCACGTACTGCAGCACAAGCACCGATGCCGCCGCGGGCGCCACGGCCACCGGGCCGGCCGCCAGTGCGGCCTGGATGCGACTGAGCGCGGCGGCCCACAGGCCCGGCCCCGCCTGGCACACGCAGTGGGCCAGCAGCAGCGCCGCCATGCTCCGCGCGCTGAACGTCACGTTGTCGCCGCAGGCGCCGTCGAAGAGCTCCAGCGCGTGGCTCGCCAGCGCTGACTGCGCGTCCAGGCCGAGCTCGCCCCATCGCGACGGCGCGAGGTGCTGCAAGACCTTCAGGCCGAAGTGCTGCGCCTCCGGGGCGGGCGTCCCGGCCAGGCGGGTCGCGAGGCGCCATGCACCGGTCGCATCGCGAGTCTTCTGAGCCTCGAGCAGCTGGGGGCGAGGCCGGGGAGAGGGCGCACTCGCACATCAATGGGCGGGCACTTTTCGCGACCAGTGGCAGCGCGCAGGGGGCTCGTGGGATCTGGAGCCGCTCATGCAACGAAGATCGGACACGTAAGGATCGCGGCAGTGGCTGAAGGGAAGCATGGCTGATTCGCGGCTCGCCTGCGTGGCAGCGACTTGGTCCGCCTGCGTCGCCCCGATGCGGTGCGCCGCCTCGAGGACGGCCAGCGCGTGGACCACCTCCTCGTCCGCCATCGATCGCTATCGCCTAAACATTCCGGAGCCCGCGCTGCGACAGGCGGCGGGACCTCTCTTGCACCGATGCAGCGAACAAGCCGATGACGAGCGCGCGGCGGCTAAAGGCGAATGTGAGGGTCTTTTGCAGACGCATGCCACCGACGAGCTCTTGTCACCAAGCGCTGCAGCAATCACGATCGTGTGCGGGGCAGGCAGTTTTTGGCACGTCAGAAATGACCCACAAACAAACAACCACAAACAACCACATACGACTGCGGACGGACGATCTTAGTCTACACCCGACCCCGCGCTGCGCCCCGTCCGGTCCCCACCAGGCGCGGGTGCGCCTCCGAGCGATGGGCCCCAGCCGTGTCACGGCGGGGACCGCTCGTTCGCTGGGGATGCAGCGAGGCGGTACCTGGCCGATGGATCGGATCCAAGCTACCCATCGTGGCCATCGGAGGGCGGATGTGGGGCTGCGTCGGGCGAGAAGCCCTACCCAGAAACCATCGCTGACGCGGCGCCGGATCCGAGTCTCTGCGACGACCTACGACCTCGCACGCGTTCTGTGCAACAAGCTGCGTGCGTCGCAAGTCCCATAATTATCGTGGCGCTGCATATCGAACGAGACAGCTTCTTTTATCCTGCGAGGCACTCCAGCGTGTCCTTTTGGCCGGTCCACGTTCGCCAGCCCGTGTCAGCAGTCGCGCCGCCTTGAGCTTGGTCGCTAAGGAACGTTTCGCAGTGCCACTATGGGAGCTGGGGACCCCGACCAGGTGGTCTTGCAGCTGGTGACCTCCACCAATCGTCCGTACAACACCCAGCTCCTCGCGGATAACCTCCAAACGCGCGGTATCAAGAAGCCCGCCGTCCAGCGCGCGCTGGATGCCCTGGTGGACCAGGGGAAGATCCTGTGCAAGGTGCACAGCACGCGCAGCATGCTCGAGGCACCTGCTCGCCGGGACGGCGTGTAGGCCCTTGAAACTCACACATTGTGATCCAGAGACTACCTTGCGTACCACGCAGGAGTGCGGCAAGTCCAAGATTTACTATCCGCCCCAGGACAACCTGCCTGTCCTGTCCGAGGCCCAGTCCGCCGACCTGAAGGCGAGCGAGGCCGCGCGCGCCCGTCGGTTCGAGAGTCTAGAACACGTTGGAGGTGCTCAGCCCAGGATGGGGCTTCCGGCTCGCAGGCGAAGCTGTCGGAGGCCAAGACTGCCGTGGCCCTCGGCCAGGAGGAGCTCAAGCGCTTGCAGGCCGAGCTCGCGAGCCTCTCCAGCAGTCTTTCCGTCGAGGAGCTCAAGAAAGAGGTGGAGCGCCACAAAAAGGAGGTGCGGATCCTGCGCGCGGCATCGTTTGACGGGGTGCAGGGCGCAGCTGCACCGAGGCTCGTTGTACAGGATACCTACCCTAGAGTGCACACACCGAGCCCACGTCCGTCTCCCGCTCCCTGCGATGTGGCACGCAGGTCGCGGAAATGTCGGCCAAGCTGAAGGGCCTGCAGACGGGCGTGCGGCTCGTGACGCCCGAGGAGCGTCGCAAGGTGGAGCGGCAGTTCGAGGCAGCGCTCGAGCACTGGCGCAAGCGGAGGTGAGAATTTGAATCGCAGCAACCTCGGCTGTGAGCCTGCCCGGGGACCCGTAAGGACGCCGGGACGAGGCGCGGTGTTGGTGTGAGCCCATGGAATCGGGTGTCCCTACCAAATAGCCTGTCGACGAGCCTGCCTCCCAGGTCCATGTTCCGGGCAGTGTGGGATCCTATCACGGAGAACATGGACAAGAAGGAGTCTGCGCTGATGGAGGAGGTGGGCATTGAGAATGACGACGCGGCAGGGGTGAGCCTCGCTGACATGGCGCGGTTGGCACCCGGGGGCAACAAGAAGCGCAAGGCATGAGGAACAGCAACGATCGGGTTGGTTTCATTCATGTGGCTGTACTTGCAGCCGCACAGCTGCGATGGCACCCCGCCGCATTGCGCAACGCGCAACGCCGCCCGCACCCACCGGACCCAGCCTGGCCGTGACAGCGGCATTCTTGCCGCGTCTCAGAGTGGCCCAATGCTGCCCGTTTCCACATTGTTGTACATGCATATGTTGTAGACCACCTCGTAACTTTAAACTACCGTTCTGACGCACGACGCGTGTCGGTGCACCCCCATCAGACCGCCTCCACCGCAGTGGCCGCGAGAGCGAGGGCTACCTGGGTCAACCACATCATCCGGGATCTCATATCAATCCCGCCTTGCGCTTGGACCCCATCGGCGCCGCCATGCTCAGCATCCTCTCCACGGCCTCGTCATAAGCCCGCCTTCCCTCAAAGGCCTCCCCCTCGGTCCCAACCCCCTCGCCCCCCTCCCACGAACCCTCTGCGTCCGTCCCCTCGCTCCCCTCCTCGTCCCCGCCCTCCCCGCCCTCTCCGCTCCCTTCGCCAGAATCCTCGAAGTCGTCAGAATCGTACTCGGACCACGCCACCTCCTCGGCGTCGGACGATCCGCTCCCCGACTCAGCCCCTGACTCAGCGCCCTCGGCCGGGCCGTCCATCGATGCTGGCAAACTGATCAACCCCTCGCTGCCCTCCGGACCGTCCAGCCCATCCGCCCCACCGCCCTCGCCCCCACCGCCTTCGCTCCCCGCATCCCTTGCCCCGCCCCCGCCCTCCCCACCACCCCCGCCCGCCACGCCCTCTTCCCCACGATCCGAACCCCAAACTCCACGCCGTCTCATGTCCCCAAATTGACTAGTAGTACTGTCCAACCCGGGATGAGCGCCCACGCCTGCCTTCATACGCAGTGCAGCGGGGGACGGTCCCGGCGACCCCACCCCCGGCACCAACGACCCCCCCGTCTCCCCGAGGCACATTTCCGGGGCCACCGCCGAAGCACGAAGCACGCTGCGGCCCGTGTCCCGGCCCACCGCGCCACCGCCCGGCGTCTGCACGCGAACCGCATCACCCTCCGCCTCACCCGCAGGGGCGACACTGGGGGGCAAACCCACCGCAGCGGCGGGCGAACCCGTCACTACCCCAGGTGCCACCGGCTCAGGTTGGCACGGTATGCCCCCGGTTGGGTATGACCCCTCCGTACCCGCGCCCTTGTCCGGGAGCGGACTGCCAATCACAGCCAGCGCGCCGTCCCCAGCCCCCGCCCGCCCCTCTGTGGCCGCAAACGCCGGCGCTTCTTTGTTTGGGGAGAACGCCGCGTGTGGCCAGGACCCGGATGCCCACAGGGACGGGCGGATTCTGGCGGGCGATGCCAGAGTGCCCTGTGCCAGTGCGCCTGCCAGAGACGGGAGATTGACGCGGATGCTCTCCGGGATCGCCGCCACGGTGCGGGGACTGCGGGGGGCCAACGCACGAGGGGTGGGGCGATGGTACAAGATGGCGACACGACATGTCGAGGCGGAGCTCAGCAATGCGTGTGGGTTGATAAGAAGACCTCACAAAGCATGTGTGTTCAAGTTGCAGCCGACCAGCCCTCACCTCAGCACGGCCGACTCCCCCACCAGCTCGTCCTCCCCAGGACCCCCCTCTCCCTGCGGACCCACCCACGCGCCGCCTCCGCCCCCCGACCTTCGCGTTTCTGACATCGTCCCCGATGACAGAAACACCACATCGTCCCCCTCCAAGTCGCCCAGCCCTCTGGGCCCCTCCCCGCCTGCCCCATCCCCCTGCTCCTCCCTGCTTGGAGCATCGCCCCCAGCCACCCCAGCACCACCCTGTGCACCGCTGTGGCCCTCCCCGTCCCAACCCCCACCCGCCCCACCCCTATCGCGATTCACCGCTGCGTCTGTTGCAGATCCGGCCACCTGCGCAGCCCTCGCCCGCCTCCTCAGCTCCGCCAGCCCAACGTCGGAGTCCGCGCCCGATGAGTCCAGCGACGGAGCCACGTCGCCTAAAGCATCGCCATCCGCTACCTCAGATGCACCACCCGCCAGGATCGACGCGCTACCTGCCACCTCCGATGCACCACCTATCACCTCCAAGGCACCGCCCGCGGCATCCAACGCCCCCAGGCTGTCCCCAAGGTCCAAAGAGCCACCGCTATTCATGCTGACCAGGGAGAGGTGACCAGATAAGTCGAGAGGGGAGGCAGAGGGTGCAGAGGGGCCAGATGCTGCACTACCATCCCTGCCCCTCTCGCCCGCTTGCGCTGCACTGCCATGAGGCAGATGCCCTGTCTTGCGATCTGCTGAGATCGCCCCAACCCCTCCAGCATCTTCCGCGACGCTGACCTCTGCTGCTCCCTCTCCAACTGCCCCACGTTCCGACCCCGCGCCCGCCAACGTATCCACCGCCGTCGCCCACGCCTCCTCCCCACCGTCTCTTGCCCTGTCCCTCTCCCTAAGCTCCCCATCACCGTCCCATAGCGCGCCCTGCGCCATCCGCGCCCTCTCAACTCCTTCATCACCACCCCAGCCCGCACCCCGCACCGCCCCCACCCCACCCACAGCCCCACCCTCCCCATCCGACTCCTCATCAGATGCCGTCGCCGTCGCACCCAGCGTCGTCACCGTCACCTCCCACATCGCACGCACCAACTCCCATTGGTCCTCCGGCCGCCCACGCGCCACCACCGACCGCAGCTCTGCAACCGCTCCTTCCTCCCAGGCAGTCATGCCACGCCCGGGCACGATGCCAGCACCGTACCGACTTCTGGGTGTGCCTGTCCCTAAGCACACGCCCGAAGACCCCACCGCACGTGGGCTGGCCTCGCCCCTCCCATCCCTCGGCTCCCTCGCACCCCTCCCATTATCTGCCTTGGTCGGGGGCCTCTCAGGCCCCGCACCACGCTGTCCTTGCGTGGCAGTCGGGGCAGCCACCTTGGGCTGCACAGGCGATGATGGTGACGCGTCCCCCGCACCCCACGCCCAAGCCCGCACGCCCCCAGCCTTCCCAGCCCCACCCTCGCTCGCCGCATGCCCCAAAGGCAACGCCACGCTGCCTGACAACACCACGTCACCCTCTTCACTGCCGCCCTCGCCCTCGCCCTCACCCACACCCCTCCCGCCCCTCTCCCCCAGCCTGGCACCCCCCGTGCTGTCATTGGGGCTCCCCTCACCGAGCCCCGCGCGCTCCTGGATGGGCGGCAGCGCCGTGCCACCCATGCCGGCGTGGGCGCTCCCGATGCTGTCGTCACGATTATAGTCAATCATGACATCGGCATCGGTCATGTCGGCCATACCAACGCCAGCACTGGACTCCCGCACTGTGTTAGGATCGAAAGGCCCGTCGCCTTTGGCCAGAGCCATCGAGTCCCGCGGGGCCAGGCTCTGTGCGGCAGAGCTGGCGAAGCTGGCGTGCGGGGACAGGAACTGAGCCCAGTCGGAGCGATTGGGCCGAGCGGCAGCGGGGCCAGGGCCATGCTGGGAGGGGTCGTCGGTGTCGTCTGCGGCCCTGTGCTGCAATGCGCTGTGCGGACGGTCATCCTGCGGGTGAGGGAAGGGTCGACGGGTTCCGAGGCAGGGGTTGTGGTTGCACGGCAGGACTTGTCATAATGTCAATGACATGGGGCTACGACCGTGAAGCTATCCATGATGACTACTCTCACATACACCGCTAGCGCTACAGCTAACACTACTGGTACCAATGCCCTGCTCAACTCCCATCCGCACCGTCAGCACAACATCAGCACCGGCCCAACACCTCCATCCCTCACCATAGACCTCGGCAGCCGGTCGAGCGTCGCGAACGCCGCCGCCGTCCCCAGCTCCGCGGCCGTGGCACCCAGGCGGTCCTCCAGGATGCTCTGCTGCGCCTTGCGGACCCCTCGCATCTGCGCCTCCGCCAGCGCCTCCGCCGGGGGCTGCTCCTGAGCCTCTTGCTCCTGGAAAGGAAGGGTCACGACTTGTGATAACGAAGTATACTACTATGCATAGTACTGGTGTAGAGTTACCTCAGAGTACCTCTATGTATCAACAGCAGCTCCCAGCAGCAACCGCCACGCCCCTCTCCACATGCCACCACCCCCACCTGCTGCCGTATCCGCGCCATCTGCCGCCCCCGCTTGGCCTCCATCTCCCTCGCCATCCACCGCCGTTGCGCCAGCTCCCCGCGAAGGTCGAACAATGCCGCCCGTGCCTCCCAAGTCTTCTTGGCTGTCCGCACGCTCATCGTCGCCACCGTCCCGCGACGCGACCCAGTCGACGCCAGCCGCTTGCCCGTCCGCGCCCCCGCACCGGCACCTGCGCTCGCGCGCCCTGCATCTGCCTTCCCCGCCCCGCCCGCCCCGCTCTCCGCAACCGACGGCTTCCTAGTCCCACGCCCCACGTCCTTTGTCGCCTCCTCCTCGTGGCCCAAGTCGATCTGCGCCCGCCG
This sequence comes from Protoeuglena noctilucae, assembly GCA_958009085.1. NCBI lineage: Eukaryota > Viridiplantae > Chlorophyta > Pedinophyceae > Marsupiomonadales > Marsupiomonadaceae > Protoeuglena > Protoeuglena noctilucae. Next base: position 875,527 of record OY253676.1, read on the forward strand.
CGCCCGGCCCTCCTCGGCCTTTGCCGCGCTCGACCCCGTCGGCGCCAGGTACGACGTCGCGGGGCGGTCGCCGCCGCGCGGGGGAGTGCTGGCCGCCCGGCGCGGGGCCCGGCGCTTGCGGGGCCGGGGCGCGGGTGCAGCCACCGCCTCCCCGTCACCCCCTGCTCCCTCGATGCGTGAGGGCGGCCGTGGTTGCGCCAGGTACGCCAGCCCCGCCGGTGCGCCACCAGGGAAGACGTGCCGCGCCAGGCCGGCCGCGGCGGAGGGGCTGAGCGTGGTGAGGTAGGCCTCCATGCACTCGCGCACGTATCGCGCTGACAGCGCCTGCTCGCACGTGGGCCGGGCCGCGGGGTCCGGCTGCAGGAGTAGCATCACGAGGCGTCGGAAGGGAGAGCTGTAGTAGGTCGGGAGCGGCTCCCATTCGTTGCGCATCACTTTGACGACCAGTTGGGGCAGGCCCGAGGCGTCAAAGGCGATGCGGCGGGCCGCCATTTCGTACAAGACGCATCCCTGTGGGAGAGTAGAGGTGGTTATGAGTGTTAGGCAGGGAGAGATGGAGATGGCAGTGGCCCGATTGGGGCACAATTAAGGCGCGCTGCTGTCTCTATCTGAGAGCCGAAGCGTCAAGCAAGCAACATGCGGCTGAGTCAGAGCCAGATTGGCCTCACCAGGGACCATATGTCGCTGGCGTAGGTGTAAGGCCTCCCGGCCATGACTTCAGGGGACATGTAGTAGGGCGTGCCCATAACTGTGGTGGCCATGTCATGGGAGCTCTCCAGCTCCCGCCCCACGCCTGCATATAACTCAGTGAGCGAGAGTGGTCGTAAGGGAGTGGCGTAACAGACAGGTTCTACGGGAAGACAGGTGGCATCGGCCATGGACTGGCAAGGCATGGCTACGCAGTGACAACGTGGCAGTGAGAAGGGCGTGGGCGTTGGTTAGGGTTAGGGCGGCTGACGCACCTAGGTCTCCGAGCTTGATGGTGCGGCGGGACTTGGTCAGGAAGATGTTGTCGGGCTTCAGGTCCCGGTGCATGATGCGGCGGGAGTGCAGGTGGTGGAGGGCAGCCAGGATCTGGCAAAACCACTGCATGATTTGCCACTCCGTGAAAACCTCCACCACCGGCTTGTGGCCCCCGGCCTGCGGGAACTCACGATCGGACGCTCCGCAAAGCAGGTTTGATGAGCATATGTGCGCAGAAGGAACAGAAACGCGGGGAGGGATGGAACTTGCCTTGGCCTTCAAAAGGCTGGCCAGTGTGCCGCCCTCGCAGTTGCCCATCACGATGCAGATCACGTTCTCCTTGTCGCGATACCAGCCCTTGAAGCTGACGAGGTTCCGATGGCTCCCGGCCTTGTACAGCAGCGCAATCTCGTTGTAAACCTGCGAGGGGCGCGAGAAGCGAGGGATGCGTGCGGCTGTCTCATGCATTGCCTCGCATGGAGAGTTCACTGTGAAGCTTTGATCGAAAAGAGACAGTCGCGACTGCTGCGACAGCCCCGCGCCGCCCCGCTCGGCACCTGGCGGTCCCCTTTGGAGCCCGTGGGGGCTCGGTCGACGCGCTTGATGACCACAGACGGGTCCGACGAGCACGAATAGACCGTCGCAAAACTCCCGCTTCCCAGGACCTTGCCCAGCGTGTAGGTGTCCTTCAGCACGCATTGCGCGGCGACTTCCGCCGGGCGCATACGCTTGCGCGCGGGTGCCCGCGCGCCCGCGTCTCCCGACGGGGCCCCTGGACCACCCTGCCCTGCGATGAGATAATTGCAGAGAGTCAGGAACCGATGCCCTCTTGAAACATCATGCTATGCGCGCGGCGCTGAGCTGGCTCACAGCTGGCTCCGCTTTTGCGGCCTGTTCGGCCATCTGTGAGTTAAAGCAATGGCAGCCGAGGACCCCCGGTTACGCAGGAGCAAAACGAAGTGTCAGAGGCACATTCGACTCGGGTCGGGCGAGCCAGGCGCGCAGGAACGGCCCGAGTTCGTATCTGCTCGCTGCCTTCTCAACCGCGTCGCGCGGAGAGGGGGCATACAGTTGGCACTCAATCGACGGCAGGGTACATGCCGACGCGTGAAGAGCGTGCACGGCAGATCTCTTCTCCATGACAGTGTCATGGAGACGCGTGCTTCGCCCTGCCAGTGGCAGTTGCGTGTCACCGTTGGGGCGTCCCGGCAGACACTGCCGCAAGCGAGACATCCTCCGCACTTAACAGGGGAGGCTTGCTCTGCTGCTTGCAGGTCAGGCTGCGAACCTGACCAGCATTTCATCGCTCCCGCACATAAGCAGTATGCCTACCCCCTGACCGCCACTGCCCTAGATGCGGCGCTTCTTGGGCGGCCGGCATCCGTTGTGCGGCACCGGCGTCGCGTCCACGATCTTGGTCAGGTTCATGCCTGCAGTGACGAGGGCGGAGAGGGCCGCCTCCCGCCCCACCCCGATGCCCTTGATCTTGACCGCCACCGTGTTGATGCCCATGTCCCGCGCCTTTTGCACCAGGGCCGCAGCTGCGTCTGCAGCGCCGACCGGGGACTTTCGCCGCGCCTTCTTGTACCCCACCGTCCCTGTGGCAGTGGCACCAGGGTGCTGCAGGTCTCACGGGTGCGCCAGCGATGTAAGGAACGCGAGATTCGAACTATCGGCAGGGACAGCGAGGGCGCAGGGACTGAAGAGGCGCTCCAGACGGCACCAGTGATACCGCAGGCGCCTCACCCGCAGACGTGCCCGCCTTCTTGTCCCCCTTCAAGTCCTGGAGCGCCAGGATGGTGTTATTCTTTGTCGCTGAGATGTGAATCACCGCCTGGGCGCCCGCGTGGATGGGCGCGGGGGCACCAGCGGGAGCAGACGTCTGCCCCGTCGTGGCCGCGCGCTGCTGCACGATGCCTCCCTGCGCCGCGGACAGGTAGGCATGATGAGAATCGGCGTGCGAGAAATCGTTCGGCGACGCGTCAAGGGCGCGCGGGAAAAGGCGTAGGCTTCCACACCAGCCACGGCCAGCCCGGAGCCCGTCCAGACGTGCTGGCAGCCTCCCCCGCAGCCTCCGCTGCTCGGAGACAGCTCCAAGCAAGCGGGCGTAGCGTTCGCAGCATCCTCGGCGCGCCGCTGGACGCCGCAATCACGACGGGAAGAGCAAGAGCAAGCGCAGGAAGCAATGGAGTCGTGTTTTCCAGCCGATGAGAGCTCACACCACGGCATCCGCGACAAAATGTTGTGGTGGCTGGATGCGATGGCCGACTGGACGAGTGCCGATGGCAAGATCGCTGTGCCGCCGCCAGTCACTGGCGCTGCGGCATTCACCTGCAGCCAGCGCTCCCCCCGTGCGTCCATAACGACTGCCGGGGATGTGCGGATGCGTTCTTAATGCTGACTGGGAGATAACCGCAACGGGCAAGCCTCTTGTTCTGGTGCGCTCCACAGCGAGGCATTCTGCCGAAGCCGGCGGGGCGGAGGGCGTTGTCTGGGTGGCGGAGTCCGGGCTCGTGTCATCGCGGTCTGCGATGCCGCGCCAAGTGGCCAAGCTGGGGTGGAATCTGCTCATGAGGCCAAGCACGGTCGTGATGAAGGTGGGCAGGCACGCGGATGGGATTCCCCATCCGCCTTGGATGGCTTTGTGTACCAGTCATGCGTTGCGGACCCTGCGGAGTCTCGCTGACCCCCTCACGCGCGCCCCGGCCCCGCAGAATGGTGCGAGCTTCGAGACGTACGTTTGCTTCAACCGCAAAAAGGTCACGTTCATGGAGACGGACGTATACGACCACATGCTGATTCGAGGTGCGACGCGCGAGGCACGGGCCGCGCTGCATCGCGCCGAGTGCGGAGCTAATGGGACCGTAGCGCTCGGCCACCACTCTGCGCCCGCAGGGGTGCGCGACACGTCGCTATCCAGACGAGGTCGCATCGCGAACTTCATGGAAAAGTACAGCGGCAAGTGAAGGGGCAGCGCGCGTGCTGGCATCCGCTCATTCCACCTCATGCACCCGCCGTCTGCGCCCCCTTTGTGATGTACCCCGTGAATTGCTCGAGAGGGTGCCGCGACCGGTGCGTGCGCGCCGAGAGCGGGGCAGTCCCGTGCGCAGGCGAGATGGGCGGGATGTCCTCCACCCTGCGCATGTGCAATTAAACGATTGCCGTCTGCTCAACCCTGTGCTGCACCGCTCAAGCTCAAGCCGTCTCACAAGCAGCCTTTGCACCTAACCGCATGCCTCTTCCATGTCTCCACGCCACTCACCGGATCTTGTCCGGGATGCCCCACCCCGACGACTGCCTCGCGACCCCACCCTTGGGAGGCCGGGCCTTGGCCCCCGCCCCCGCCCGCCGCACCGCCGCCCCCTCAGCAGCGCCGCTCCCGCTCCGGCGCAACGCCGCCCCCGCCGATCCCGCGCGCCCTGCCGTGTCCCGCCGCTCATTCTTCGCCCCTCTCGCCCCTCCCGCCACCGCACCGCTCTCACGCCCCGACCCCGACCCACCCGCCTCGCCCTGCCCCGCCTGCCCGGCGCGACTCTCCGCGCCCCGCGCCGCCTGCGGCCGCACTGGGCTCGCAAAGAAGTCCCGGGCCGTGCCGCTCGACGCAGTGCTGGGCCCCTCCGTGCGTGCAACTGCCACTGCCCCAGAGCCCTCCATGCCACGCGCCCCTGCCGGGTTTGGAGGGAACGTTTCTTCCAGATTCCGCCGCACGGACGTCCACTCGTGCGCGGGCGGCGCCACCGATGCCACGGGCCCCGTCGCAGCAGCCGCGTCGGTGCCGTCCGTCAGCGCGAGCGGCTTCGCACCCTCGCCCTCCCCGCCCCCGTCTCCGCCCACCGCGGCCCCCTCAGCCGCGTCCACCTCCGCTGCCAGGTTCCAGCTCCCGCCACCCCACGCGCCTGCCCCGTCTTCTGCTCCCCACGCCTCAAGCGTCTTCATTGCCCCCTCGACATCCGGAGCGTCGCCACGGAGCAGACCCAGCGCGGTCTCCCTCGCCGCCTCCGCCGCCACCTGCCGCCGCAGCGCCGACTGCTGCAGCGCCGCCACGTGGCCCTCCGTGCGCCCTCGCCGCGCGCTCAGCCTCGCCCGCAAGTCGACCACTTGCTCCCGCAGGGACTCGGCCATCGCGTCGGCCGCCTCCGCCCTCCGCTCCGCCATCTCCAGGCGCTCGCGCAGCGACTGCGGTCGAGCAGGGGGGGCAGCGAGGCGATCGCTCATGCCAGGGACGCGCAGCACAGGCACACGGGCAAGCTGCCCTGACACGCACACGCACAGCAATGTCGGCCCCTCGGCCTACCCTCACCTCCACCGTGGCCATGGGCTGGCACGCGGCCTCTAAGGCTGTCAGCGCGCCGCTCAGCGACACCAGCCCCGTCTCTGCGGACGGCCCCGCCTCGGCTCCCAGCAGCCCGTGGAGCTTCCGCACTGCCCTGGCCGCCGCGTCGCTCTCCCGACGCAGCGCGTCTCGCTCCACCTTCATCTGCACGTGCGAAGCAAAGCATACCTCATACCTGCGTCCCTCGAGCGAGTGTTTGGTTCTTCAACACACTGCCGCCCATGCAGCCTCGCTCCCGGCACTCGCCTTGGTCATCGCGGCGTTCGCCTCTGCGAGTAGTCGGTCCTTGGATGCGCTGGTCTCCTGCACGACCGTCAAGCGCTGCTCCACCGCCGCCAGCCGTGCCGCACGCGCACGCGCACGCGACTTGGCCGCCTCCAGCTGCGGCGAAGGGAGATAATACAAGTCAATGTCCCGATCAACGCAGACCAGCATCGTCACAACCCCACCAGTGTCCCCGAGCGGCGAACTCTGACGCACGCAGACGACAGCGCATACCGGCCACCCAACGACCCCAGCAGTGGCAACAAAGCCAAAAGCGACTGCCCATGTTCATCCTCTAATACGCCAAAAGCGACTGCCCACGTGCATCCCACAACACATCCCAGCCTCGCTCGCCTGCTCGGTGAGCTCCTGCTCCCTCGCCACCGCCTCTTCGCGCACCATCCGCAGGGCCCCACGCATCCGCTCCATCTCTGCCAAAGCACCCTCCACAGCGGCCACCTCAGGCAAAACCGATGCTCCCGCTGACGCCGACGACGCCGGCAGCGTCGTGGCCGGGTTAGCGCGGCTGGCGGCGGTCAGGGCAACGGCATCCGCGAGGGCATCGCGCGGCCAGGCGGGCGCGGGGTGCGTGAGGGACGCGCGGGGGGTCGAGCGCATGCGCGGGGCGGAGGAGGAACGTACGCGGGGCGCAGCGGGGGCCGGGCGAGGCGCGGGCTGCTCGGGCACCCTGCGGGAGAGGGGCGGGCGTAACATGGGTGAGTTGCATGCGAGTGCAGGTGCTACCTGCGCTCCCTGTCGCGGCGACGGGCGACATGCGAACTGTAATTGTCGCCAAATGCTCTTTCACCTGCGCTGCATGGGGCGCTCCGTCTCCCGGGCGCGGGCGGTGGCGGGCCGGGCCGTGAGGGGCGGGTCGCCCGCCCCGGGTCTCCACCCCTGGGCACCCTTGGTGGAAGCCTGGGACGTGAAGGACGTCTTGGCCATCAGACGGACCAGGCGGTCGATGTCCTCCTCTGCGGTGAGGGGCCCAGTGTCATGGAATAACAGACCCTGATAGCATCCATAGCATGGCGTGTCGACACAAGGCAAAGCGTTTTGGCGAGGCAAGAACAACAGCCGCTCACGGCAGATGCGCGTCGGGATAGCAGGTGGCTGACATGAAAGAGCGTTGCTCCATAAACACACACACAGACATATCGCTCACCTGCTGTCTTGGACGCAGGCCTCCTCGCCCCACCCACCGTGCTCCCGCTGGCCTGCCCTGCGCCCGACACCCCAGCCCGGCTGATCTGCCGCGGCGGCACCCCCCACAGCCGCCCCACTCCAGCCCCGAGCTCCTCTGTTGTCGTGTCTTCTCCGCCCCTCGCCTCCCCTGATGAAGACCCACGCCCTCGGTCCCCCGCCTGTCCCGCCTGCTTCCGACGCGCCCCTCCCTCCTCCCGCTCCCGCTCTCGCTCGCTCGCACCCCGCTGAGCCCGCACCGTCTCCCGGTCGCTCCGGTCAGGCTCCGCGTCTGTCCCGGCACCGCTCGCTCCTCGCGATTGCGACTCCACGCGGCCCCTCTCCTCGCCCACGTGCGACGGCGACTCGGCGGGCACGAGGGGCGGCACGTGATCCGCGCCCGGCAGCCCCGCACTGGACTGCCCCGCAGCACCGGCAGCTCCGGCGGACCCATGCGTGGTCCCTGGCTTGAGCTGGGCGGCCCGCACGGCTGAGGCCTTGCGGCGGGGTCGTCTCTTGGCCTCCTCTGCGGCCTGCTCGCCCAAGAGCTCCTCCAGGGTGGTGCGGTGCGCCATGCCACCCCTGGATGCGTGGGACGGGCGCACACGGGGCGTGTCTGTGGGTCGGATGAGAAGTCAGTCAGTGTCGTGTCGGCAGCATGTACAAGGACGGGCCCGATGCACGGGGACGCACCCGCATTGCCAGGGGCAAGGGACGCGCATTTGCACACACAGTCCTCACCTGCAGGCTGGTGGTCACGCGTCGCAGGTTCCCCAGCGGGGCTGCTTTCGTCGGGCCTCGCTGCGTCGATCGGAGAGGGCGGCGCCATGTCCCGCGCGTCGATCGCGTCCTCGTGCCTCTGCTCGGCTGCAAGTGGCGATGGCGGCGTGGGAGAGCCCACCCCAACCAAGCCCAGAGCGCCCCGGAGGTGGTGAATCTCCGCCTCCAGCTCCGCGAGCTCCTCTCGATGCTGCATTAACCGAAGATGCGGAGGCGTGGTGTTTCGACGCCGTGGCAACGATGGCGACGACCGCAGTGGCTGTCCCAGGCCCCACCTGGTGTCCGCTGGCGTGCAAATCATGGATGCTGCGGGTCAGAGGCGTCTTTTCCAGCAGTTGAGAGGAAACGGGGGGGTCGGAGCCATCCCGGCGAGGAGAGGGCGCCGCTTCGGCCTCGGGGGTGGCCCCCTTGCGATGATTCTCCCCGTCGCCCGCCACGGGTGCGGCACCCGCAGGCCCCACATGCCCCGGACCATCCTCAGCAAAAGGATCTGCAGTCATAGGCAGTCACCGCGGGTGTTTCGTTGTGCAAGCGGGCTCGGGAAATCAAAGTGTTGCCCCGTGTTGCTCCCTCACCAGCGGGTGCTCCAGTATCGTCGGCGCTGGGGGCGTCTCCTGCTGTCACGTGTTTCTCAGCGCTGGTGGAGTTGCCTGCGACGGGCGCCCGGCCCTCCTCCTGGCGCGGAGGGCTGCTCGAGGCGTCCATCGCGTCCCCAGCGCTGGGCGTCGGACCAGCGGGGTCCCCGACGTCCATGCCGGCGCTTGGTTCGCCGCTTCTCGCGAATGGAGGAGCTGACGTCGAAGGAGTGCCGTTGGGGAGAACTGGGTCACCCTGCCAGTCTCCGATGCAGTCGACTGAGTGATTTGCGCGCTTGACGCGCCCATTCGCTCCCCTGAGCTGGTTCCCTTCGCTTACGCACGTGTGTTCCGATCGGTGGCATTCCTTGGCACCCTCCCCTCCGTGGCCGACGTTCAAAAGACTCCTGCGCATCTGTCGGCGAATCCGTCGTCCTCGGGGCGCCTTCTCCAGCTATACTCGCGGAAACAGATAGAGGATACGGTCAAGCAATCGGTCATTGTCACCATCAGGATTGCGGATGGCGGAGGTGCAGGAGCAGTTCAACCTGCCCAGTGGGCTGGGGCTGGAGCAATATGAGACGCTTCGAGCACAGGTATTGGACTCCTGGCCGCGGATGGGTGGCCGTACTCTTCCTTTGCATATGGCCATGCGTCGATCCCGGCGGGCCTGCCGCTGCCGAGAAAACCACAGCAGTAAAAAGCACCCGCACATTTGCCACCCGCATCCGCCGCCCCAGGTTGCACAGCTCCGTCGCGAGGTCCGCACACCGCCTTTGGCCGTCAAAAGCAACCCGGCGGAGGCAAAACCGGCGTCTGAGGGCGGTGACGTGGCGTCGCTCAGGTGCTGCCTGCGCTCCACGTGCAAACTCCTCGCGTGTCGCGCTCATCCGCATCGCAGGGACCCTCACACCCTGCTTGTTGCTCTCCTGTGAACCCAGAGAGCAGCTCCAGGACACCCAGGAGCGGCTCCGGCGGGCAAACGAGCGTGCGACGCGGGAGCGTGTGGGGGCTGAGAAGCTGAAGAAAGCTCACGCGGCGGAGCTGGCGCGGCTGGAGGAGGAGCGGGCGCAGCTGCAGAAGCGGATGCAGGAGGAGGCGGAGAGGGTCCGGGGGGAAGCGAACGAGGTAGTGGGGACGCTGCGCTGGCAGATGAGGGAGGCGTTGCAGGCGTGCCAGCGCGAGCATGAGGAGCGGGAGGAGGAGACGGCAGAGAGGCACGCGGAGGAGGTGAGGAAGCGAGGCGGGGGGGTGCTGGGCGGGTGCCCGGCGAAGGTGGCTGGGACACGAGATTTCACAGGCGTCGAAATGGATGGCAGCGAAGTGAAGCTGATGCAGCCGTCTGATGGTCCCAATACCGTCTGCTGCAGATCCGCGAGCTCCAGAGGTCGCACGAGGAGCGCATGGGCGCGTTGGCGCAGCAGCTTGCAGACATGAGGAGGGCGCTGGAGCGGGAGCGAGAGGGCCGGGGCAAGGCCGAGGCGGTCGGGGAGGAGCTACAAAGCGCCGCGGAGGCCTCCACCAAGGTGACGACGTCGGCCGCGCTCGTGGTGTCGTCACGAGAAAGGGCCGCCCCCTGAGACCCTGTTGGTGGCGCGTGTCGTGTGCCCTCTGCTTGCACTAGACAGCCGGATTCGGCCCTCGCGCGCAGGCGGCGGAGGAGCTGGCGGAGAGGTGCCGCAGGCTGGAGCAGGCCTCAAGCCAGCAGCGAGAGGAGCTCGGCGGGCTGCGCCAACGGCTCAAGGATGACAGGTGAGACTGCACTGAGAGTAGATCGTACCGATGATTCCATCGACTGCCGAGTTGGGGGCGACAGCGGCGCGTGGGGCCTCGCAGGGCGGTGTGGCAGTCGGAGCGAGCGTCCCTGGTCGAGGCGCACGAGGCGGAGCTGCAGCGAACCAAGGCGATGCACCGGGACGATCTTCAGAAGGTGCAGGATAGGGTGCGGGAGGTCCTGTCGAAGAAGAACGCGCAAATCGAGTCCCTCAAGAGCGAGGTCCACGAGCTGAGGTGCGGGGCCGCTATGCCGGGGACCAGCGATAGAGCAAGACGCAAAGGCTTCGTCGCTTGCGTTGGGCGAAGCGATAGGCCATCCGAACGCGCGCGCAGGGCACGGATCGCGCGCATGGAGGGCGTGCTGATGCGCCACGCTGAGCTCACGGACGCATGAGATGCCCGCACCCCCGCATGAGGTGTAAGCAAGCCATTGTTTTGGGTCAAACGTGGGCGAATTCGATCCTTCTGAGATTGTGACCTTGAAAAGCCCTCGCCAGTCGCCGCCAAAAACGATATCAACGGAGTTGGACTTTTCGAGGTTGCGCAGCTAATTGTGTTCCTGGCAGGATGCTCATAGGCAGTGAAAAATAGCTGTCAATTCGTATCGATCGTAGGACTTGATTGTAGGCGGTGCTGCCGGCCCACCGATGCAGCAGAAGCAGTGATACAAATATTACAACTCGCAGGAGCCGCTGGCTGCACCCCTCAGTGATCAGAGCGTTGGGCACCTGTGTGAATGGCCCCCGGGGGCGGGGCTGGTGGTTGTGAGGCAGCATGAGGGCAGCGGGCATCAATTCGGTGCAGGAGGCACCGGGGGACCCCATAAAGCTGCCGTTTATATCCCCAGCATGCCCTGCCCAGGTACGCGCTTTGGCTCTTATCTTGACCCGTGCAACAGGGGGGGGTGCCCGCACGAAGCAGCGCTCCCTCTGGCATGGCATGGACTCTGCTAGGCGTGCTGGCCACCCTGGGAGCGCCGGCGCCGGGTTGGGTCGCCCGGATGCCGTGTGGGATTTGTTCACGCCCCCCTTGCCCCCAGATCGCCGAGCAGAAGCAGTGGGAGCTGCCGCGCTTTCTAAGAATCGAGAAGGTGGGATCGGGCATGGCCTCTTCTGTGTACCTGGCCGTGGACGCGTGCACCAGGGCCAAGGTCGCGCTGAAGGTGTACGACAAGCGGCAGCTGACCGAGCCGCTTCTCCGGGGAGTCATGTCTGAGATCTCCATCCACGGACGCATGGGTGCGGTGCCGCCGCGGATGCGCTCGGCTGGCTGCGCGCTCCGCATGCTGGTGGTGTCCCACGCGCTCGTTGCGGCTTCGTCGCAGTGCACCCGCACGTGCTGGCCATGTACGCGGCGTTCGAGGACGGGCATTATCTCGCGATCGTGCTGGATTACGCGGGCGAGGGTGACCTCTACCGCCGCCTTCCGGGCATCCGAAGGGAGGAGCATGCAGTGGCCAAGTACATCATCGCCCCGCTTCTAAGCGCGCTGGCGACCTTGCACAACCAACGCATCATCCACAGGTGATGGCGGCAACCCGCTGCCGGGGTCGCCCCCGCTGCGCCTGCGCCGGCAGACGCGGGCACGCGGGGGGCACTCACGCGTTCCCCGCCCTTTGACGCCGCAGGGACCTGAAACCGGAGAACATCCTCCTCAAAGCATCTCATATCTACCTCTCTGACTTCGGTTTCAGCATCAACTGCAAGACGAGCCGCCCAGGTGCGTCACGCGCCGTCCTTGTTTGCTCCGCAACCCTCATGGGGCCAGCAAGGGACTCACTCCTTCCTGCTGCCTCTGCTCTCAGTCACTCGCCTCGGCACGACGCACTTCATGGCTCCCGAGCTCATTCTGCACGAGCCCGACAAGCCGGACGGGCCGCTGCGAGACAAGGTGCCCCGCCCCGTGCGGCACGAGTACGGCTGCCAGGTCGACATCTGGGTCGTCGGGGCCATCACCTACGAGACGCTCCTGCACAGGTGGGTAGAATGTGCTGACGTGATGCTGACCCATGCTTCGACCGGACAACGCATGGAGCATGGCGTGACGCGGTGCGATGGCTGGCGGACCCAGCTGCGATGGGCAGAGCATGGCATGGCGCTGGCAGGTAGCTGCAATGCGTATACAAGCGTATGCCGTCCCTCTAAACCCCTGCAGGCCTCCGTTCGATGGCCCCAAGGAGCCCGACGTGATCCGTGACATTTTGCGCAACAAGCCCCACTACCCCTCCACGCTGTCGGAAGAGGCCAGGGTGAGGGGACAGGGACTGTTAGCAAAGCCAAGCCAAGGACTGACTCGCGTGGAGGCACTGCCGGGTGCCTGCATGTATCGCATGTGCAACCCTGGACCGGGATGGGCGGCGGTAGGGCGGTTGACAGAGCGACCATGTCCACATGTGCTCTCCTAAAACCGCAGGACTTCTTGCGCAAGTGCCTGACGTACGACGCCCATTCCCGCCCGAACGCGACGGAGCTGTACGAGCACCCCTTCATCTGCAAGAGCATGCCCCGTGAGAAGTGGGAGGTGCTGCACCCCAGCAACTTCATGACCATCGAACTCGCCAAGTCCTCCATGCGAGAGGTGAGGCCTTTTTCGACCGGTGTGATGAATCGAGGCGCGGGGCACGGCCTTGTGGCTGGTGTGGCGGCTGCAGTGTTGGGTCCTTTCGCTTCGTTCGCTTTGTCCCTGAGCACCACACGCTGCCTTGGCTGTGCAGTCTCCCTGTAGCTGTGCATATAGCACAACTCACAGCCCTCCTTGCGCACCTGTCTCGCTCTCAGCACGACTTGCTGCCCTCTCCGGAGCAATGGGAGGGGGTGCCCACGGCCCGAATGGCCCGCCGGGATTCTTTGACTGCCGGGACGGACGCCCCCGAGGCTGCCGAGCCAATCCGGGAGCGGCGCAAGGCCGTTCACTCGCAGTTCGCGATGCAAGCGCCCTTCAAGGGCATCAGGCGAGTGATGGTGCAGTTCGCCATGCATGAGTGTGGGTGCAGTTCATGGTTTCGTCATGCAGGCGCTCTTGCAGCGTATGAGGCGAGTGTTACTGCGCAATGCAGAGCCAATCACAGCGTGGGAATGGGAGGGCATTATGCGAGTGCGGCAGCAGAGATTGCGCATCAGCTGAGTGCAGCCCGTCTGTTGTCTCCCGCAGCCCCAGCGCCACGCGCGTCAAGGACGGCAGCGGGGACAGCGAGGGCGCCTCGGGGCGGGTCAAGATGGACCGTCGCAACACGGTGGCAGACGTCGATGCTCACGTGAGCGTCCCCAACACCCCGTCCTCCTTCGCCCTCGGACAGGTCCGCTCCTCGGGGTCACCGTATGGCCAGGTCCGCAAGGTGACTGGTGGGGCGGACTCGAAAAGCGCTACGCGCTGCGAGATGCACCGGGACCGGAACACGCTGCATCGGGGTCCCGCCGCGCCAGGGGGCCTTGATCGGTCTAAAATGGCTTTGTCTCTGTGGTCATTGCAACAAAACTCATACATCAACGACAGTCCCGCATCCATCGCTCTCAGACCCGCGTGTCGGAGGCGCAGAGCGGCACGACCACGAGCGGCGACGCGGCGGGGATCGGTCAGTCCATGATGCGCCTGGCCATCGCCAACGCCCAGGTCGCCAGCAGCTCTCAGCAGGCAACCTGACTGACTCTCTTCACAAGGCTCACAGCTAAGATCGCGGATCTACCTCTTGCCACTATCGCCCGGGGCCCTCGAGCAGTGGCTTCAGCCGCTTTGGCAGTGCCAGGGCCAGCAACTACCAACGCCAGGGAAGCTTGCATCAGCGGTGTAGAGTACATCACCACCGCCTAGCCACAAAGAAAAAAGGCGTGAGACATGAAGCCGTCACGCCGCTCAAGGGGGCAACCCCTTGGGAATGGAGCGCCCCGGGGGACGGAGAGAGACAGCCCAGGAGGGCGGCAACACTCAGAACGAGCGGAGCAACACCCACCGGGGAGGCCCGGCGGGGGAGGAAGGCGCCCCGTGGGGCGGGAGGAGAAAGCCCAGGAGGGCGGCAGCACCCGAGAAGGGAGGAGCAACACCCACCGGGGGGGCCCGGCGGGGGAAGAGCGGCTGGCAGAGGGGGCGGGGCTGCGTAGTGGGCAAGCCGGACGAGGCGCTTGCCCCGAAGCAAACCACGGCCGGGCAGGCACGCAAAACGCAGCCACACCAGCGCTACAGGCCGCGGAGACACACAGGCAGGCGGGAAAGAGGCGGGGCGCGGCGGCGCATCGGGCGCAGCACCACAAGCTGGGCGGGCGCGGCCGGGGCCAGGCAAGGGGCCATGGCGCTCAACGGACACGCGCGCGGCCGTTTCTAACCTCTGCATGCGGGAGGAAGGGCGCGCGGGGGCGCTGGAGGGGCGGGCGCGCGGGGTCGCGCGCCGAAGATCTCGGCCAGGCCGGGACGAAAACTCGACGGAGCGCACGCAGATCGCGGCGCCGCTTCGGGAGACGCTCTTGAATGAAGAGAAGAAGCTCGGGAAGGCGAGGAAGACTGCCCCCCACGCCGTATGAGACGCCCGTGGGGGGGGAAGGCCGACCAGGGGTCGGGAGCCGCGCTCGCCACTCAAGGCGCCAACACGCGTTGTTTTTGGACCGGCTCTTAGCCACCGGGCTGGGGCGGGGCCACGGTGTTTCCAGAGTTCGCCACGGGGAGGCGGCCGGCGGGACACGAGCCCGAGAGACTCCAGCTCTCAGCAGGCAACCGGGCCCCATTCAAACTCTGCCTCGGGGTCGGGGAGCGGGCAGCTCCCAGTGCGCGAGCGGCCCTTCACCATCAGCCCCAGTGAGTGGCGATGTGCAGTGCGCCATGTGCCATGCGTAGGGAGCGTTCCGTGCTGATGTCCTGCCTAAAAAACTGTCGGGGGTCATTAGTTGCTGCAGTTTATGGAACAGGTCAGGTGGCGCTCCATTACACCGCAACTCCCTCGCCCCCGTCCCCGCAGTCAAGTCCGAGGGAGCACCCACGCCCCCCGCGTCCCCGGGTCTGGCCGGCACGCCGCCTGCGTCAGCCCAGTCCGGCATCGCCAAATCGGCGTCCGCCACGGTGAGGGTGATGTATTGCCAGTTGTACTGAGTAGTGTAGCATTGGTGACGCGGATCGCCACGCTTATAGCTCCCCCGCACCCGCTCCCCTCACTCACGCAATCACACTCCCCGTCTCTCCTGTCCCGCAGGTGTCGCGGCAGCTAGACTACCGGGACCGTGAGAGCAAGCCCTCGCCCTTGCAGAGCGGCACGTCTTCCCCATCCACCTCGGTGCGAATGGGGGCGTCGTCGAGCAAGCAAGACAGCGGGGGGCGGAGACGGGATGCTGTCAAGCAGGACAGCGGGGGCAGGGCGCAGGAGGCGTCGAGGTCAGGGGCGGCATCGAAGCCCAACGCAGACTCTGGGACTGCGCACAAGCGCAGCCCTGCGGGGCAGGCGGAGGAGGTGAGGAGCGGCTTGGCCCATCCATGCACGCGCCGTGTATGGACGGGCTTTTAGTCCGACGCCTGCTTCGAGCCTCGCTTGACCTGAGCTGTGCATTAACCTGAGTTGTGCACTCCGTCAACGCTCTGCAGTCCACCTCTCTATATACCATGCACTCCAGTATGAGCCACTCATACTGTGCAAACGACCTGTCGTGGCGCGTCTCACAACTCCCCAATGCCACGCCTGCGCAGGCGGGCAGCTCCCCGGGGGACGGGCGGAGGGAGGGTCGGCCCAAGTCGGGATTCAAGCAGATCTTCGGCAAGATGTTCTCGCGGGCCAAGAAGGCGGGCGAATAGGGGTTAGACAAGGGAGGATGACAGAATACACGACTAGGGCTCGGCTAGTGAGGATCGGTGGGCCAGGCACGCGACCAAGGGCCAGCAAACCGTAATCAAGATACATCCATGCATGCCCGTCTATGCCACGCTGGGCATGTACCGGTAATACACGGACAAGGCGTTGAACTCTCCGTCCGTCTGTCCTGTCTCAGTAACTCTGCATAGGAGTTGCAGTGCAGAGTCTATGCCCTGTCCAAACTATGGGTCGCCCAGCTTGCTGCTCGACACCCCGTCTCATATGCCCCGTCGCATATTCTACATGGCACATGACCGATCCAGCAATCCATATGCGAGCACCTGGTCCGTCACGGCTCCCCTCGCGCGTCGCGGTCCTGCGGTTGACTGCGCATGGTGGTCGTCTCTAGCACGGGCATCAGAGGCGCCACCTGCCGTGGCCCCACGGCCTCGCTGCCCCGCCGCGACACGCCCCCGAACTGGCTGTCCCGCCAGCTGGGCCGTTGCCCCAGCAACCACACCCCGCTGCTGCCCCGGCTGCGCGCACTCGCCACCGCCACGCCACCCTCGCGCCCGGCAGTGCGCTCCCCCGCCTCCCCCGCCCCCTTTTCCACTCCGCCTGACCTCTCCACGTCTGTCACTCCCTCTTTGCCCTTCCCCTCTGCAAGGCGCGATTTGTGCCGCGCCTCCCCCGCCGCCAGCACCGCCGCCCGCGCCCCCTCACTCAAGCCCACCGCGCCGCCCACACGGACCCAACGGGGCGCGGACAGCGAGCGCAGGGCTTGCAAGATGCGACCCTCGCAGCCCAGCCCAGCCTCAGCCAGCGACTGCTCTAGCCCGGCTGCAAACACGGGTGCTGTGGGAAGCGTGACGTCCTCCTCCGCATCTTTTGGCTTTGGCTCTGGGAGGCTCTTCTTCTTGTCTGTAAAAGTATCGCCCGGCTTCAGCAGGGGCCACCCCCGCACCGCCCGCCCCAGTACCTGGCTGGCCCATCGGTTGGCGTACTTGGCAACGAGCAGGTGGGGGTCGCGGATGACGCGCCCGGCCCTGGGTGCGCGGCGGTGGGCGAGGCGCCACAGGGCGCAGGCGACGGGGACGGCCAGGGAGTACACCTGGTAGGCCTGGCCTATGACCTGGAGGTGGCGGGGCGAGGAGAACGTAAGTCTTGCAGCATGCGCATGTGAAGGTTAACTGGAATGATGGCAGGTGAATGATACAGCGTCAGACTGGTAAACAAAGCGTGTAGAGGCCGGGGCAAGCGACGGGTGGGTTTGCCCCTGCCCCTATCATGTGATGGGGCCATGGCAGCTGCTCACTTGCACTCCGATGGCGAAGATGGCGGCGGCGAGGATGACCTTGGAGACGGCCTTGGCGAAGAGGAGCCGGGCGCGGTCGGTGCCTGTGCCGCGGACTTCGTGAATCTGGGCGACAAGGACGCTGACGTACATGACCAGCTCGGCCACGGCGCCCAGCGCGTCGACCAGCTGGTCGGCGGTGGCGTCCAAGGGCGAGTAGGTGAGGTCTAAGGCGAGTCCCAGGGCCGACATGGCCGTGATGGCGACCGTGGACGCCAGGGGCACCGAGGAGCGGCCCTGGGCAGCCGCTGCACCCATCAGCGCCAGCGCCACCAGCGCGTACGCCGACCGGTACGTGGCCGTCACCAGGCCCATGTGCTGGCGGGCCGCCCACGCGCGCTCGCGGCGGCGCTGGCTCCGCCGCCTCGGCTCCAACGGGGCCGGGAGCGGCACGAGGACACCCCGGGGCGCCGTGGGGTCACTGTCGGTGGCAGCGGTGGCGTTGGTCGCGTTGGTGGTATCGTCGCTGGTCCCTTTGACGCGGACGACGGCCGGGCCACGCAGGGAGTCGAAGAGGATCCCGCACGAAGAGACGAGGAAGCGGCCGAGGGGCGTGGCGCCGCGCCACTCGCCGGGCGGAGACCGGCGGAAGAATCCAAAGCCGGAGAGGAGCGGGACGGGCCAGCGGGCGCGGTGGGCGTGGCCTGGGGCGACCTCGTAGTACAGCACGCGCTCGTGAGGGTAGGCGAAGAGCTGCGGGGGGTTGAGATGAGGGGGGTTGTGATGGGTGTCGTCTCAACATGCATGCCTGATCCTGTGAGGAGATGAGTGGTGGTTGGAGCCTACCGTGGTGATGCGTGGGGTGTGGCAAGGCATGCTCGCTGAGCACCTCTCAGAGCACCTCTTGTGCCATGCAAGCACTCGCCTGGAGTGCCGTGACGAGGGCCAGGCCGAGGAAGAAGACGGGCAAGGCGATGGCGAGCAGGACGAGGGCGGCGATGAGGAGGGCTGCCCAGAGAGGGACGCTGAGGAGGGTCCCGGAGGCCTGGCAGACGACGGGGAGGACGAGGGCCGCAAGGAAGAGCTCGGGCTTGGGCCAGTTGAGCAGCGCGGGGGGAGTGCGGCGGCGGAAACGGGGGTGCGGGGGAGGAGCAGCGGCGGTTAGGGGCTTCGACTCGGCGACGGGGGCGTCGATGGTTGCAGGCGCTGGGGCAGGGTCGGTACCACTCTGTGCGGCAAACAGGGGGCGGGACTCGGGCACTTCCCCGCTGTCGTTCGAGGCTATATGTCGAAGCTTGCCCTGTGCTAAGCTGTCTTTGGCAGCATCGCCGTCTGCAGTGCTGATGGCGGGTGCAGGTGGGGCGGCGTGGCTTGGCAAGGAGCCCCATGGGTTGAGCGTCGCCTGCGCAGGCTCAGTGTTCTGTGACGTGGGTTCCTTCGAGGACGCATGCGTGGCCATGCTGGTGTGGCGTCGGGAACTGGCGCGTCGGATGGGCTGCTGAAGCCACCCTTTGGCGCGAGCGAAGCGGTGTGCGGGGGTGTCCCAGCCGACAGCGAGGAAGATCCCCAGGTGGAAAGCGGTGAGGCCGAAGCTGGCGACGATGACCCAGAACACCTGCCGGGCGGCCTGCTGCACGGCCGTCACTTGCGCAGAGGACAGGGCGGCTGACGAGGAGCTGGATGAGGACGCGTCGGTCTGCAGGAGCCGCCTGCGAGGGATTGCGGGCCGCGAGCGGAGGGTAAGGCACACAAACACGAGCAAGCGACAGATGCAAGAGGGGGTGCACATGTGGATTACCTCGCGGCAGGGGTGGCGGTGGAGTTGGTGGTGGCGGTGGAGTTGGTGGCGGCGGTCGTCCCATAGCCCAGGTGTGAGCTCACGACGGCGTCAGTGGGGGCGGGCCACTGCGCACCACGTGCCATGGGCTCATCGTCGACCCACTGTCCGTCACGCTCTGAGCTCATTCACGACCATATATCGTGCATGACACGCTGCATCCTTATCTGTAGCTCACCTGCATGTCGAAGACGGACCCGATGGCCCCGGTGAAGTCGTTCAATGCCGTGTCCACGAGCGAGGGCAGCAGCGAGTGGACGCCGCCCACCGACTGCATGGTCCTGCAAAGACAGGGAAGCGCTGGTATTGATGCATAAGTGGTGCAGAACGAAGGCCGTTCCTCAGCGAAGTAGCTCTTTTACCTCCCACCAAAGCCATGCAAGCCGCCCGACTGCCACCCGTCCTCACCCGGCCACGGCCGCCATGCGTGCCCCGGAGATGACCGACGACCCCGCAAAGCTCCCGCCACTCCCGATGCCGCCCACCGCCAGAGCGGTGGCTGCCACCGAGGACGCGGCCGCGAGGGTCGGGGCGGCGGCAGCGACAATGACCACGCCGTTGCCGAGGGTCTTCCCGCTGACCGGCGCCGCCTGGCACATCCAGGTGAGCGTGGCGCTCGCCAGGCACGCGTTGCCGAACGCGTCGCTCAGGCTGCCGGGTGGGACGGTCACTGACACGACTTGGTCCGCCGCGGTCAGGTCTGCCGTCACGGACAGCGTGAAGGCGAGCCGGGCATCGTCGAAGGCCTCGACGGACACCACGCCTGGACCCGAGACGGATAGGGCCGATGCGACGGCCGCAGCGCCACCCACCGCCGCCGCGCTCAGCGTCAGCGTGGCGGTGGCGGTGCTTCCGCAGGGGAACACGCGGGGTCCGGCCGGGGCCAGGGACGGCGTGAGTGGCGCTGTGACGACGCGGAGAGCCACGGTGGGGCCGAGGGCACCAGGGGACGGGAGGAGGGTGGCAAGAGCAGGGGCGAGGGTGACAGTCACGACGCCGTCGACATTGGCCGCGATGCTCAGGCTGAGCGTGACCGTGGCGTCGGTGTAGGCGGTAACCGAGGCGGTGGCGGTCGATGTGGGCGATGCGGTGACGATGGCAGTGCCTGCTGCTTTGACCTGGGCGAGAGTGGCTTGGGACAGGGGCGTTGCGAAGGTGACTTGCAGGACCAGGCCGGTCGCCAGCACGGACACGGGGCTCCCGGCGCTGACGGCCAGGCACGGCTCCACGGCTGGGAACTGCCCCGTCAGCGAGGGGCCCAGCGCCTGTGGTGCAAAGAGGGCGAGTGATCAACGGGTGTGTCTGAACAGGACACGCTGCCAGGGCCACTGCTGCTCGCCCTGTTCACGCACCTGCCTCAACTCGAGCACGGCCGACCGTCCGCTGAGGGCCGTGGTGGGCCAGGAGGCGCAGGCGAGGTCAGCACGCGTCGCTGCCCAGGGCGTGTTTGGGTCGGGCGTAGGCGTGGGTGTCGCTGTGGGCGTGGGAGTCGCCGTGGGCGTGGGGGTTGGTGTTGGGGAGGCTGTTGGCGTGGGAGACGGGGTCGGGGTTGCCTCCACAGTCGGCGTGGGCGAGGGCGAAAGCGTGGGTGTGGGATTTGGCGCTGTCGTGGGTGCAGGGGTCTGCGTAACTGGGGCGGGAGTCGCGGGCGCCGGTGTCGGTGCCAGCGTCGGCGTGGGAGTGGGCGTGTGTGTGGGTGTTGGTGTGGGGGTGGGCGTCGAGATGTTAGACGAGTCGTACATAGGGATGGCAGTGAGATTGTTGCCCATATCCGATGTCGACGTCCCACGGTCCCTCGTGTCGCCGTAGCCGAGCTGCCCACGGTCGTTCGCCCCTGCAGGCAAGGCAAGACCAGGCGTGTGCATGGCAGACCGTTGCCAGGTTATGGTGCATTGTGCATGGCATTACACTCCATCACCATGACACGCCACCAGCTGAAATGCCCTTGCCATGGCTCACCCCAGCAGACCGCGTTGGAGTCGCTGAGGACCGCGCACGTCGAGTTGCCCCCCGCGGCGACGGCCGTCGGCGTTCGCGACCCGAAGTCCACGGCCGGCAGCGCGTCGCCCATCTCCCCGGACTGGGCCCCGCGGTTGGCGCTGTCTCCCACTCCGAGCTGCCCGTGGCTGTTGTCCCCCCAGCACTTGACGGAAAGATTCGACGAGACGTCCGCGACAAGGGCGCACGTGTGGCTGGCGCCGAGGGCAAGGGACCGGGCCGTCAGTCCCTTCCCCAGGTCCACCGTCGGGAGGCTGTCGCCCATCGTGCCCGCCGTCCCACCCCGCGCCGTCGTGTCGCCCTGACCCAGCTGCCCGCTCGCGTTGGTACCTGCGGGGGAGTTGGGCACCTTGCATAACAGACTGGCCCACCCTGTGCCAACCGTGCCATGCCAAAACAGTCGCACCATGCCTATCATACGTATCCGTCTCACCCCAGCACTTGACGGAGCTGTCGGACAGGATGGCACACACGTGGGCCTGCCCCGCCGCGACCGCCGTGGCGCTGATGCGGGTCCCCAGGGTCACCGCCTGGGGGGTCCAGGTGGTCCCGCCGACAGTCGACGCCTCCGATGCGATGCCCAGCTGCCCCGATCCGTTGGCGCCCCAGCAGTACACGGCTCCCGCCGAGAGCACGCACGTGAGCCCCTGCCCCAGCGCCACACCGTCCACGGCCCCCGATGCCGCGAACGACGTCGGCATCCTCGCGCCCATGTCGGACGCCTGCACGCCACGGTCAGTCGTGTCGCCCAGGCCGAGCTGGCCTGAGGCGTTGTACCCCCAGCACACCACGTGAATCTGCTGGTCCGTCCCTGTGTAGTCCGAACACACGTGGCTGGCCCCGACTGCCACGTCCTTGCCGCTGGCCGGCAGGCTGATGGCGGGCAGGTTGCTACCCATCGTGTTGGCGGCACCCCCGCGCCCGGCTGCGTCGCCCTGGCCCAACTGTCCATGCGTGTTGGCACCCCAGCAGGCAAGGTTCAGCTCAGTCCCCTGTGCGCACGTCAGGTCCGTCCCTAGCGCCAGTTGCTGGGGCGAGAGCGACAGGGACACGACGGGGAGGTTAACGCCCATCTGGCTAAGGGCCGTGCCGCGATCGGACGTGTCTCCGAGTCCTAACTGCGGCAGAGCAACGGAGGACGCTGGTCATCACATATGCAGATTGCAATGCACAGACCAGCCCTCTTATTCACAGCCACCTCAAACCAGCCGCCCAGACCTTACCTGTCCGCTATCGTTGGCGCCCCAACATTTGGCTACCGTAGTCACGAGCTGTCCGCCGGTCTCCTGTATCAGAGCGCACGCGTGGGCAGACCCACTGAATATTTTCGTCACGGTGTCGGCGCTTGCCCTAGGCCATCCACGCCAAAGCGCAAGAATCCCCGCGAGGAGGACGAGACGTGTAACCTGCAAGGCGCGGTTAACAGGTGCACTCGCGGTGCGGAGGGCAAAGTAGTTGTACGAAGGATGTGCTCGTTCGCGTCGCTGCACGCTGCGCATGACACGCGCATTGCAAATTCACCTTCCGATACGTCATTGTGAGGGGGAAGTGGCCCAAGCGTCGCCGGCTAGCACTCCTTGGCGAGCTCATGCATCTCCCCATGTGAAGCTGCTTCGAGACGCCGCGTGATTGTTTAAAAGCGAGAGGCGTATCAAGGTGAAACGCGAAACAGACACTCGTCAGGAACCCATAGATTTAAGTGACCATCGCGGCGCGAGGGGACCGGTGAAGGCTGCTATTGCGGTGCTGCTGGCTGCAGCAGTCTCCGAGGAAAACCCGGAGCAAACTAAACCGGAACATGCATTACAATTCTCACCCGCAAAATGCGTTGCGGAGGCAGGGGCGCCGTGGGACGGAACGGCAGCAGACTCGCCAGTGCGATGCGTGCCCTGGTGTCAGAAAGAAGCTAGCAGGAATCGCGCGTGCAGCGCGATGCCCATCACGCCATTCGCGACGAGTACGGTCCACAAAATTGTCCTGGCCCACCCGCGGCCCCCCAGATCCCCGGAGCCTGCCGCGCCCGGGCTCTCCAGGCCCTCGCCGTCACTGGCCGACCCGTGGCTCGGATCGACGGGGAACGACGACAGCGCGTGGTTGAATCTGCGAACAATCGCGGACGTTCGATTGAATGACATCGGCAAAGCACAGCAGTCGTCGACACTCACGTGGCCACACGCCCCCCTGCCCCGCTCACCGGCCGCCCCCAAAGACCATGCGTGGCTTCGGCGGCAACGCCCCCGGCTCCCTCGCGCTTCCACGGGGAGTCTTGCGCATGTCTGCGGGTGCAGAAACGCCAGATGAACATGCACACACGTGCCATCCCACCTCAAGGCAGGCCCCGCCGCGACCCACCTGCCGGGTGCATGAGGGACCCCTCCCGGCTGGAGGGCTCTCTACGCGTCAGGAAACCCACGGCGGAGAGCGCGGCCGCGATGCCCACCACCGCCTGCGCAGACAGGTACCACATCGGCACAGCCATGACCGCGGCCCCTGACGCCGACTGCCTGGGCACCCGGGCCAGCAGACCCTCGAGGCGCGCCGCGTCTCTCCCCTGCTGCGCCTGCACCGCCGCCACCGCTGCCCCCGCCACGGCCCCCGGCGCTGCCTCGGAGGCCCTCCGCAGCGCGGTGAGGTCGCGCACGATCGCGGCACGGTTGCCCGTCCCTGCCTCTAAATCCACCGAGTACCGCAGAAGGTCCTCCATCGCAGACAGACGCTCCTGCGTTATATGATACATGTCATGAATACCACTTATTATGGTACACGCGACAACAAAACCGCAAAGCTGGGATGGGACTACGAGCAGCACTTATGACTGCGTTGCATGGCATCTGCCGCACCAAGCCACGCCTCACCAGCAGCAGCTCCGTGCTGGGTCCCAGCCCCGGCGCCGCCCCCGTCCCGATCGCCCCCAGCGCCCCGTCCAGCTCCGCGACCACCTCCTCCACCAGCCCCACGGTCAGCGACTGGGCCCACTCCAGCGCGGCCACTTTCCGCAGCAGCCGCTGCGTTGACGACTCGTCCTCCAGCTCCCGCCCCACCATCTCGCTCGCCTCCCGCACCGCAGCCAGCTTGTCCCACACGCCATGGCCCCAGAACTGAGGGCGCATCGCGATGCTCCCCACGTCTCCCACCCCAGGCTCCACCGCGGATGAGACGGGGCCAGATACGGCCCGCGCATCCGGTGCCGGTGCGGGCGCGGAGTTACTCCCGGCCCCTGGCTCCCTCGGTCCCCTGCCGCCCTCCGTTCCCGCGTCCCCGCCATTCGGGGCAGGCGATGACTGAGCCCCGCCACCCTTGCCAGCCCCGCCGTCCTTCTTCCCGCCATCCCCGCCCTCCGGAGAGCCACTCGCACGCCCGTCCGCCCCTTCTTTCCCCCCTTGCGCACCCCGCTCGCCCTCCCCAGCCCTCGGCTCCGCTTCACCTGCGCCCGTCGCTACGCCCGGCGCCACCCCCCCCGCCCCTCCCGGCGGCACAGAGCCACCCTCCGACCCCCCCGTCCCGACGTCCCCGCCCGCTGCACACCTCCTCGCATCCTTGCCAGGCTCCTTTCCCTCACCGACCCCCGCGTCCACACTGTCCGTGCCGCACCCTCTGCCTGCCTCGCCCTGCGAGCCCCCCTGCGCCCCTTGGCAGCCCGCGTCCGCTCTCGTCCCGCCCGCTCCATCCTTTGGCACCCCCGGCCCCTCCCCCGCCCCAGGCTTCTCACCATTCCCATGCGCGCCCTCGCCCCCCGCCGCTCCCGTCTGTACACCGCCCGTCGCCGGCGCGACCACAGCTGCGTCCGTTCCCACCGCGCGGCCCCCCGAGCTCCCACTTCCCGCACCCTCACTCGGCGGTCCATTGCCATTCCCACTGCCCCCACTCGCCCCTCCCTTGCCGTGATCATCGCCCGCCACGCCACCCGAGCCGCCGACAGCGGCAGCCGGGTCTGCGCTCCCCGACTGCCAATCCCCGTCCTCCGAAGTCCCACCATGACCACGCGTCTCGTCGCCACGCGGCCCATGCCCGTCTGTGCCCGACGCACCCCCGTTTGCTGCCCCCGTACCCCCTTTTGCACCACCACTTGCACCCCCATTTGCCCCGCCATTCCTACCCCCACTCCCACCCCCATTCGCCCCGCCACTCGCACTCGCACTCCCACCCGCGCTGCCACCCCCACTGCTACCCCCACTCGCACCCCCGCTCTCACCCCCATTCCCTCTCCCCCCATCCTCCGACCCTGCCCGCGATGCTCCTCCGGGACTCGCACCCCCCTCTGCTCCCCGGGATCCCTCAGCAGTGCCGCTGCTCGCCCCAGGCGCCCCACCGGCGGTGCCCTTGCCCCCCCCGCCCTGCCGCGACTGCCGCAGCTCCCTCTGCCGCCCCTCCTCCAGAGCTGCCAGGTCCTCACTGCCAACGCCCATCACCTTGAGAATCGACAGACAGCAGTTGACCTCAGAACCCCTACGAGTGACGAAGCCAAGAGGGGCTCCGTTGACACAAAGGGTGTGGGCAGTGCTGTGGTGGGCAGTGCTGTAGGAAGAGCGAAAAGCGACTGCAGGGTGAGGGCAACGAAGCAGCGGGGTAGCTCACCAGTAAGACGTGAAGTGGATGAGTATGTAGCGCGCGAGCTGGGGACGGTCCAGCACAAACTCCTGGGGTGTCGAATGGACGTTACGTGCCGTGAAGGAGCCCAGCTTGCGCCAGTCTGCGGGGTGTAGGCAGCGAGGGTAGGGTCAGGTGCGGTAACATGCGCCCAGGACAGCAGAGGTTTCAAGAGCGCAAGTACTGCAAGTGAATGCCATCCTGCGCGCAGCCTGTGCAACACAACGCCCCACCCACCTGCCAAGTTGGGGAGCTCCCCGCTGACGAGGGTCGGCCGAGATTTCTTCGAATAGACTGCGAAGTCCCTGACTCGCGACGAGTGCATCTCGTAGTCCTCCAAGACCAGAGAGTCCACTGCAGGGGCAGACTATGAGACGCGGGTGTGCCGTGACGTGTAGCCATCGACACACAGTGGCACCGTGGGGGGCTTGGCGGCCGTGAATGAGGGCAGGAAACGGCAGTTGAGAGCGCAGCAGCAGCACACCCAGCTGCTGCCCTGCATCGCAAAAGGGCTCAGCTCGCATAAGCCGTGCATGTGACCCCGCCCCGCTCGCGCTCTCACCGAGCACCTCCTGCGGCATCTCCACGACGAGCCAGCGGTCGTTCGGGCACGGAGACAGCGTGTAGGTCGCGGATGACTCGGTCAACACCTCGCTAGACTTCTTGGCGCCGGGGTTGGCGTGAATGACCTTCGCGCCCATCGACGACGAAGCGTAGTTGAGGCGGGGGGCGTCGGGAGGGATCACAGCGCCGGGATGGCCCTGTCCCGCACCCCTGGAACCTCCCTCCGTGCCCGACGGTGGGCCCACGGTCTCGGTCCCACTCCCCGGGGGACTCCCATCGCTCCCCGGCCCCGCCGCGCCTAGGCTTCCGCCCGGATCCGCCCTCGCATCCGTCGCGCCGCCTTTATCGCTCGAGCCACGCGCGGCATCGGCCCCGTCCGCGGCCGCGTGGCCTCCCCCGGCCCCCTCGGTGTGCGGCTGTTGATCTGCCGCGCCCTCCCGCGGCTCCTCCACACCACCGGCCGAGGCGCCACTGAAGATTGGCATATCAGGGCTATCTCCAGCCAATGCGCCATCGTCCGCGTCGGGAGGGGGCGCCTCGCGCGCGGTCCACCCTGCCGCCACTGGGCACGTGCAAACCTCGCCCTGGATTCGCGCCGAGCCGGGGAGCCAGCGCGCCAGGATGGCAGCCGACGCTGGAAGACCTCTTGATCCAGCCGACATATGTTCGAGGGGTTCGCCGCGAGCATGTGGCGCCATGGCCCAGACGCAACCATGGAAGCTCTCCTCCCAAACGGCGCACGTGGACGCCGTCATGGAGCAGTCATGGTTGGCCCCAGTGCAATCTGCGTCGCAGGCGAGGGGGGCGATAGCGCGGCATCGATTGTCCGAGGGCTGGTCTTCCGAGACACAAGTCCAATGCGAAGGTCGTCCCTGCCGCACTCACCGCCACCCTGCGCCCCAGTGGGCGTTCCCAGCACCTTTGTCCCGATGAAGACGAACAGAGCTAAACAGATGGCCACGCTAGGAGGTCGCGCAGGCATTCTCCCCCCGAAACCGTGCGCCTCACGGCGGCCGCATGCCGCGCTGGACGCTTCCGTTGTCCACGCGTGTTTGCAAATTCCCTCTTCATCAACTGCAGCGGGTTCTGCGACTTGCGCGCCTCTATGGAGCTCTGCCCGACTTGACTAAGGCTGACTCGCACCCTGCGCGCGCGCCACCGCCCGCTCGAAGGCATCGAACCCCTGATTCACCTCCTCCTCGTTCACCGTCTGCAGGGGAAGGGTAGCCCACTGTCAATCGATCCACAAGCGGGGACCAAGTGAAACGACGAATGGATCGCACAACACGTTCTCCCACCCCGCGCGCCCTCTGGATCCCAGCACGCACCAGCGGGGGCAGGAAGCGCACCACCTCCCGCGCGCCGGCGGTCATGAGCAGCAGCCCCTCCTCCTGCGCAAACTTCGCCACCCGGGACGCCATCCCCTTGTGGCGGGGGTCAAACTCCACCCCCATCATGAGCCCCTTGCCCCTGACTTCCAGGACGGCAGATGGCTGCTTCTTGGCCAGGGCGTGGAGGCGCTGCGACAGCTGCGCGCCCCGCTCTGCGAAAACACGCAAGGGGGCAGGTCGGGTTTGCGTGGCGCATTGGCGCAACCCGAATGGCACTGGGGCGCAACATGCCATTCGGCAAACGCCCACAGAGACGCACCCGCCGCGTTCCTCAGCACCCCCTCCTCGCGCATGGCGTCGATGGTCGCGCACGCCGCTGCCGCCGCGATCGGGTTGCCACCGTAGGTGCCCCCGAGCGACGCAGGCGTGCACTTAGAGAAAAGCTCTGGCCTGGCCGCGATCCCTCCCATGGGCATCCCCGACGCAATGCCCTTGGCGAAGACCACCATGTCGGGCCGGGCGCGCCCCAGCGTCTCGTGCGCCCACCACTGCCCCGTGCGGCCCATCCCCGACTGCACCTCGTCAAAGACGAGCAGGATGGAGTGCCGGTCGCAGATCTCCCGGAGCCCCTCGAGGAAGCCCTGCGAGCGATGTCAAGAGGGAGATGGGCGAGCGCGGTTTCCAGCGAGAGTGCTGGCGACGCACGCTGGGCCTAAGGCAGTCCGCGCGTCACAAGTGGTAGTCGTGGCAGTCGCTGGGATACGTATATATCGACAACGCACCTGCGGCGGCACCACGAAGCCCCCCTCGCCAAGGATGGGCTCCAGGATCATGGCCGCCGTCTCCCCGGGCGCCGTCTGCGTCTTTAACACCCACTCGACCTGCTCCAGCGCCCATTGACCGACCGCCTCGGGGGAGAGGCCCATATGCTTCATGGACGCCCAGTAGGGGAACGGGGCGAAGCGCACCCCGGGCATGAGGGGACTGCGAGGGGGCGGTGCGATGAGCTGTTGGTTGTATACAATGGCCTGGGTGCAGGCGTGAGCTCACGAGCGCAACCAACGCACCTGAATCCGGCCATGTAGACTGTCTTAGAGGAGGTGAGGGCCATGGCGCCGTACGTGCGGCCGTGGTAGCTGCCCGTGAAGGCGATGACGTTTGGACGGCCCGTGTACGCCCGGGCCACCTTGACGGCGTTCTCAGCGGCCTCCGACCCCGAGTTGACGAAGAGGAACGTGTCCAGTCCGTCTGGCATGACCTGCGTGGCAGGGTTGCGGGCGCTTGATGAGGGCGGCAGAAGATCTGAGGGAAAGGCAGGGGGCCGGCACGAGAGGACGCTAAGCCAGCCTATGATGCCGCCCTTGCCTTGGCGAGCCGCGTGCACAGCTCGGCGACGGGCAGGGAGACGTCAAACACGTTCTGCTGAGCGTGGATGACCTTGGCCGCCTGCTGCTGGATGGCCTCGACCACCCGCGGGTGGCAGTGGCCCAGATTAGTGACGCCAATCCCCGTCGTGAAGTCGAGGAACTGGGAGGGTTGGGCATCGACGGCGGCGTCGCGGCAAAGGCCAGAGGTCCCACGGGGCGAGCGCAGTGGGCGATGCCAGGGCTTGGCCCCCTCACCTTCCTGCCAGTGCCTGCCTCGACGATCCAGGAGCCCATCGCATGGTCGGGAACGATGTCCGATACGTGGAAGAGCGCAGACGGCAGGTGCCTGGCGGCAATGGCGCGCGCCTCCTCCCGCACCGACGCGCTCTGCGGCGCCGAGGCCCCCGACAGCTGCGGTCAATAGAAGTTGGAAACTGCGTCGCATGCATGTCAGGGACAGGTCAATAACGCGATGGCAGAGCGCTCAGCAGCTCAACAAGCGACCGCGTACTCGGCATGGGCCCTCGCTGTCGACAGCAGCTGAACGACCCTCGGTGCGGGCTCGTCAGGCACACGACATTAGCGTAAACATTGCGTGAGTCCCACTCACCCAGCGGGAGCCTCGGCGCGCGAGGGCTCTGGTCCACGGCATCTCAGCAAGGAGGACGCGCGCTCTTGTTCACAACCCCGACGAGTCTATACCGCCCAGTGTTGCTGGCAATTCGGAAAAGCGCTGACTGGATTCGCGTGGCTCGGGCCTCGACCAGGGGAGCGGGACTGTTCTGCCAGTCCAACATCTGGCAGCCAGCAGCCCTTCTTTGAGACGAACTCGCACCGGACAAAGGGTATGCAGCATTAACTGCAGAAGCTGGCTGCTTGCGTCACGCGTTTGGCCGGCCATCCTCCCTGCATTGCGTGCATCCACCTCGATCCGGCAACTCCACCCTCGTTAGCGCGCCAATCGCATCGCCGGTCCCTCTAACAGTTGCCCCTGCAAGTCGTACTGTAGGCTTGCAAGCAGACAAGATGCTGACGGGCTTCTGTGGAAGGCGAGTCCCGTGTGGCACAAAGCCGCCGCGGGAGCTGCGGTGCGCGGCCCGCCTCACGCCTCGCCGCGTCATTGGCCCCCGCAGATCTCTTTTGGCCAGCGCGGTGTGCACGCGACTTCCGAATCGCGGCGGGCCATGTCCGGCGTCGGGTGCGCCACCCGCACGTCGCGGGGACTTGCTCGTTGTTGCCATGGGGCGCCGGGCCGCTAAGATTGCGGCGCGCAAGGGGAAAAGTGACGCTCTGAAGGCGAAGCTCTACGGGAAGTTCGGCAAGCGCCTCGCCCAGTGCGTGCGCCAGGGCGGGAACGACCCCACCCAGAACCTCGCGTTGGCGGACCTGATTGAGGAAGCCAAGGCTGCCCGCGGTGAGGGAGAAGAGGCACAGCGTGCTGCTCCATAGCTGCGCGGTCGAGGCTGAGTAAGTCACCTCTTCTGGCCATGCTGCTCCCAGTGCCCAAGGACATCATTGAGCGCAACATCGGCAAGGCATCCGAGGGAGCGGCAGCGGACTTCAAGGAGATGGTGTACGAGGCGTACGGTCCCGGCGGCACGGGTTTCCTGGTCGAGTGCCTGACGGACAACGTCAATCGGTCCGCGTCGGACGTCAAGAGCGCCATCACGAAAGCAGGGGGCAAGTGGGCCGAGGCGGGCAGCGTCATGTTCAACTTCCAAAAGAAGGGTGTCTTGATGATCGGCGCGGAGGTGAGCCGCTGAGCCCCGTGGCATCTTCAACGGCCGGCGCTGGGCGCAAGGCGACACGAGCCACGGCGGTGTCCATCTTGCAAGCGCAGATAGACGAGGACGAGCTCTTCGAGAAGGCGCTGGACGCTGGGGCAGAGGATGTGGCGTGGGCCAGCGGGGAGGACAAGGACGCCGGGTACAAGGTCACGTGCGACATGGCGGACTTTGCGTCGGTGCGGGCGGCGCTGGTGGCCGCGGGGGTCCCTGTCCGCGCCGACGAGTCCGGCCTCATGTTCCTGGCGGCGGCCGAGGTCGAGACGGACGACGAGGCCTTCACCAAGTGCGAGGCCATGATGGAGCGGCTGCTGGATGTCGACGACGTGGATGCCGTCTACACCAACTGCGCGGGGCTGACGGCCTGAACGCAACAGCACGCAGCGCCTTTGGACCTGCTGCCGCCCTAGGCCGCTTTGGAGAAGTCCTCGTACGGCAGCCACACGTCTTGGGCGGCGCCGTCCCCGCCGTGACCCCCGACCCACACCCGCGCCCGGAACCCCGCAGTGTCAATCTTGTCCAGCACGCCCCGCTCCCCCGCGTGCACCCCTCGCAGCACGACCACCTCGCCGCCCTCCTTGGGCACCACCGTCTCGAGCTCGCACACGTCCACCTGCAGCACGTCCCCTGAGTCGAGCATCTCAATCTCCCCCACCACGCCCCGCAGCACCTGCCGCACCGCGCCCTTCTTCTTGTAGTACCCATGGTCCTTCAGCGCCTTGGACAGCACCTTGACCACGATGCCCTCCCGCAGCCACGACGACGGACCCGGCCCCGCCTCCGCGCCCGAGGGCCTCCCCCGCTCCTCCTGCCGCTGCGCGGTCCGCGCCTTCTTCGCCATCTCCTGTTCCATGATGGCCTCCAGCGCCGGCTTGCGCTTGGGGCCCTTCTCACCCTCGCGTGGCCCGCCCTCCGTGCCGTCGTCGTCCCCATCCCCAAACGCCGCCAGCTGCGCCGCCTTGGCCGCCGCGACGGCCCCGACCACGGGCTTCAAGCTCACGCGGATCGGATCCTCCACCGCGTCGAGCTTCAGCTCCGTCCCCTGCGGCCCAGGCCGGGGCGCCTTACGCATGAATCAGCTCACCCATGCATGTCCCCCGCCAGTGCAGCGCCCGCGCTCCGTGGCCCACGCCATCCCTTACCTGCACGGGCCCCGCCTCGCCAGCCTCCGCCGCCTCCGCCCGCGCCCGCTCCACTTGGGCCAGGATCTCCTTCTGCCTACGCAGCTCGTTGGCCTCCTCCGCCGCGGCTCGTTTCGCCAGCTCGCTCTGCTGCATGTGTCGGAAGGGATCCTCGACGACCAGCCTGCGTCCAGAGGATGCCGGGGAGTGCGTTGACAATGCAGGTCCCCAAGGCCCCACTTTGAGCGGCCATGAGACGCGGCTGCGCACCGAATAAACCAGCCCTTGTCCGTCTCCTCGACCTTGCACAGTCCCTCGCGCCCGAGGAACTTGACGAAGTCGGTCAGCGTCAGCCACTTGGTCGAGTTCATGTGCACGTGGTGGCGGTCCTGGATGACCTCCTGGTAGACCTCGTTCGCGTGCACCCGCGTGTTCGGGTGCGAGCGCCGCATGACGTCGAGGAAGTCCTCCTGCGGATG
The DNA here is from genome assembly GCA_958009085.1 of Protoeuglena noctilucae. Taxonomy (NCBI): domain Eukaryota; kingdom Viridiplantae; phylum Chlorophyta; class Pedinophyceae; order Marsupiomonadales; family Marsupiomonadaceae; genus Protoeuglena; species Protoeuglena noctilucae. The sequence continues at coordinate 907,526 of OY253676.1, forward strand.
GGCTCGGGGATGGGATGGGAAGGGGACCACGGCGCCCGCCTGAACCCCGCAAAGCACCGGAGCACCTCGCGCAGGCCCTGGCCGGGCCGTCTCACCAGGAACTGCGCCGAGAAGTCCTCCACGAACTTGTCAGGCGACTGTCCAAACAACATGATCTGCCGCTTGTGCCCCTCCGAGGTCAGGTGGCACTTGAAGCCGTTGGCGTCGCGGCACTGCTTCTTGCAGAGCTCGCAGTACCATCGGAGCTTCTGCAGCCCCTTCGCCTTGATGGCATTGGCGATCTGCTTGTGTATCGATTTCTCCTTCCCCATCTCCTCGCCTCACAGGGGCCCACGGGCGTAAGCCACGTTTCCAGGAACGCTGGGCCGAGGAGCGGGTGCTCGTTACGCATAATAATGAACGGAGGCGCCCGGCGTGCCGGATGAAGCGCAGAACCGCCGGCACCTCGTGAAACCGCCATCTCTGGCACGAGCCAGTCTGTCTGTGCATCTCCCGCGTCGCCGCGGCCCCGCGCCCGGCCTTTTCGACGGTCTGCCCCTTTTCTTGGGTCGCCGGGGTCGTGTTCCGCCGGGAACAGCGACGCAGGGGAAGTGACGGCCGGCCAAGAGCCTCACCGCAGGTGCGCGCCCGCGCCGACTCGCAGCGCTGGCCGGGGGCCATGACTGCGCTTCAGGCGCCCGCATGGCCCTCCCGCTACTCCGCTCGCCCATCTGCGGGGTCGGCCTCCGGGGAGCCCGCCTCGCTGCTGGTCCTCCGGGGGCAGTCGCTGGCCGACGGGCATGCATGTCGCAAACGCATGCTGCGGGTATGCTCGCCTGCCCGCGCAGCCCCCCGGCGCCCGGTGGGGTGCGAGGGCGGCCAGGCGGGCTCCCCTCCCCGCCACGCCGCTCGCGATCGCGACCAACCCGGTGCTCCTTGCCCTTGGTGCAGAGAGGGAGAGCCGCGATGGTCTCGGGCGCGCTGAAGTGGCGGCAGTACCACATTGTGGGCCGCCACCTGCCCACGGAGAAGAACCCGAACCCGGAGGTCTACCGGATGAAGATTTGGGCGACGGACGACGTCCGTGCTCGGTCCAGGTTCTGGTGAGGGTGGCCAGCGGCCTCGTCACGCGTGCGGTGGCGTCTCGGGGGCTCGCACGGCGGGCGGGGCTGCGGCTCTCCGCGGCTGCGTCGCCCACCGAGGCATGCGCGCCCCCGGTCGCCTCCCTCAGGTACTTCCTGTCCAAGCTGTGCCGGGTGAAGAAGGCGAACGGCCAGGTCATCTCCTGCAACGAGATCTCGGAGAAGAACCCGACCACGGTCAAGAACTTCGGCATCTGGGTGCGCTACCAGTCGCGCACGGGGTACCACAACATGTACAAGGAGTTCCGCGACACGACCCTCAACGGCGCCGTCGAGCAGCTCTACAACGACATGGCGTCGCGCCACCGCGTGCGGTGAGGGCTGGGGCGGGTGGTGGGACGGTGGGCCCGGGCCCCTCGGGCTCTGCGAGGGCTGTCCACAGCCTTCTTTGGCGCGCGTGGCGCTGACCTCCCGCGTCCGCCCTCCCCCGCAGTGCCTCCCAGCTGCAGATCATCAAGACGGCCCAGGTCCCCGCCGCCAACCGCCACATGGAGAACGTGAAGCGGTTTGTGGAGACCACCGCGTTCCCGCAGATCCGCAAGGTGTGTCCGGGGTACCGGGAGGGGGGGAGGGCCGAGCAAGGAGGCATGGCTGCCTGCGCGTTGGCCATCGTTGATGGCGACCGTGATGCGACTCTTTCCGCGCTTGCTTTCCGCGCAGATGAGCCGGCCGTCGTCTAAGACGTACAAGACCGTCTTCAAGGCCCGCCGGCCCAACATCGCGCTCTACTGAGGCCTCGGTAGGGGTGCGCGGGTGGGGTGGCGCGTGCTGTCCCTTGCGGTCCAGCAGCTCGCCGCCGTTCCTTGATAGGGGGGCGCGAGCGAGGATGTGGCAACCAGTTTGATTTCCCTCCGCACATGGGTGGCTGTCGACGGCTTGATGGCAATGGTCGATGCCCTGGGAGACGGGAGCTCCATGAAGAGAGGATAGGCCAGGGGTCCGGGGAGGCATCGGTCGCCCCTGGTCGCCCTCTGTCAACTGCCGCACGAACAGGCTGCCAGTGGCTGTGACAGGCTGCGGTCATAGACTGGCCGACGCCAGCTAGGGCTTTCACGCGGTGCCCTACCCGCTCGTGGAGTGTGCTAACCGAGCAGCGAGGACGTGGCTTCCACCCTGTGTAGAGGACACAACTGCGACAGGGCGTAGCATGCGTGCGCCGTCGCGCTCAGGGCGGCCCGCCCTCGCGCTCTGCTGCTGGGTGAGTTTGCTGAGGATTCTGCAGCTGTTCATCGCGCTGCGCGTCTCTTCATCGCTCCTTATTCAAATTGCTGTCACCCGCACAGGTCCCCAACTTCGCGGAGGCGGCTCGCGAGGGTCCCGCCGCAAAGAGCGACAAAGGGTAAGGGCCCACGCGGCTGGAGGCGACGCAATTCAGGCGTTGTATGCGCAGCTTTCGTGTATGGCTCACTTTCAAGCAGACGGACGGCGTATATCACGCTAACGCGCGCTCTTTGGGGAACAAACCCAGTCCCCCTTCGTGGGCCTTTCCCCAGCTTCGCTGACTCCATCGACCCCGGGATCGTTGCTGTCCACGTCCAAGACGACGCAGTCGGGACAAGTGACGCACAAGCGTCGGAACGCGCGGGGATCGACGTCGCGGGCGGAGCACGGTTTGGGGACGCTGAGGTTTGGGCTCCGGGCGCCGACGCTGCGCCAGAGGTGGCGGAAGCACACTCACCAGCGCGGAGGAGCGGCGATGCTGTCCGCGGAGGGGCGCTGCCAGGGACGCCGACGACGGCGGAGGCCGCTGGGCGGGGAGGCAGCGACGCGGACGCGGTCGGCAGCGTAGCGGGCAGGGGAAGCCACGATTTGGGCATCCGTGCCTGGGGTGCCAATGATGAACCGGAGAGGGGAGCGGCGCGACCGGCTGTCGGCGGTGGGGACACCCAGGTGGACGACTGGGTCTCTGCCGAGAGCAGCGGAGAGGAGGGACCTGCACTGCACAGCCACCAGCCTGCACGGGACATGCGCAGTCAAAACGGAGCTGGGGGCCGGTGAGGATGTCCATGGTTTCCTGCTTGCATGCGCCCTGGTTACACGAGACGCCTTGATGATTGAGTACCTCATCACGCCGAACATCTCCCACTACACAGGGAGCAAGGCCACACGCCCAACCGCAAGAGGGATCCGCACGCGCCGCACGTCAGCTTGCGCGACGTTTTGAGGGGGTCCGCTGCGTCTTGTATCAGGTGAGATGCGCAGGGACAGGGATGGCCTGTCCCTGGCATGACCACGACCGCGGGGGCGTGCAACACTTGCATGGCTGCCCTCGACCCGCAGCGTCGACATGGCCGCCAGTACCGCTGCCGTGTGCGGGTCGGGAGGTGCGCTGGCCCTGCTGGACCTCGTGGAGGGGCGGACGGTGCGTCTGATCGAGGGCGCAGTGGCCTCCCGGGGTGACGAGGGGGACCTGGAGGGAGGTGCCGACATCACGGCGTGCTGCATGGCCTGGGATGGCACGGCGGTCGTCGCGGGGGACGCGGCAGGGTCGCTGGCGGTGTGGGGGACGCCGGAAGCGGAGGTGTCGTTGCGGTGGGCGGGGCACGCGTCGGCCGTGACGGGGTGCCGCCTGGCCCAGCGCGCCCCCGTGGTCCTGGCGACGACCAGCGCCGAGGGCGTCGCGATGTGGGACCTGGCCCGCCAGCCGGGGGTGCCCACGTGGCAGGGGCAACCGGGGGACGCGGCATGGGGCCTCGAGTCCACGTGCTGTGCCGTGAGCCACGACGGCCGTTTATTGGTCACGGGGTCGGACGACGGCCGTGTGGTCCTGTGGGACCCGCGGGCGGGGAGCGCGCACGTCGCCTCGCTGGGGCGGCAGGGAAGCGGTCTGAGGGACAGTGCAGGGTGGGGAGGCAGCCCTGGGGCACGCCTGCGTGCCAGGCGGGGGGTCGCGGGGCGTTGGGAGCTTCTGCGGGACCCGTCCTTGGGGCCCATCAAGGGCGTGGACCTGGCGGCGGACGCCCCCACTCTCGTGGCCTGTGGGCTACGGGGCGTGTTTGTGTTTGACCTGCGGCAGGGGGGTTTAGCAAGCGCTGCGCACTGGGAGGGGGTGGGGGAGGAGGTGTCCAAGGTGGCGGCGGGCTGCTGCTGCGCCTCTCCCGCCGGCGACGTCACGGTCGCGGGCGATGGATTCGGCACCGTGGGGCTCTGGCGGCGGCAGGGAATCCCCCCAGGCAGTGCGGCCGATGTGGTGGGGACGTGGGAGCCCACTGCGCAGTTGCATGTGGGCGAGGGGGACGAGACGGTCGTGGGGTGCGAGGTGGCCGTCGAGGGGGGCTGGCTGGCAGCGTGCACCTTGACAGGGGACGTGCGCGTGTGGGCGGCCCCCTAGTGGGGCGGCAGCACGTCACGGCACTTTGATTGAATGTCCTTCAGCCGAAGGCAAGCACCGCCACCCACAAAGGGCGCCCCGTGCGCCCTGTGAAGGCCGCTGTGTGCCCCCGGGGTTGCACCTAGCCACGAAGCTGCCCGCGCGGCAGCACTCCCACGTCGCAGCTGAGCCACATCTGCTGCTCTATTTCTTGGCAATCTTCTTGTTCGCGATGGTCTTCCTCTTGCCCTTGCGCGTCCGCGAGTTGGTCTTGGTGCGCTGGCCCCGCACCGGGAGACCCGCCACGTGCCTCCTCCCCCGGTAGCACCCGATCTGCGAGCGCGGAGGGAATCCCGAGCGCTCGCTCGCGGGCGTTGCCCCTGGCGGCATGCGTACACTGTCACCGTGCCCACCCAGCCCCAGGCCCCGCCCCCACCTCCGTCAGGCGCTTGATGTTGAGCGTGTTGAACCGGCGAAGATCCCCCTCCGTCATGTACTTGTCCACCTCCGCGCGGATGACGTTCAGGTCGTCCTCCGTCATGCTGTTGACCCGCGAGTTGGCCTCCATCTTGGTCTCCTGGAGGATCGCGCGGGCCGTCGTGGGCCCGATGCCGTAGATGTACGTCAGCGCCACCTCCAGGCGCTTCGCGTTGGGGATCTGGGCGACGCGGGGGGGCGGGGCCATCGGATGGCGGCGGCCGATGTGCGGACCGGGGGCAGCTCGCGCCCGCCGGTGAGCGTGGCCGGCGCAACGCCCCTGGTCACAGCATTTCCGCCCACGCAGTTTAGTGTTCTCGAGGACGGCGACCCCGGAACCCTCGGATTGGGCAGGGACGGAACAGCTAGCTGCGCAGACCAGCCGTGCCCTCTCACCTCCACGCCCCCGACACGCGCCCGACCGACAACAAGGTCCCCACGCCTCTCCGTGTGCCTCCCCGTCACGAAGGGAGACCGGAGCAGCGCCACCCGGCCAGAGGCCCCATTTGCGTGCACCACCTGCGAGCGGCAGCCAGGGGGGAGGGGTTCCGCGGGCGGACATCGCACCCGCAGCACGCGGAGAAGATACGGGGTGCGGGAGAGCCCACGCCAACCATCGTCAGCGCGGGCCCGCGCGGCTTCCCAATGGTTGGGCAGCGCGGAGCCGGCCGGCGAGCCGGGGTCGCTTCGATGCTTTCGCCACGACGCGATGGATAACAAAACATGGATGGGCTCGAAACCGGTGACGGCCGTGCGTCCCGGCGAGCGCACGGCACGCTTGGCCGGCAGCCCCCGCCCTTTATCCGTCGGCTCGCGCGGAGAGGGCGGGAAGCGCGGCGACAGCGCGAACGAACATGCGGTACGGAATGAAAAGCTCGCCGAGCGCGTGCTGGGGGCCCACGGCTGCGACGGCAGGCTTCCCGCAGAGCCAGGACTCACGCTGCAGGCAAGCTGGGGCGCCCTTGTCCCGGCCCGATGCTACTTTGACTCACCGTCGACGCAGACAGGCTAAGAGAGGAGAAGGCGGCGCACAGGGCGTGCGCCATCGTGCCACCCCTTCCCCGCCGAGCTCCGCTTAGGAAATCAAACAGGCGGAGAGCGCGCTGACGAATCTAATCGACGCACTCCGGGGCCGGCGCGGCCCAGCGGGCTCAGGACCAGGCTTTCAAACTCTGACACCCTCGAGTCAGGCAACCCAGGAAGCAACGAGGATGCCCGCGGGGCACCTTGCACTGCACAATCGAATTGCAGGGCCTTGGGGGGCGTCCGGAGGGGTTTGTGGCGCCCAGGGAGCTGAGCGGGCTCACTTCTAGGACGGCAGTGCGAAGGGGGGTCTGATGGCCGGCTCTGCCGCGTTGCAGGACCTCGCGAAGGAGCTGGAGGAGCTGCGGGAACGGAGGATCCGGGTGACACCGTCTGCCTCGCTTCTTTCGAGCCTGTGGGCGGGATCCGCCCTTGGAAGCGCGATGCCTGGTCCCCCGTGGCATCGCCCGCGTGCGGAGGGCTGAGGTGCGCGCTGTGGCACAAGATGGTCTCCCCCTAACTCTCTGCAGGAAGCGGAGGCGCATCGGCATCGCCGCGCGCAGCGGCTTGGCATCCCCCTTCGGGATGCTCATGGTGGCCAGCCAGGCGGGCGGAAGCAGCCGGCGGCCATGGAGGAGCCGGTGCCTGTTTTCGCGTCTCACGCGAGCACTTGGAGGGATGACCCGACCTCGGGCGAGGCCCCAGGGCCTGAGCAGGACGAAGTGCGCCGGCCGCGCGTTGCGTCCGCCGTCGTGGTGCCACACGAGGACCGGGAGATAGGGAGAAAGAGGGGCCGCGAGCAGGCAACGACGCTGCGTGGGGGCGCATCGCCTGCATAGGGCCAGCGCTGCTTTGCTGGGACCGTCCATGTTACGACGCCGTGGCCCTCCCCCGCACTTGCTGCAGGCGCCTGCCCAGCCCCCCGCGAGTGAGCAGGACAAGAAGCGAGCGCGGCGTCTGCTGGGCGGTCTCCTCGTCGGGTCGCTGCAGCAGGCACAGCGCCGGGCAACGGAGGAGCAGCAGAGCGAGGTGGCACAGCGGCGCCGAGAGATCCTGAAGAAGGTTGACGAGAAGGCGGAGGAGGACGCCAAGAAGGTGATGAGGCCTGGCGTGACGCACGGTGGCATCTTCATGTTGCACGAGGCTGTCCCCAGTGTCGCCGGGCCCGCTGCAGTCACCGCGCCTGCCCCTCAGCAAAGCCGGGCGACGCCGCACTCCTCCCCTTTCCTGGCTCGCAGGCAGCCGTCGCGTACCGCGAGCGCGTCCGGCAGCAGAGCGCGGCTGCCCGCCGCGAGCGTGCGGAGAACCTCGCCAAGGAGAAGCAGATCGCCGCGGAGATCCGATTCGTGAAGCAAGTGGAGCACGAGCGCACCCTGGTCCCCTTCCTGCGCACCCGCTGCAGCCGGCCCGCGCCCGTCTTCTGGCTGCCCAAGCGGACGGGCGACGCCGCGCGCGACGCGTGGATCGACGCCCTGCTGGCGGCACGGCAGGTGGGTTGAGCAGGCACCTTTGCGTCTCGCGTCGGCGGCGCGGGCTGTGCTGCGCAGGCGCATCTGCACGCAAGGATCCCTCCCCGAATGCCCGGTGCCTGCAGGAGGAGTTTGCGGTGTGGGAGCGGGAGGGCCGCGATCGCCTGGAGACGACCAAGGTGCGGATCAGGGATCGCGTGATGGGTGCCATGGCTAAGCACGGGGCTGACGACGAGGCCGGGGCTGGCCGGGAGAGGGGAGAGGAGGCAGAGGGGGGGCCGGTGGACGGTGAGCGTGAGGAGGGGGGTGCGAAGGGGAATGAGGAGGACGACGCCGGGGCGGAGGCGGCGGCGGACGCGGCGGCTGACGAGGCGGAGGCGGAGATGGCGGAGGAGGCGCGGCGGGAGGGGGCGGCAAGGGGCGGGGGAGAGGGGGCGGAGATTGAGCGTCAGGGCATGGAGGGCGAGCAGGTGGACTACGGGGACGACGCGATGGAGTACGGGGAGCCCGGGCGGGATGCGCCGGGGGAGGGTGGCGGCGAGGGGTGGGCGGGGCAGGCAACACGGGGAGGGGTGACGGAGGTGACCGGGGCGGGGGCTGGGATGTCGGGGGCTGGCATGTTGGGGCCCGTTGCGGCCCCTCGGTGGGTCTCTCACTGGGCATCCGTGTCAATTTGAAGATTGCATTCGCGTGTTGTTTTCTTGCCCAGGAGGACCGCCTTGCGATGGAGGAGATGGAGCGGGCGGCGGAGGAGGCCCGGAGGAAGAAGCGGGACAGGTTCGCGCGGGCGCACCCGTCGGAGCGACTCATGGAGGGGCGGGGGGCAGGGTTGATGGAGGGGCGGATGGGAGGACCTACGGAGGGGCGGGGAGCAGCGCTTCCCAACACCTCCCGAGCCGGTGAGTGTCGAGCGTTTGCGACCCATGTGCAGTCCTGGCCGTGCCTGGTTGGGCGATGCAATTGGTGCGGTCAAGGGAGACGAGTGAGCATGCAAATGCGCTGCTTACGCAGGGGAGCCGGCCTGGGATCATGCGAGTGGGAGTTGGCGAGGGGCAGGAGGGAGGCAGGCACGGGGTGGTGGGGAGTGGGACGGCGGAATGGAGACGGGGTCCTGGGAGGAGGGCATGCGCAGAGAGGGTGGGAGACGCGGGGGCGAGGGCGCCTCGGTGCGGGAGGAGGGGCGGCGCGACGGCGCAAGGGCCGGCAACGGCCGGGCCGACAGTCCGGGGCGCGCGGGTCGTAGCGGCGACTGGCGGGACCGCAGCCGGGGAGAGAGGAGGAGCACAGACGGTGGCACGAGGGCGGGGAGGGACATCCGCGAGGTTGCTGAGGAGGGGGAGGTGGTGGCGCCGGACGTGGACGCCGAGGTGCGTGCCGAGTGTGCTTAGGGCATCTCTCTGTGGAGTCGCCTTAGAGCGACCGTGCACAGGGGTGCGAGGAAGGGACGCCTATCTATTTTCGTTGGCGCAGATGGCGGCGGTTGACAGAGAGCACGTGGAGGACCCACAGGGCGTAGAGGATCTGCTTTGATGACTGGACGGGATGCAAGTGGCTGCATGCGGATTAAACGAGACGACTCTGCATCGCGGTTCTTCCTGTGTGCACGCGCTGCTGTCGTCAGTGCCCTATGTCTCGACGCATCGTGTTTCATTGAAGCTTGGGTTTGGAAGGCATGGTGGAGTGCCTCAATCTAGAGACGAGCAGAAGCTGGAACAAGCACTCTTTGTCTTTGTCATCGTCCAGTCTCCTGGACGTTTGCTTCCGGTCGAGCGGGCTGTGATGAGGCCTCTCGTGATCCTCGCCCAGCGATTCGCATGTGCGCCGGCCCCTCGCCCGCGTCTTTCGATCGTCCGCCCCCAGGCTCAGCAAAGGCAGCTGCAGGGGCGGCTCGCCAGGCCTGGCATCTCGCGTGATGTGCAAACCGCCGCTGTCGGCGCGGCGTCCGTGACTGAGGCCGCACAGCTGCAAAAGGTGCGATACCGATGCGATTTCGGTGCGGTTCCGGTGCCGATCCGCCAAAGAATGTGTTGCTAGGGTGCGATAACTCGACGAGGCGCTTGGCGAACAGCGAGCGATGACTTTGCGAGGCGAGCTTGTCCCTCTCCTGCGCTGTAACGCCGCAGGATGGCTGGGAGCTGGTCGATGTGCGAACGGCGCTCGAGTTCCAGGACGGCCACCCCGCGGGGGCAGTGAACATCCCTCTCCATCTGGGCAACATCTCGGAGCAGCGAATGGACCAGGACTTTGTGAAAAAGGTCGCGTCGCGCTTCCCCGACAAGGTGACTCCTGATGCGGCAGCGCCGCGTTTGACTTCATCCGAGCGTCGGCATGTGCCCATTGCCATCTGCCCACGTGTGGCTCCAGGACGCCAAGTTACTCATCAGCTGCCGGTCAGGGGCGCGCTCGGCCATGTCGTGCGGCCTGCTGGAGCAGCATGGCTACAAGAACCTCAAGAACGTGACGGGCGGCTTCAACTCGTGGGTCCAGTCCCGACTGCCGACGCAAAAGGTCTAGGTCGACGCGCACGTCATGCGCCTGGGCCGTCGTGGGGCCCTCCTGAACTGCCCTGGCCGCGCTGCTGAACCCACCAGGGCTGTGGATGAAACAGGCAACGGTCGCGGTGGATAGGCTGCTCACGCTGGACGGCTGTCCAGCTGCACCCCGACATCACCTGCCCCGTGCTGTCCGGCCCGATGTCCTTTGAACCCGTGTTGTTGTACACGCCTCTTCGATTCGCGCCGGGTGGGAGCGCCTCGCTGCGTACGGTCGGGGCAGGGCGCGCACTCGTCCAAAGCCACGCTTTGGACAGCTCTGTGGCAATGCGCGACGGCGGTGGACGCACCGGTAGTAGTCGACGCGGTTCCCCGATCTCCTCAGGAGCAGAGGGTACGCGAAAACGGATCCGACAATGAGTGCACCGCCTACTGCAAACAACGCGACCTCTACCGCGGCCTTCCGCCTGACCATGGCCCTGAGGCGCCTCCGCGTAAGAGGTAGGCGACTCCACGGGGGTTGTCAGATGCAGGGGAGGGAACTGGAACGGGGTTTGCGCTGCTTCAGCGAATGCCAGTCATTTCTCCCGAGTCAGCGTGTTTTACTGCTCTGCCTCCCGGAGGGGTGCTTTGAGATCTGTCACGCAGAATTTGATGGTCGCTTAGAGCTAGCAGGTGGCTTCTTGCCGCGTTCCTGCCTGCGGCGACCACAGGGAGGGGATATGGCACCATGGCGGAGAAGATGGGGCCCGGGGAGGAGGCCGTGTGGCAATTCCTTCTCGGGGCCGTGGCGTTGGGAGTGTCGGTCGCTGTCGGGAGACTCGCTCAGGCGCGTTACGCCCGCCGGGCAGCGCTTCTGGGCTTTCGGAGTGTGCCGCCCTCGTGGCCCGCCGTTTCGCGAAAGAGAGGCGTTTCATGTACCCGAATGCGTGACGATTTCGGTTTGAATGCCAGCCACTTTCCACGACCGCAGCGGGTCGGAATGCCGCTCATCAGCGGTTACCTTTTGGCGGGCATCCTCCTCGGCCCCGACGTGCTGGGCCTGGTGTCGAGGCCGGCCGTCCTGACCCTGCACCCTCTCGAGTCGGCCTGCCTGGCCGTCATCGCGGTCGCGGCGGGGTCGGAGATGCGGGTGGTGAGGCTGGGCACAGCTCTCCAGAGCAGGGCAGCCCACGCTGTGCCGCACCCCATCTCGTGCTCATCCTTGCGCGCAGGGAGACCTTAAGCGCTACGGCCGCAACATCTTGGTGCTGGCATTTGCGCTTATGGCGGCCATATGGGCAGCCGTCTTCGCCACCTGCGTCCTCTTCGCGTCACAGCTCCTGGGGCCGGACAACGTGACCTTCCTCGCACGTGCCCTACGTGACGTTGACCCAGTGGCGGGAGACCCGGGGCAGCTGGCGGGGGTACCGGATGCTGACCCTGCCACTCCCCAGCCACAGCCGGCAGTGGCGTCGGACGCTGTCCTGTATCCGGTGGCAGCAGAGGGAGCTGGCGCGAGTCCCACGCCCTTCCCGGGTGTCACTGCGGTGCCCAGCACGCTCCCGGTCGTGGCCTGGGCCTCCCTCTGCGCGACCATCATGGGCGCCCGCTCGCCCGCCGCTGCCATCGCTGTGGTGAAAGACGAGGGAGCCGCGGGCCCCTTCACCTCCACCATGCTGGCAGTGATCGTGCTCAAGGACGTTCTGGTCTTCTTAGCGTTCAGTATCAACGTGTCCCTGGTTCGTGCCGCGGACGGCAGCGTGGCGGGGCTCGGGAGCCGCCTGGCCGTGCCGTTTGGGGGGGTGGGCATGGCCGCGCTGCTGGGCACTGCGGGGGGCGTGTCCCTGGATTATGCGCTGCGGTTTTTGGAGCGCCGGTGGCCCGTGCCGGGGGAGCTTGGGGAGGCTCAGGGGCCGGGGCGGGGGACGGGCGCGGATGGGTATGACGTCCTTCCTTCGAGCCCGGGGCCGGCGATCACGGCGAGCGGCGTCGAGAGGAGAGGCGTCAGCGCGCCTACTCCCAGGGCTCGCGGGCGCCAAGAGCGCGCGGACGGGCCCGCCGGCGCCGTGCACCTGGGCTACCTGTTCGGCGTTGAGGCTCCGTGGCTGGCGCCTCAGCCGGGCCCGAGGGCGGGGGCGCTGGCAGCCAGGGCAGTCGTGGTCGTCGCCATCTCGCTGTCGGTCTGGCACGTGGCGAGGTAAGGCTGCTGTTTTTGGAAGGTGTCGAGAGCCATGGACGGCCCCTGGGCTCCTGACCCCTCCCCGCCCATCCATACTCGCAGCTTGTGCTGCGAGCCCCTCCTCGCGTGCGTGGTGGCGGGGACGACGGCCGTGAATGGGACGCGGGAGGTGGCGCGGGGGGGCAGGCGCGCCATGCACCACGGGCTCTCGGCCCTCATGCCAGGGGTCAACGTGGCCTTCTTCACGCTGGCGGGCGCAACGCTGGAGCTGCGCGCGTTGCGGGGGGGCACCGTCCTGGCGTCTCTTCTCATCTTCGGGGCCCGCCTTCTCGCCATCGTCGCGACGGCGGTGGCCTCGCCCGTCCTGACCACCCTGCCGCCCCACCACGGCCGCCTGTCGTGGCGCGCGCAGATCACGCAGGCCGGGGTGGCCCTGGGGTTGGTGCGGACGGCATCGGCGCAGCTCCCGTGGGGCACCGCCCTCTCCTCGTCCCTCGTGCCCGCCGTCCTCGTCAACCTCCTCATCGGGCCGCCCCTCTTCCGCTCGGCGCTCGCCGCGGCCGGGGAGACGCGCGCGACGCGCCTCCCGACAACCGCGTCTGCGCCGGTGGATGGCGACCGTGTCGTGCAGCTGGGCGCGGGAGCTCGAACCCCGCAGGCGACGGCGCACCGCTCCATGCCTAGCGACGTGTCGGAGGGGCCCATCGGTGCCGGCCCGGAGTACAGGGGGCTCTGATTTCGTGCTTTCTACACGTCGTTAGTGGTTTGAACACTGAGTAGTCAAAGGCAGCAAGTAGGACAGGACGGGGGAAGAAGAAGGGGGCTGCAAATGGGATGTTTGGCCATCTGGCGCTGCAGCACAGCTGGCCGTCTCGGTTTAACAACTCAAACTCAGCCACTCTGGTCCCCAGAGGCGCCCGTGTATTCCACATCCTGCGGCGTCTACGCCGCGCAAGCCGGGCCGCGCATTGTCCGAGTCACTCGGCCGGCCGTACACACGGGCTTGTCCGGCCTACCTCCCTGGCCGCACCACTCTCCAGGCCTCACTTTCTATCACCACTTCTGCTTATGGTGAGCTTGGCGTCCGAAGCTCGGGGACTCGTTGAGCCGGCAGCGCGTGGGACAGCCCGCCCGCCGTGCGTTGCTTTTGCTTCCTGCCGAGGCCCCAACCCGCTAGATGCATGTGCCCGTGCCAAGCGAATGGTGCTTTGTATCTCGCAACAAGTGTGCGATCGCCCGGTAACGCTCCCAAAGTCCCGGGCGACTTTTGACCCTGTGACGCGGCGCAGCCCGGTCTCCGGCCCAGCACTGTCCGTAGTTCGTACGCGCTTTACTCGCAAGTACACAAGTGCGAGCTTGTGACTGCTGCAAGCCCCCTTCTTCTCTTCGCCCCGCCACCTTTGCGTACCTACCCACGCATGTGTTAACAAGCCTCCCCGGCAGGCGCGCTCACGTGTCCCTCATCTCATGAAGGGGGTACAGCACGTACATTTAATGGCCGGCGTGGTCATGTGCCCCTCCCGACGAAACTCTGTGGTTTTTGCAGGCGACGCATTGTTCGTCTCATGGCTCTACGGCGGCATGAGCGGCGACGAGCAGAAGCAGCGGATGCCCTTGCGCCCGCGTTCGTCTGGAGACGCAGGGTGCGCTCGCTGCACGGCCCTGACTCGCGGAGTGTGGGGAGCATGACCACCATTACTGTGCTTCACTGCTGCTGTGCATGCTCCGAGCCGTCCAAGCGCCGAACCGCTCCGCTCATTGCAGCCCCCGTTTATTCCCTCAGACACCTAGAGGATGGCGCCTTTCGCGACCCTGATGACCCTGCCAAGAGGCCGGCACCTGGCGCACCGGATGTGCTCCCGGATGCGCTCCCGGACGGGTCGGCTGAGGGCGAGGAGCCTTCGCGCTACATCATTTACCGTGGCAAGCGCTACCGATTAGACGACGGCGACGATGCTCGCAGTGGCGGGTGAGCGCTGCTGCCGTCCTCCCGGGCGAGGCACTGCAATGGGGTTCCTCTGGTCCTCACTGGGCAGGCACCTCCATCGCTGCTCCGCTCCCTGGCCCCAGCGATGGCGACTGGCGGCCGGTCAAGCCCCGCCCCGAGGCCGTCGTGGTTGGCGACGAGGGGCCCGAGCCGGCGGCGCCCCGCGACCGCCCGGCCAGCGCTCCCAGCTCTGGGGTGCTGGCCACCCCGTCGACGCGCCACTACGTGCCTCAGGCGCCGCTCCAGGCAGCGGAGGGCGGGGCCGCAGCGCCGACGAAGAGCAACGAAGCGGGGGGGGCGGAGGTGCCGCAAGCGACCGAGGCAGCGGCGGGGGAGCACCGCGGTGGCGCCGTGTGGGAGCCCGAGGCTGACGGGCAGGGCAAGGGCGGAGAGGGAGGGGCGGGGCTGTCGAGGTTGGGCGTCCAAGAATCCGAGCGGGCCGACAGCGGCGACGCACGCGAGGCGTGGGCTGCGGGGGCGGGCCCCAGCCGCGGCACGCTCGTCGCCACGGAGCAGGCGTGGAGAAGCGCGCCCAACGACAATGTCTTCCCACCCATATACGTCGCCACGCCAATACGGTGGGCATCTCCACAGCAGTGCATGTGTCCCGGCCCATCCTCTTCCGTCGTTGCCCAGGCTTAGCCTTGCCTTCCCCGTGCAGTTTCCGCGGGAATGTCCACCCCAGGTTGTGGCCCTCGGGTGGCCCCTCGGCGGGCACAGCCACGGTCTACCCCGGGCTGCAGCCCCCCCTCGCCCCTCTGGAGGTGCCCCGTGCGCCGTCCATGTCCTTCGCTGCCAACCCCCTCAGCAGCTCGCTGGCGGCGGCACAGGCGATCGCAGCTCGGTCCATGGGCCTCTACCTAGGAGGCTACGCCCCGGGTGTTCCCTCGGGCATAACACCGGCCTGGATGGCTCAGCAGGTGCGTGTTGTGCTGACCCCAGTCTCGTGTCTCTGTGCAGGTGGCAGTCGGCCATTGCGATGCCGACTTGCCATGCGCTACCCGCAGTGGGCGACGCCGTGGGGATACGCGGGAGGGGCCGGGGCCACCGCCCCGGCGCACTTTGCGCGCTCGTCGGCGTGGGAGTCGAACGCGGGGTGAGTGGCGCTTTCCTTCCTCGTCAGAGACAGACGCGGGGATGCATTGGCTGGTATGGATCATGTAGTGCATGGCCTACCGGTCTTGTGGTCTTTGGGTGATACCGGAGGAATGACGCATGGCTCGCCTGGCCGGTGCGTGCGCAGGCGTGGCCCCACGGCGCTTGGTCCCTGGCCGGGGCTGGCGGCCCAGCCCGAGGGCTGGGTGACGGCCCAGGAGGGGCTGGACGAGGGGCTGTCGCAGAACGTGACGGCGTCTCCACTGCAGCCCGCAAGCCCGGCCCCTGCATCCGCGCAAGGGCCCACCTCCGGGGCCATGCGCGCCCACGGCTTCACGCATGCCCTGGCCCTGGGATTGAATGTCCAGGTGACACTCCATCGCGAGACGGTGCCTCCCCGTTGGCGCGGCGAGGGGCGGGGCCAAAGCCGCAACGCTGGACCGACATGGCCGCTGTTCTCGCTCGCAGAGTCTGAAGTCCCGCATTTCGGCCGTGCGTGCCACGGTGACATCCCCGCGCCACCCCCTCGGCCCCTACTGGACCGAGATGTGTCCCATCTTCCCCGCCAACGCGCCCCCGGGGTCCCAGAAGATGGCCAAGCGCAACTGCGCCATTCTGCTGGCCGACTCGGGCCTCACCGCCGCAGGTGCGTGGCCCACGCCGCACCGGGTGCTTGCGGCCCGCGTCGCTCCGAGCCCTGCATCTGGCGCCGAGCTGCCCCGGCTCCCCGTCCCTCCGCAGGCATCCGCCAGCGCTACAACCACATCATCGAGGAACTGCTGCCCGACGAGCTCCAGCAGGCCGGGGTGACCCTGCAGACGGACCGGGGCCTTCTGGTGCGCGCCGTTATGATGTGGACCGTGGGGCGGCTGTCTACGGAGGAGCTCGTGGACCTCGGCCTGGCGGACCTCGTGAGGTGCGGGCGGCCTCGGGCCTCGCGGCGTGGCGCGTTCTCGGCTATGAGGCGTCGCCTGGCGTCCGACCCGCGTGACCCCCTGGCCGTGCCCGCAGGCTCATGCGCATGCCCGAGCTGGCCCTGGACGACAACAACGTGAACCAGGCCATCGCGCCCCTCTTCCCCCGGGCCCAGGGCGGCACTACCCGTTACACGGCGTCGGATCTGCTGCTCAGGTGCGCGGCGGCGGGGCGGCCGAGGGGCGGGGGTAGGGCAGTGGGGGTCCGGACGGAGTCATGAGGTCTGCCCTCAGCCACGCTTGCCCCCCACCTGCCCTCCCCTCCAGGGTCTGCCTCATGAGCGGCCGGTGGTGGCCGGGTCTCGACGTGCCGGCCTCCACGCGAAAGTCCATCGAGGACACGTTCAACCAGGTCACTGGGGACATCGTCAAGGGCAAGTAGGCCCGATGCGTGCCGATGCGTGCCTAGGGGAATTTCCCGCAGTGGTCCGTGGGAGGAGCGACCTTCCGTATCCTCGGACCCCCCTGCCTGCCGCCGCACATTCGAGTTGCCGGCGCGCGGGCTGCAAGAACGTACCCACTGGTCAGCTCTGCGACACCTCGCCGCCTCCCATTGCTTTGCTGTCAGCGGCATGACAGGCCCTTTTCCGCTGTTCTCCTGTCCTCCCCTCCCTTCCCCCTCCCATTGTGACGTTTCTCGCTTTGTGGTCTAGGTTTAGGAGCTGCCGTCTTCCCTGCTCGCGTGCTCCCCATATGCGCCTGCGTGCTTGTGCGAACAATATACGCGATCCTGTTGCCCCCGCGTGCCTTCAATCGCCTTCTACACCGCCCCTGCAACGGTGCCCGTGGGGCTACCCGCTGGCGTGTCCCTGTCATCGGTGTCGCCTGCTCCCCGCAACTTGCGGGGTTACCCTATGCCCGCCCCGCTCGCGCCAAGAGCGAGGCCCGCGCCCAGAGGCGACCAGAAGTGCGCGTGCGCGTCGAATTGTCTGTTGCGCAGGGCGTCAGGGCTGCCTCCGCCTGGAATCCGTCCGTACAGGCCAGGTGAGCCGCACCGCGCCGGGAGCCGGCCTAGCTGCACTCGCGTGGGCACGCTTGGCAACTTCTGTCCTAACCATGTTCGAATCCGAGGCCGTGGTCCCAACGGCTCTCTGGTTTTCGAGGAACTGGACCCTCCGATGTAAGTGCGAATCCAGGCCTCCGGGGCCGATACGGACTTGCGTGGCTGTCCACCGCGTTCGAGATTAAATCCAATCGCCGACCGCATGCCCCCTCCGCCGCTTCAGCGCCCGCAACGCCCCGCCCGCAGGGAAACATGGCCGCCTCCGTGACGTGCGCCCCGCCGGCGCTGCCGCTGAAGCTCAAGTGCGCAGGAGTGTCCTCCAGGAGGTGCGCGAGCCGCGCCGCGACTGCACAGTGAAAGCGGCGGCTGAATTGCTGTAACGTGGCGATGCGGCTCCCCGTGCCCGGGGCCGACGTCCCCGCGTTGCGGCGTGCTCTCCCCTCGACGCTTTCCGCCCTCATCGACCCTTGCAGGCCCCTGCTGCGCTGCGGATCCGTCGAGTCGGAAGCGGCGCACCGCGCGCTGTCGCCTGTCAAGGAAGACGTTCGGGCCGTCCCCCGCCCGTCCGCCGCGGAGCTCAAGCGTGCTCGGAGTCTCGACGCTACTTTCTCGGACAGCGAGCGCATGCTGTCCATGCAGGATATCGACGCCGGAGCCGACGGCATGTTCGCCGCCGGGCGAGGCAGCCCCGCGGCCGACCCGCGGGAGTACCGCCCGCGCCAGACGGAGAGCCCCTTCAGGTGGGGAGCTTTGTTGCCGCTGCGGTTAGCCTCGCGATAGCGCCGCCCCGACAGGCCGGTCATGCCCGCCCGCCTGTCCCTCATCCCGCAGGCCCCCCGCGACGGTGATGGGACCCAGGTGCACGTGGCCGCGCGACGCGTACCCCCCCACGGTGGCTGAGGAGGCCGAGCAGCGGGCCCCGGGGCCTCGCTGCGAGTGGCCGCAGTCGCCCAAGGCACGGATGGTGGCGGGCGCGAGGGCGGCTGGGCCAGCAGAGGCGGAGCAGGCCCAGGCGACGGCAGCCATCGGCCGCGTGTGGAAGTACGACGGCGGCGCGGCGCAGGAGGCGCCGGCGGCGTCGGCGAGCGGGCGCGTGGGGCGCGTGTGGAAGTACGACGCCCCGGCGGACCAGGACGCCACCGCGGGTCCGCGCTGCAAGTGGCCCCGGGACGCCCGGCCTCTGGAGAGCGCGACGGAGTCGGCGGACGCGCCCCTGTCGGCGGACGCGCCCCGGTGCCTGTGGCCCCGCACCAAGGTGTTTGGGGCGGAGGGCGTCCCTGACGCGGAGCCCTCCCCCGCCAGCGCGGCGGGCGTCGCGGCGGGGGTGGTCTTCGCATCTCGCCTGGGCGCGGCGGCGGGCGCGAGCCCGGCGGCCGTGTCGGATCTGACGCGCGAGCTCTTGGCCTCGGCTGTGGTGGTCGCGATGGGCGCGCGGAGCCACTGGCCGCGCCGTACCCGCACGGCCCGGGCCGCGTCGTGAGCCGTCAAGCGGCGGTTGCACCAACCTTTGCGTCCCTTTTCTGCATCGCTGCGCTGTGTTGCCTCAGCATGAGGCAGTCCTGTTAAATTGTTACGGCTATTGCCCCTGCCAGTATGATGGATGTCGATGATATCATCACATACATGACAAGGAACGTGTGCTCCGGCGCGCCGGCATGAATCGAGGGTTCGCCGCGCAAAGCGGAGCGACACACGGGCGGATTAATTCAGTGCAGTCACTGCTGCCACCGCAGCTCCCGCCGAACGGCCCTTCTGCCGGCTCGCCTGCGTCACCCGCTTCAGCACCACCGTGAGCTTGTAGCTGGCCCAGATCTTGAAGGGGAACGTGACGGGCTTGATGACTGCCCGGATGCCGATGCTCTCCGCAAGGGCGACGCTGGCGCGTTGCGGGTCGCCGGGTAAACGCGCCAGCCACTTCGCCGACTGCTGCATCAGGTAAACCACGCGGCGATGTCATGGCTTTCATGTATGATAACCGCAAGAGGCGCTGGAGCCGTGCGCGAGTTTGCTGTCGCAACAATCGCATGCGTGCGCATACTCGCCTGCTTTGCTTTGGCCGTTGCGTCGGTGAACGCCCTTGCGACGACATTGTTGCCACCTGATAGCGCCGCACCGAACGTTTTGGACGGCTGCCAGCGGTAGCACAGCGCCCACTGTGCCACACAAGGGAGCCGTGCACGTCAAGGCTCCTGGCCACGCCCCATGCCGCGGCGACCCCCCAGGGGACTCCGCAGGGCGCGTGTCCCGGGCTGGCGTGCGTGCTTTCGCGCCTCACCAGCGTGCCCGCAAGGGCCAGACCCACAACTTCGTGCAGCACAAACGCGGTCGGCACGTCCCGAGCGCTGAGTCCCGCCTCCTCAAAGATCTTTCCATACCTGCGCGCGCGGGCAGGAAGGACCCTGGGCAGAGATGGAGTCGCAGAGGCCGTTTATGTAGCCCCCCCTCACCCGGTCGCCCTCACTTTTTGATCGCTCGTGCCAGCTTGCCCTCCTGCTCCTTTGGCGGGTCGTCAGCAGGGCCCGGCCCGGTCGACTGCGCCCGCCCCCTCTCGCCGGCGCTCCCTTTGCCCGCCATCAGCCCGTCCAAGCGCAGCTCCTCCTCCTGCATGCACGCAGAGCCTCTGCTGATGCTGGGTGCTGCAGCTACGCGCCGGGGTCGTCGCTCGACCGGCACCGTCTGTTGCTGCGGACCCCATCGTCATTTGGTGTGGCACGCGCGCGTCGATACCACGCCCTTCGGACGACGGTATGCACGCGCGGGGCAGCGGCCTTTGGAGGGCGACAAAGCAGCCCAGAAAGCAGCGTGGCTGGCTTCGTGTGGGAGGACATGGTGACGTTGGAAGCTACACTAGATGACATCACGCCCGAGGTACTGGCGCATGGTGAGGGTTGCAACTGGCTCATGGCTGAGGGACGTGAGCGGCAAACGGACGGCCAAGAACGGCAGGCACCCGGCCTCCGTCGCAGCCATGGAAGAGCTGCTCCGGTGCGGGGCGCGGGACGTGGTGGCTGTGCCAGGAACGGGCAAGAAGGGGCGCCCGTGCCACATTCTCAGCGTCCTGTGCCTGCAAGGTGACATCCAGCCCAATGCCGAGCACGAGCCGTCTAGGGCCAGCGGGGCAGCAATGAAAGCCTCTTTCCGCTCGCGCAGAGGAGGAAGGGCGCATGATAGAGAAGATATTCCGGGAGACGACAACGCTGGGGGTCCGCGCCATCCCCTGTCGCCGCGCATCCCTGCCGCGCGAAATGCGCCGCTTGCAGGTGCGCATGGGCAGCGGCGGGGCGGATACCGACCACCAAGTACGCGTCAAAATCGCTCGCCTGGGGGGAGAGGTTGTGAATTGGAAGCTGGAGCACGACGACCTCGCGGAGATCGCCCGCGTCACCCGGCTGCCGCTCAAGGCCGTCGCGGCGCGCGTCCAGGCAGCAGCATGTCACGCGCTTGGGCTCGGCGTGGAGGACGTCCGAGATGAGGACGAGACGAGATTGCCCCGCCAGTGAACCTTGTGCCAGCTCGCCCAGAACAGGCCCTGCATCGGCGGGCCTCTGCCGACAATCGCTTGAAATCGGCATCGCTGTGGGATTTCTGCCAAAGACAGCGTGCACTCGGTTTCGGTGTTGTAAGGGAGCCAGCCGGGCTAAGCTAGGTCTCCAGGGCCGCGCGCTTCTTCAGAACCCCATCTGATTATCATCGGGTGCCGTGACGTGCGGGACGACAGGTGGGCCGCGTCTGGGCTCTTCAGCGGGTGCACACGCGCCCCGCGCTTGCCTGCGCCCTCGGCCCGCGCACTGCATGAGAATATCGTCGCGCGGACCCGCTGGCATTGGGCCCGATGCGGGTGGTGCCCCCAGCGCGCGCGTCCACCCCGCACCGCATGCTGGCTCCCGCGCCTATCTCCTCGACGGTCTCGTAAGGCGGCCGCAGCCATCGTCGAGAGGCGTGTTGTCCTGATTGTCGTCCCCGCCGCGTTGCAGGCTCGCCTCCTTCCTGCGTCATGAGGGCGGGGATGGCCGTCGTCTCCACTTCCGCATCGGGCGCGGTCCCGGCGGCGACCAGCAGGCGGCATCGGGTCGGGCAGTGTCGCTTATGGTCGTGCGCGGCGCTTTCGCGCCACGTCGAGCCGTGGGGATCTCGCCGGGCTGCGCAGCAGCACCGCGACGGGGCGAGTGTGTGCGCCACCCCGGTGGGCGTCGCGGACAAGGCCGAGGGCCTGTCGACGGTCGCCGACATCATGACGAGGGGTCCTGGGCTCGTCACCGTGACGCCCGACACGCCAGGTGCCGCGCGCAGGGGCCTCAAGCGACCCCTTGGCTGCACAGCACATGGAGGCATCCAAGCCAATTGCGACGGAATGCTTTGGCGCCCGCAGTGTGGGACGCCCTCGAGCTCCTCAGCAAGCACCGCATCTCGGGGATGCCCGTGCTGGACCCCCGGACGGGGCGCGTGTGCGGCGTGGTGTCGGACTTTGACCTCATCGCCATCGACCAGGTCGGCGGCTCGCGGGCCGTGAGCGTCTTCCCGCAGCCTGGGGAGGACTGGGTGGTGTTCCGCGACGTGCAGCGCCTGGTGGCCAAGACGCGCGCCAAGACGGTGCGCGACGTCATGACGGACGAGCCGTTCGTCGTGACCCCCGACTGCTCCGTCGAGAAGGCCGTGCGCATCCTGCTGGAGAAGCGACTGCGCCGCCTCCCCGTCGTCGACTCCTTCAAGTCCATGAACCTCGTGGGGATCGTCTCGCGCTCCAATGTGGTGGAGGCCGCCATTCGCTCGCTGAGGGGCCCCGAGTGACCCCGGGGCGCACTGGCACGCCTTCGTCTTACGCGTATCTCGTGCATTGCGCGCTTGAAGGTTCGCTACGGTCACTTGGCTAAGCACTTGCTCCCGCCCCGCTCACACGGGCGCCAACCGCCCCATCTCCTTGCGAATGGCCTCCACCCTCGCCGCGTCCGCCTCGTGCCGCGCCGCCAGCTCCCTCACAAGCGGGTCCAGCACGCCCTCCTCGCCCCCCACCTCCCCGGGCTCTGGCGGCGCCATGCTCTTGGACGCCGCGCCCCGCGTCCGCCCCGTGCGCGTGCGTGCCGCCATCTCGCGCACGTACTCCTGCCGCTTCTGCCGCAGAGCCTCCTCCTCCTTCCGCCGCTCCTCCAGGGGGTTGACCAGCAGCGCCGGGTTGCGCAGGCGGGGCTTGGCGTTGGCCAGCTCCCGCTGCACCTGCGCGAACTCCCGCACGCGGTCCTGCCGCGCCCGCAGCTCCCCCAGGCGCTCCTCGTCGATGTCCGGGCCCAGCTTGCCTAGCTCCTGCCAGGCGGGGCCCTGCAGCGGCTGCGGGAGGAAGAGACCCCGGGATCGGGTCACACTTCGTGCCACCGATGGCCCATGCGCACACGACACACGCGCAGTGCCCTCACCGTGGCAGCCATGTCGTACGCCTCCTTGTACTCCCGCAGGTTCTTTGGGCGATATCGCTCGCCCCCGGCTCGGCCCCCGCTCCCCTCGTAGTCTCTCCCCTTGTCCTCGGCCCCATTCGCGGGGGGGTATCCCCCACCAGCGTACATCCCGTCGCCGTACCCGCCTATGTACTGCCCGTAGTGATCGTACCCACCGTGAGGCAGGGGCCCGACGTCCGCCACGCTCGCGGGCTCGTCCCGCCCACCCCCTGCACTGGCCGCGCGATCCCGGGCGCCCTCCGCCCGCCCCGACCTGCGGCCCTCCCCCCGTCTGTCCCCGGCGACTGCTGCGCCTCCACGGCGCCCCGCACCTTCCCCCTCGCTGTGATGCCCCGCCTGCGCGCCCGCCGCACGCCCACTGCGCCGCCCGTGCTTCGCCATGCGAGGTTCAGGAGCGGGTGCGCTGGAGGATGGCTCCGTCCTGCGTGCGGCGCAGACGATGGAGACGCGGTGAGGCTGCCTGGGATGTGAGGGGGGCTGCTGAAGCGGACACCTCCGCCTGCCCCATCAGTGTCTCACCCCAATCGTGGCGAGAAGAGCGCTGGGTCAGGGACGGGGGCGGGGTATGCCGCCTCGAAGCCGCGATGCAGGGCGTACGGCGCGCTCGGATCAACTCCTCTCACGGCCAGCGGCGCGCCAAACGAGAACGCGGGCACGGGGGCCTGCATCGGCACCAGGCTGCATGGACGGAGAGCATGTTGCCAGTTTGTCATCATGGACGCCATGCGATGCCCTGCACCGACGTGCAGCTCACAGGCGTGTTACGTGCAACTGGAGGGGCCAGCGCTCACCCTGGCGCGGCGTATCCCCCCATCGACACCGGTGCTCCCATCGGCCCGTATCCCATGCCAAGCAGCTGCGCGTACCCTGCTGCCGGCGCCACAGTGCCCGGATATGCGGCCGGCGCTGACGCACCGGGCATGTGCCAGCTTGGACCCATGGCCTCGCTCCCATACGCCATCGGGGCAGCCATGGGGACCTGCAGCAAACGTCTCCGTGCGCAGGGTTCGTCGGTTCTACAGACGCCTCCCTCCACGCACCAGCGATGCATGGCTGTTGGAGTGGAAAGGAGTAGCACCGCGACCCGATGAGCTCACCTGCGGGGGAGCCATCTGCCCCAGGAGCGCCTCCGCTGCTTGACTCGCCACCTGCTGCAGGGCACGGTTCACGGCGCGGACATCCGAGTGGAGGGGCACGCTCCCGGGCAGAGGTCGCGATGCGCCGTCCTGCGAACGGCACGACTGCGAAAGTAAGAGTCCCCGGCTTCCTCAATAGCACCTGGGGCACTTGATAGGTGCCGCGGGTTCCTCACCTGTCCCGCTACAGCCTGCCCGCCCCGCGACGACGTCGGGTGCTTGTGGAGCTGGTTGAAGAGTCTCGTGAGAAGGTCCATGGCCGCGTCCCCTTCGGCGGCGACGATGTGCGCGACCTCGTCTGCCGAGCACCGCACGCCGACCTTCTTCATTTGCTTCTGCAGCAGCGCCCAGTTGGAGTTCTTGCTGATGCTGGAGGTCCCATTCACGTACGAGTGCATGGAGAACTCCTCGGGGAAGTATTTAGAGAGGATCTCGGCCACCAAGAAGCCGTTGCTCAAGTCGCGCTTGGGGACCTTGATGGAGTACGAGAGGTCGAGGGACAGGAGCCACTTGACCATCTCGCGCGACAGACCCAGGTTCGACATCTCTGCGCAGGATGCGAGGCCGACGTGAAGGGCGCACGGCGCGCATCCGCATCAACCGAAACGCAGCGACGCATGCAGCAGGTCCCCTCGCCTGCACAGACTCGGGCCCGGCCCGGCAACGTGCCCTTCGCCAGACAGAAGAATCAGCTTGCCACAGACAGCCAGGCAGGCTCGCTGCAGCGGAGGCGCGTCTAGGGTGCGACTTTGCGCGCTTCGACGAACCAACAGTCACGCGCCCTCAGCTCTAGGCGTCTCCACGGACCCGCAGATGTCTTGGGACGTGCATGCTGCGCATCACTCGGATTGCTGGGGATCCAATCGCGCCCCAGACGACATGAGACGGGCAAACACTTCTGACACATTTAGGTCGGGTTTTAGTCGCGAGCGCAGGCGCCGCCTGTCAACAAGCGACTCCTTCGGCTTCTCACTCTCGTAGATCCTTGTGGCGGGGAAGGAGCCCAGAGGATTTCCCTGTTCTCGGCGATTTCTGCGTCGTAGACGATTTGGGGACCCCGACTTGGCTTCGCGCGATACCTGTATTGCGTCCTTTCCGAGATCGCTCAGGCCGTCTAAGCGATGGCGGACGACGCGGACTTCACTGCAACTCTGGTGAGAACGCCTGATAGGGCGCATACACACTCTGGGAACTCAAGGCCGCCACTCGTGCGATGGGTGGTCCGCACAGATGCCTGGACGGGGCGCTGATGCCGCTGTTCCATAACTGACCTCGCCGGCGCTTCCCTTTCCGGCCTGCGGGCTTGGGGGCCGCGGGAAGAGTCGACACCGCCTGGTCAGGGCGCAATCTTGCAGCTCTGTCCGTGGGGATGGGGTTGTGACGGAACAACCTGCGCTCCGCGCGGGGGCGCAGCTCCCCGGACGCGTGCATTTGGTGCTGTTGTGCAGTCGCGGGAGGGTGTGACGAGGCGCGCTCGGCCCACGCCACCATCGGCACACTAGCAAACGCTCGCGCCCCGCCAGGCGATGGGGCTGCAGTGGAACCCATTGGCGGGGGGAAGGGTGGGCATGGGAATCGCCTCCTCATCCTTGCTGCGCAGGACCCTGCGACGGTGAAGCTGTATCAGCGGCAGTTCAGTTTCTTCGACAAGGACGGGGATGGGAAGATCAACGCGAAGGAGCTCCTCCAGACGCTGAGGGCGCTGGGGCGCTCGGCATCCGAGGCCACCGCGAAGGCTCTGATTGGGGACGTGGACCTGGACCACGACGGCGTGGTCAACTTCTCGGAGTTCTGCCGCATCCTGGAGAAGAACAAGGCGGAGGGCGTGGACGACGTGGGCATTCGGAAGGCCTTTGACCATTTCAGGGGTGGGGCAGAGGGCATCAGCCCCGAGGGCTTGGCTCGGGTCATCTCCGAGATGGGCGAGAAGATGTCTGAGGAGGACATCCAGGAGATCTTCGAGGCGGCAGACACGAACAACGTGAGCTGCCGCAAGGGTCCTGGGCCGCTGGGATCTGCTCTAACCAGGACCCCTGCTGGACCCCTGGGGATCGTGTGGCTTAGCTCGGCGCTGAAGACCATGGGCCTCTCCCTCTGCCGCAGGATGGCATCATTGACTACGAGGAGTTCAAGGTGCTGATGGCAGGGAGGAGCATGAAGGGGTCGCCGGTGTGAGCTCAGGCCCTGCGCATCGAATTCAGCATGATGGCGCTCCTGCTCGGACAGGTCCTCTCAGCAGCAGCCACAGACAGCGATATTGAAATCCTTCCAGCGCTACGTCGGGCGTAAGAAAGTATCACTGTCAGGAGATCCCATGAGCAGCTCTCAGGCAACAGCAGTTCACGGCTCCCGACCAGGTGGACAGAACCTTAGCCACGTCAGCTATTGAGCACACGCGTCTCGTGTCCTCCCAACTCCGTCTCACACAGCAATTTTACTAGGGAGCAACTCACATTTGCTTTGAGACAGAGGCTGACGTGCGATCCTGTGCGTGTTACGTGACACTCCTCTGAGGGTGCCAGATGCGGGCATCGGCCCTGGCGTGGGCTGTGGCCCTCCTCCTTGCGTCCATGGCATGGGGGGCGCGTATCGCCGACGACGAGGCCAAACGGCTCGGCGCGCTGATCATGAAAGACAATAGCTGTTATAAGGTACATACTCACACCCTTGCTGCGGGGTTTCAGCGACGCGATCTCGCTTGGTGGCCCGCACCGCGCACTGGAGGCCCCGGCCCTGCCTGCAGCTCACGTCGGGCGATTGGGAGTACAGTCTCTGTCACGGGAAACATCTCAATCAAGTAAGCCACAAGCGAGAGGCGAACCTGGGAATGTGGCTCCCGGGCGGTCTCAACCCATCGAGCAAGTACGACGAGTTCACGGAGGGGCCCGAGCTGGTCCTCTGGATGACAGGTGGGATGCGGAATGCGGTGGATCGATGGGTGCAGCATTCACCACGCGGTGTCCTCCTCTGCTCGGCCTGAGCTTGGTTCAATCCCCCGCAGAGGGGCACCAGTGCCGGGGTGGCAAGCAGAAGACCCGGCTGAGGTACGTCTGCGGCATGAAGTCCAAGGTCGTGCGATTCGAGGAGCTCAACAGCTGCGACTACCACATCACCGTGGGCCATCCCGCGCTGTGCGTCCCCTACAACTCCTTCCACACCGACGCCGCCGTCCAGGCGCTTCAGCTGGACGGCAGCTGCGTGGACTTCTTTGACGGAGAGTACAGCATGATGGTGTGCAATGGGAAAGGCGTCAAGCGGTGGCCGACGTACGACATCGGCTACTGGACCCCGGTGGAGCCGACGCTGGGGTACGAGGGCGACTACCCAACGCTCACCTATCTACTCAAGAACGGCTCGTCAATCAAGTGCAATGGCGCCAACCGCCAGGTGCGTAGCACTGCTGGCGGCTGGCGGCACTGTCCTGGTAGAGTCATGAGCTGCGCCCTGACGCCTGTTGGGTCTGCGCGCAGGCCCACGTCACGTACGTGTGCCAGCCCAGCCTGGGCTCTTCAGCCTCGACCCAGCTCCTCGAGGTGAAGGAGAGCCCCGCTTGCACGTACTACGTCAAGGTGCACACGGGGGTCCTCTGCGTCAGGTCGTGACGGGGCAGAGGCAGTGAGGCAGTGAGTGAGGCAGTGAGTCTCTTCACACCTGGCCCCGCGGGGCTGCCGTGGATGGCTACCACTAGTCCGAACGGCCTGCGCGATCGGGAGTGTGCTAGGCGCGTTGGTCGCGCTGGCAGGCGGCATGGGAAAGGGTGAACGCGACAAAAAATGGATGAGTCCAACACCATGCAATCAACCAAGCCTCCTCCTCGTCCCCCCCCACGTCAAAGTTAACACCGGGAGTGCCACTGCATGTCATGTCATGGCAATCACGCTCGCTTGGTCCCACGGAATCCCACTACATCTTGCTCATGGGCGGGCTGCCGTTGTTACCCCCCTCGCCCTCCTTCGCTGACACATACGAGACGAGCACGGTGATGTCGTCGAGCTTGCCGCCCATGTAGGCGTACCCCCTCTGGAGGGCGCCGTGCATGAAGGGCGACCACGCCGTCTGGTCCATCCCCCGCCGCTGCGCCTGCTTGGCCATGACGCTCGCCAGCGCACGCGGCGCCTTGCCCCGCCGCCGCGCCTCCCCCACTAGCTCCACGATCTCGTTCGCCCAGAGGTTGTCCCACAGCCCGTCCGAGGCGGCGATCAGCACGTCCCCCGGCCGCAGCTGCACGTGGAACTCCTGGGCCTCCTCGGGAGGGTCGCTGATGTTCTCCGATCCCAACTGAAACACAGGAGGCGGCGGAGAGGAGTCACGTTGGTTCACCCACCCAAGGGGATGCCTGGTCCCTTGCCTGTGTTCTTGGCGCTCGCCTGGAAAGGGAAGTTGAAGTCGTGCTGCTGCGGGGGCGTCGTGAAGACGATCTGGTCGTCGCGGACGACCGACACGCCCGAGTCGCCGATGTTGGCGACGTGCAGCGTGTCCCCGCATAGCATGGCCACGCACGCCGTCGAACTCCCCATCGCCCGCGTCTTCAGGTACGCCTTGCGCAGCACGCGCTTGGGGGCCGTCCCGCACGGCGCCTCCGTCCGCACCGCCTCGTGGCACCACCGCATGAGCTCGCGCGCGTACTCGGCGGGGTCCACGCCGTGCTCCGCCCAGCCCCCTACGCCGTCCGCCACGCCGAAGGCCGAACCGTCCTCGCTGATAAACCACGCGTCCTCCCCGCCCTTGTGCGCCTTGTCGGGATGCGGGAGGTTCGCCACCGCCGTCGACAGCCGCAGCACATCCGACCGCGGGCCCCCCGCCGGGCACTCGCCGTCCCCCGCCGCATCCGGCGACGCCCGCCCCGCGCCCGACACCGGCCCCGCCGCGGCCTCCCCGCCCGCGCCCGCCATCCGGGGGCGTTCCTCCGCCACCAGCCCCATCGCGTGGCCCGCGGCGAGGGCCTCGTCCCACAGCCCGCTCTCCGGGGCCGGGGCCGGGCCGGGCCGCTCGACCGCCAAGGCGGGGAAGTCCGCTCCCCCGTCAAGTCCCAGCGCGGCCACCTCGGCCTCCGCCGTCTCGGGCAGGATGATCCCGCGCTCCCGGAACGCCTCGAGGAGCGCCCGCATGTCCTCCGGAGAGTGCTTGCGGGGGCGTGACCGCGAGCCGGTGCCCCCCGCGCACTCCTCCGCGGGCGCAGGTGGCGCCGGCACGAGGCTCTCGTCCTCCGAGAAGTGGAAGGCCCCGGAATCCAAGTGGAGGCTGCCCGCTGCCGCGCTCATCTGCAGACGCAGAGTCGTTCCCATATGACAGCGAGTCGAGGAAGTGCGATCGAGGTTCAGATGTAATGCGAACGCGTCAAGCGTCACCAGAATCGACTCCCACAGCGCATGGATCGGAGGGCCGTTCCCCAGCAGGACGTCGGGGTCAACGCGCGTGGCGTGGTGGCTGTATGGCCCGCCAGAGCTCGAGTTTGCCGGCTGAGCGCGGGTTAGGAGAGGAGCATGACGAGCGGACCATCGCTGGATCCTGCGAGCGGCGATCCGGGGCCACAGACGGTCAGCGCAGCATGAGCAAAGACAGGTACTGCACAGAGCTCGCCTCGCCCCGCACACCTGCTGGTCCCGGCGCCGAGTGAAGAGAGACCCGCGTACAGAGTCGAACGCAGTACCCAGCTGAAGGTCTGGCCGGGCGCGCTGCGAGGGAAGGGCGCGTGTTCACGTGACTGCCCAGAGCTCTGACCCTGGCCGCCCAGCGCGGTGATGGCCATACGACTCACCCGCCACGAGAGAAGATCGGCAGGCTCGACATCATGCCGGCGGAGCAGGGCTGATGGAGGCGCCGGGGACCGTGGAAGCTGCTCGCAAACGCCGCGCCAACCAGCCTGGAAAGCAACGCCTCTCGACCGACGAGCATGCCTCGACACCGCCCGCAGAGATGTCAACGCACCCACGACAAGGTCAAGCGTGAACCTCGGGGCGACTTGGGGGGATAACACTCACGAGCAGGGAGCGAGTTTGACAAGGAACTAAACCATGGAACGATCGACATCTGAATCACGACAGCGTCGATGATTGTCCCTATTGATCGGGGAGGCCTCTGGCACTGGGTTAATCGGCTCTTGCGCCGTTTATCGATTGCTTCATGACGTGAATCATGGCCCGACACTCGCATGTCCCTGCTGTCTGCATGGCGGAGCGCGTAGGGGGCCGCAGGGCGCAGCCATCATGACGAACCAGGAGGAGCTGGACGAGATGCGAATAGCTTTCAGCATATACGACACGAACCAGGACGGGGCAATAGATTCTCACGAGCTAGAGAACGTCGTGCGGCGAGCAGGTCCGACGGGGCCGGGTTCGGACGGGCGCACGATGCCGCATGCGTGCGTGGCCCCGCCGCATCCCGCGTATGCGATGGACAGCCCGGCCCGGGTCAAGACTTGGTTTGTAGGTTCTCTTCGGTGTCGCTGGGATGTAACGTCGTCTGCTCTCGCTGCCGAAGGACGCGCACAGGGCCTGTCCTTGACTGCAGGTCGCAACCCCACTCCTGAGGACATCCAGAAGCTCATCGAGCAGTTTGACATTGACGGGGACAAGCTCATCAAATTCGACGAGTTCAGCGCCATGATGATTGCCATGGGACCAGGTCGGTGGTGGGTCTCAACGGGAACATGCGCACCCATGGGCTCGTCAGCGGTCAAGCAGCCCGAATGCTGTGATGGGCTGACTGGCCCGAACGTGGCCCGCGCAGGCGTGACAGAGGAGGACGCCATGGAGGCCTTCCGGGTGTTCGACCTCAACGGGGACGGGCGCATCACGACGTCGGAGCTGGAGCGCGTCATGACGCAGATGGGGACGCCCCTGACGCAGGAGGAGCTCGCGGAGCTCATGGCGGATGTCGACGTCGACAGGGACGGCGTCATCGACTACGCAGAGTTCACACGCATGATGCTGAAGGGGGGTGGGCCACTGGGGCAGGCGGCTGCAGACCAGGATGACGCCGTCCCTATATAGAGCGGGGCGAGTGGTTGCGTCGGCTTTCAGCGTTGGCGGACATGTGTCCCCTTAGGCAGGCCGTGGAACGGCCATGACCACGTCACGTCGTGCAGAGTGCGTGTGGCCCTGCCCTGCAGGACGGCTGCGAGATGCTAGCATGCAGGGATACATGGTTCCACGGAGTACGCTGTGGGTTTTTGAAAGCCGTACTTTACGGATGTTGAAAGTTCAACGACATGCGCACCCCCGAGAGCCAGCGCATGAGGCGGGCCAGCTCACTCAGTGCGCCATCCGGCACCTTCGCCGTGCGGGTGGAAAGCGCGGGCCCGCACGCGCTGGGCCCCTCCGGTGCATGCTGTTGCCGGTCCTCGCACGCGCGCGCCCCTTCAGAAGCATTTGCGGTGGACGATCCCCGGCCCCGACTCCTGGTAATCCTCCCGGGTGACCCACATTTGGCTGAAGGTGGTGAGGGACGCGAGGATGGAGCCACCGATCCACACGCTGAAGCGACGCTCGGCAGGAGCCACCACGCGGACCTGCAGGAGAGGGGCAGGCAGTTGTGGGATTGACGGCACAGCACGTCTCGCAGTCCGCGAAGCCACCCTACAGCAGCGGCCCTCTCCCCGCACCTTCATGGCGGACGGCTTGAGGATGTTGATCTCGCGCGTCATGCGCGCCTCGATGTTCTCGAACATGGTCGACCCGCCCGACAGCACGATGTTGCCGTACAGGTCCTTGCGGATGTCCACGTCGCACTTCATGATCGAGTCGAACGCCGTCTCGTGGATGCCCTTGGCCTCCATGCCCAGCAGGGACGGGTTGAAGAGCACCTCGGGGGCACGGAAGCGCTCGTCCCCAACCGTAATGACCTGCGGGTGGGTGGGGTGGGAAGAGAGGTTAACGTGAACGTGAACGTCGGAATCGCCGTCTTAGCCCGCAGGCGTCGCAGCGACTCCTCCGTCGCAGCGTCCCCCACCTGCCCGTCCGGCAGCTCGTACTCCCGGTTGATTTCGCTCGACTTCTCCGCCCTCGCCAGCTCCGCCTTGTAGTCCTCCGCCAAGAAGCACGTCTTCTCCTTGATGTCACGCACGATCTCACGCTCCGCCGACGTGGTGAACGAGTACCCCCGCTCCGTGAGGATGCGCGCCAGGTAGTCCGTGATGTCGCGGCCGGCCAGGTCCAGGCGGAGGATGGCGTGGGGCATCGCGTACCCCTCGAAGATCGGCACCGTGTGGCTGACGCCGTCCCCCGAGTCGAGCACGATGCCCGACGTGCGGCCCGTGGCGTACAGCGACAGCACGGCCTGGTACGATATGTACATGGCGGGCACGTTGAACGTCTCAAACATCGTCGTGGTCATCTTCTCCCTGCGAAAAGGACGCCCGCCTGCGTTCGAGGGACGCCCGCGCCCGCAGGCAGGGCCACGGCCGCGTGCGTCGCCCTCACCGGTTCTGCTTGGGGTTGAGGGGGGCCTCGGTGAGCAGCACGGGGTGCTCCTCCGGCGCCAGCCTGAGCTCGTTCACGAATGTGTGGTACCAAATCTTCTCCATGTCCTCCCAGTTGACCACCACGCCGTGCTCGATGGGGTAGCGCAGCGTGAGGCGCCCGCGCTTGGCCTGCGCCTCGTCCCCGACGTAGTAGTCCTTCTGGCCCATGCCCACCATCACGGCCTCGCTCTTGGGACGACCCACGATCGAGGGGAACACGCAGCGGGGGGCGTCGTCCCCTGGGGAGGGGCGGGGACGAGGGGACGTCATGTGCAGGTCCCCGGCGCCAGGTCGCGGGCAGCGCCGATCCACCCGTCCCTCGCGGGGCGAGCGTCGATGCGAGGAGGACGCGGACGCTTGACGACGACTAGCTCGACCGGCAACGGAAGGCCCGGGGGCAGCACGCGCCGCGCAGCAGCAGCGCACCTGCGAACCCCGCCTTCACCATCCCCGAGCCATTGTCAATGACGAGCGCCGAAATCTCGCCGTCCGCCATGACTCCCTGACACGCCACTCGAGGGCGCCGACAAGCGGTGGCCTGCGAGCGTGGGGCGGGGAGCGGATCCGTGGCGCCGGGGACCTGGGTGCACGGGACCCCTGCGCGATCGACTGGGGCGCTTCCCGCGATCTCGACCACTCAACGAGCGGCTGAAGACGAACGGAGCAGCGCAGAAACCACGCGCGCGACGCGAGGCGCGCCGGCAGGCCAGGCTCGCTCAGCAGCAACGCGACCGCAGGAGCAGAAGACTCCGAGGCCTGTGCGAGGATCCGGGGTCCACAGCCCGTGCCCCGATGACCAAGCGAACCCGAAAGCCCAAGAGAACGTCGCGCGTCGCAGAGAGCGTCGGAAGCTGCGCCCTCGGCCAGCGACAGCCGGCATTCAAACCGAGGGCCGAGCGTCGGGGCGGCCCTGCGGCGCCCCAGCGCCGGCCTCAGGCTCGACGCACGGTAAGCGGGCAGGAGCAACGCAACGGAGCCCACGCAGGATCGTCGCGACGACGACGGGGTCGCGTCCCGCGGGGAGGGCGCGAATGTCGCAAATCCAGGAGGCAGAGCTGCCAAACGTTTGATCACAAGTTGCGCGAAACGCGCACAGCAAGCCATCGCCCACGCCACAGGCTCACCTGGGCTGGGTGCGGTCCCCTTCGCGATTAATCCGAGCTCTGAAATCAGCTGCACCTCCTGCAGACACCGGGCGCATCTGTGCTGGATGGGCAGCAGCGCTGCGGTTGAGTTTCACCAGCTTTGCCATGCGTGGGGGCAGCCCCGCCCTGACAGCCAGTGATGGCCTGCTCATCGGCGTATCCAGGGACGCTGCCAGGGGAAATTATAGCCAGCACGCTAGACATGAGCTGAGTTGCATGGTGTGACACACCCGGCATCCGATTACGCCCCCGTTGCAGACCACTGCGCCCCCGTGCTTTCGTTGAGGCCGATCGGGATGCGGGACCGGCTGTTGTCCCTCGCTGGCCGCGGGTGGGCGTGCATGGGCACGGTGGCGACGGCGACATCGGCGATGGTGCCGGGGTGCTCTTCGGCGTGCGTGACGGGGGTGGTGCGGGTGGGCCTGGGCCCCCGCGCGAACGCGGGCGTCCTGGGGAGAGCGAGGGCTACGAGCGTATCGGAGCGGTTCAGGAGCACGCTGGGATCGCGGGCGTACTCTGAGAACGCGGCGGCTCGGGACCCTCTCGAGGTACCTATCCCGCCGTGACCCCTGATTGCCGCATCTCCATGGGTCACCGCCGCAGTGCGCTCGCGTCACTCCCGCCCATGCCACCCGCAGGCGTCCATAAGCACCCGGCACCCGCTGGTCACCGCGCTGGTGGTCTTGTTCCCCATCACGACTGCGGGGCTGGGGGTGTGGCAGCTGCAGCGGCAGGCGTGGAAGGCCCAGCTGCTCGAGTCCGTGGACAAGGCCATCAAGGCAGATCCCATCCGTGGTACGCCGTGCTGCTCCCTTGTTCCTCCCCCGCCCCACCGGGCCCGCTGTCGCAACGCCGTGAGCTTGCCCCTCACCCTCCCTTTGCAGCCCAAGACCTGCCCGACGAGCCAGCTGAGTTCACCCGGGTTAGGTTGGCAGGGACATACAGCAACAAGGACACCGTGCTCATCGGCCCTCGACCTCGCAAGGGTGAGTGGCGCCTACGTGACGGGGATGGCGCTGGTCAGGCAAGGAAGTGGCCCAGTATGCTGGCAACCCTTCCCCACTCGTGCAGTGCAAGGGACGCCTGCGATGGGGTATTTCGCCGTGGTGCCCATGGCTTTGGAGGGGGGTGGGGTGGTCCTCGTGAACCGGGGGTGGGTGCCTGACTATTTGACCAAGGCAAGGCGAGAGGGGTTCAGAGATGGCGGCCCAGTGCAAAGGGTGGGGACTGGGTCTCGTCTGACGTGACAGGTGCCGACGCGAGCCTCCTGTGCATGTGCGCTTGATCCGCAGGACCCGCAGGCAGCATCGCGCTGGCAGGTGGCTGGGCCGGTGTGTGAGGAGGGCGTGGTGCGGCGCAGTGAGCGCCCGTCGTCGAGCATGGGCCCCGTCAACGACCCAGGTGACGGGCGACGCGAGGCTCCACGCCGCATGCACGGTTGATGGGGTTGCTGTGTCGCCGATGCAACCGTGGATGGCATTGTGGCTACTGGCAGCGAGTCTTGCCTGCCACTCGCTCTTACCTGCCACTCGCTCCCCTCCACTCGCTCCATTCTGCAGCGCGCAAATCGTGGACCTGGTTCGACGTGCCTGCCATCGCCACCCACCTGGGCCTGCCTCCCGACACGCCCCTCCTGGACGTCATCAGCCCCCACGGGGACACGCGGGACAGACCTAGCCCTCTCTCGGAGCTCAAGATGGCCACGGGGCGCCTGGGCAGCGAGCCCATATCCTACCCCGCACCCCGCAGCCCTGAGTGGTACCAGCAGCAATACCTGATGCCTGCCGACCACCTGACGTACGGTGAGGGGCCGGGGCCGGGGTCTAGGCAGCGGCCGATGATGACCACTCGCTGCCTTTGCAACTCGTCGGTCCTTTGCTGTGAATCGATTCTCCCCGCGCCCCTGCCCGTTTGCAGCACTGACATGGTTCACTATCTCTGCCATCACCGCCGTCATGGGGCACCGCCTGCTTCGAGGGCAGAGTCCAGGGGCGCCGAGGGCTACGAAGAAGTCACCCAGTCGCTGAGAGCGGGCGAGGTGGGGAAGCAAGGTCCACACTGTGGTTTCCGCTAGAGCTGCCAGCACGCACACTATGCATCCCGCCACGCATGCCGCTGTCTGAAGCGAGATGTCTCAAGTGTTCGCTTCCCACGCTGGCTCGTCGTATGGGATCAGCGCCGCCCCCCGCTGTGTAAGTTGCAGCCAGTTTGGGTCACGTCCGATCAAGGCATCCACGTCCTCCAGCGCCACCCCAAACTTGCTGGCGAGGTCCTCCTTCGCAGCAGTAATGTCCCTGGGGAAGCGAGGGCGCCGCTAGGCATGAGCAGCTGTCGGCGTGACACGGACGCATTTGGCTGCCTTCCACCCGCCACCATGCCTCACTCGATGTCCAGCAGCGTCGGGAAGTCCGCCAGCATAGCGTCGACATTCACTTTCGGGAACACGCGGCGCATGACCTCGGCTCGCTCCCTGCAGGCATTGCCAGTGGCTGTTGAAGCGAGCGCGTGCGGGGCAATGCTCGCTGGCCCCTGGCTAGCCCACCCACCTCATGGTCTCCACCACCTCGACGCTCTCCACAAGCACGCCCGGGCGGTTCGCGACGAACACCCCCACGTCCGCCCCAGGCACTGCGGCCTTAAGCTCCACCACACGCCGCGCCACGGCGTCGAGATCCCCGCAAAGCCTTGCCAGCAGGTCGGCCTTCATGATCGGGAACTTGGTCGACAGGTCCGGCACCAGGACGGCCAGCTGCGCCATACGCTCCTCGACTTGTGACCGCGAGAGGCCCAGCTCGCGGGCGACAAAATCCACCACAATGGACCCCCGCAGGTCTTCCGTCCACGTCAGGTACCGCTCGCTCATTTGGAAGCCGATGGACCACGGCGGGAGTGACGTGCCCGACGTGGAGGCCGAGGGGACATCCACTTCGCTCCCCTGCGCCAAACACGTTCGATGGAAGCCTCGCAGGGATGTCCCAACAGCTGGTGCGCCATCCAGGGAGCGAGTGCTCACCTCCACGATGCCCTGCCGCTCAGTGGTGTCCCACCAGTGCAGGCGGTCGTCCTGCAGGTGCTCTGGGCGGCGCTTCCGTGCCTCGGCCAGCAGCTCGGCTCGCGAGCTGCTGTCCGGGCCTGACGCTCGCGCAGGAGGGCAGCGCAGTCCCGTCCGGGTCGGCGCGCGCATCGACGCGGCCAAATGTGTCGCAAGGATAGCCATCTTTGCGGCTGGGGCGCAGCGGTGGGAGTGGGGTTAGCAAGGCAGCCCGTGGTCGGCCGCCGAAAACGCAGCTGAGCAAATTACGATTGGCTGTTCGCTCTGCGCTCCTGGCGCACTCAGCTTGCAGGTTGCACTGCAGGAGTCAGGAGTGGGTGTCAGGCAGCAAATCCGAAGTCTCTCTTGCCCGCATCCCACCGGCAGCCTGTCATTTAATACTATCCCGTCCCCTCTGCGCGAGTGCGGGCAGCAAGCGGTCCTCATTGCTGCAGGCGGGACCCGCTGGGGGATTGAACCACTGCAGGCGTGCCACGCGGGGGACTTCGGGGCAAGGAAGATGTCGGAGGGGAGCAGGTTCACGCCAAGCAATTTGACGCCCCAGGCCATGGCCCTGGTGGAGAGCGTCTGCACCGTGTTGCGGCGGAGGTGCGGCCGTCACGAGCTCGCTTTCGTTCATCGGCATGCTGATGCTGCACCCAAGCACGACTCTCGATGGCTTCTTACTTCCCGGGGTGGCGGCGCGGTCGTTGCCTGCAATCTCGTTCCCCCAGGCCAATGTGCCGGCGGAAAGGGCTTGTGGCTGCAACTCTCGAGTATTTCCGCAGTGCCCGCGTGCCTAGCTTGCGCTGTATGTGATATGGAGAAGCCACGCCCAAGGCAAGCGCTTCCAGAGCGCCCATCGCTCCCCGGCACGTGCGGATGGTCGCAGGGCCCTGAGCGGTCCGCTGGCGGCCGCGCGGAGGACCGCGGAGCTGCTTCGCAAGGTTCTGGGGAACACAAAGTACGAGGACGCGCAGCAGATGATCGACGACGTGCGGCTGGTGGGCGGGATGGTTCAGCAGGCGCGGCCGGCCGAGCTGGCGATCGGCAACATGGTCCGGCGCATCCTCCATCTAATCCGGGAGGAGGCTGAGGTGCGTGACATGTGACTGCTGGGTCGATCGCTGCGTGGTGGTCGTTCCCCAATCCCGCCCCGCGCGTGCGATGCCGTGGCGCGGGGTCCGTGTTGTGCAGGAGGAGGAGAACGAGGGGACCACGGAGGAGGACTTCGATGACATCGAAGTGGTCGCGACGCCGGACCGCCCGTCCTCCCGCCTGTCGGAGCCGCCCAGCAGCAGCAAGGGCGAGCCGGGGCTCCAGGCCGAGGTGCGGCCCCCATGCAGCGCCTGCCACTCCTGACAAGGGCCCTGCCACCACGCCCACGATTCTCTCTGCAACTGCCGCGCAGGCGTCCTCGGCGTCCGTCGGCGCCCCGCGGGCCGTGCTGCGGCAGGCGACCCTCACGCGGGTCAGCACGCAGGCGCGGTACAGCCGGGCCATGTCCCTCGCGAACCTGCTCGAACAGCCAACCCCACGTGAGCCGCGTGCCTGCACACCCGGGCCCCGCGAGCTCCGCCGGCCCTGCTGCCCGCGCTGAGCTGCGCGGCTCCCCTCGCTCGCAGCGCCCTCGGCGGGGCGACGGTCGGGGGAGAGCGGCAACTCGGAGCTGCTGGATGGGGCGGGGGCGGCGGGCGGTCTGCGTCGGCAGCCCTCCATGCGGGACAGGGGCGGCAGCAACACCCTGAGCGCCACGGAGGAGGGCCCACCCCCGTCCTCAGACGCCCCCTCGCGCGCCGAGCCCGGGCGCTCCCAGCTGCAGCCGAGCAAGAGCCGCCGCGGCCGCGTGCCGCAGTGGTCGCGCAAGACGAGCGTCATCGACGGCATCAACTTCATCCTCGGCGACCTGGACACCATCCTGGAGCAGATCGCCGTGCAGGGGCCCGACCACGTGCACGCCCACGAGGTCATCCTCACCGTCGGGCTCAGGTGAGACGCGCGCGCGGCAACAAGGGGCAGGGCCCAGGGTGTGAGGTGCGGCGCATGCGCTGCAAGGCCCCCGTTCCCCCGCCCTCTCCGCCAGTGAGGCCGTCGCGGCTTTTCTGCTGGAAGTGAGCACCAAGAAGCGCCGCCCCTTTTCTGTGGTCGTGGCCGAGGGGTCGCCCAAGTGCCAGGGCATCCTCCTCGCGCGGCGGCTGGCAGAGGCAGGCATCACCACCACCGTTATCACCGGTGAGACGCGTTGTGCCAACTGCGTCCCCCCGCGCCCCGCCAGCTCCGCTCCCCCACACGCGTGCCCGCCTTGCTCCCCAGATGCGGCCGTCTTCGCCATGATGGCTCGCGTGGACAAGGTCCTCGTCTCTCCCCACGCCATCCTGGCCAACGGGGGCGTCATCAGCGGCGTCGGCATGCACGCCGTGGCCCTGGCCGCCCGGCACCACGCCGTCCCCTTCGTCTGCCTCGGGGGCCTCTACAAGCTCTCGCCCCTCTTCCCCCACCAGCCCGAGGTCGCCTTCAACGAGTTCGCCAGCCCCGCCGCCATCTGCAGCATTGACACCCTGGCCCTGCCCCTGAGGTGAGGCGGCGCACGGGCGTGGCGGTGCGTACGGGGGGTGCAGCATTGAGCGTGGCCGGGCTTGGCAGGTAAGCTCCGCCCCTTCCCTCTGCGCAGGGGCGTGGGCGGGTCCGCGGTGCAGGTGGTGAACCCCCAGTACGACTACGTCCCTCCCCACCTCATCGACCTCTTCGTCACCGACAACGGCTGCCACACCCCCAGCTACATCTACCGCCTCCTCCAGGAATACTACCACAGGGAGGACTACGACCTGCCGGGGGTGCCCGCGCACGGCTTCGCGGCAGCCTAGGCCGCCT
Organism: Protoeuglena noctilucae; assembly: GCA_958009085.1. Classification (NCBI taxonomy): domain Eukaryota; kingdom Viridiplantae; phylum Chlorophyta; class Pedinophyceae; order Marsupiomonadales; family Marsupiomonadaceae; genus Protoeuglena; species Protoeuglena noctilucae. The sequence goes on from OY253676.1 coordinate 946,729, forward strand.
CGCCCTTGCGCTTGCAGCTGTGTTCCGTGTCGCGGGGCGTGCTTTCCTTTCAATCGCGCTTCCAAGGGTGACAGGGCAGGCAGGCAGTCCTTGGACCGGCAGGAACTTCGCAGCATGGCAAGGCGGGCTTGGGGGAGGGGGGGGTCAATCGTTGTAGCCCTACGAGAGGTTCGGCAGCCCCGCGGTCGCGCCGCTTGGCTACCGTGCGCAACAGCTGAGCAATGGACAATGCCTGCCGATGGGCGGGACTCGGTCAAGGCCCGCGGACTACCACTGCTTGCTCGATACGGCGGTGTTCACGGGGGGCACGCCCTCCCTACTGGTCGCAAGAGCGTGGGGAGGGGAAAGGGAATGCAGGCCGGCGGCGGGGGCACAGAGGGGGGGCGGCCACAGCCAACAGGAATTGGGGAACACCACAGCAGCACCGTCCACCTCACGTGCTGCGGCAGTGCACGGTGCGCTCGTTGCAGGCCGAGGCCATAGGACTCTGCTTGCTCTGGCGACGGGGGTAGCCCCGGCGGGGTGCCTGGGCCCCCGCCTCAGGCGCCCGTGTTGTGGCGGCGCGGATGGGGCGGCCTGGTCGTGTCTAGAGAGGTGCTCGGGAACAGGGATGCCCGCGGCATGGCTGCTGGAGCGCCGGTGGACAGCCGAGGGGAAAGGGGAATAGGGCTGGTCAGGCAAGGAGGGGTTGGGAAATAGGGGAGGTAGGTTGGGGCACAGGGGGGTCAGGGAGTAGGGAAGCTTGGGGAATAGGGAGGGATGGGGTACAGGAGGGGCAGGGAATAGGGAAGGTAGGTAGGTTGGGGAGTAGGGAAAGTTGGGGGAGTAAGGAGGGTTGGGGTACTGGAGGGTCAGGGAATAGGGAAGGCTGGGGAAAAGGGAGGGTCCGGGTACAGGAGCATCCGGGAATCGGGATAGGAGGAAAGGGGAAAAGAGGAAATGCTCGTTGGGGATTTTCCTCATTGTCTGCTGGGCCTCTGCTTGCTGCGTGCTTGGCTTGGGTGCGAAAAACGCGACGGCGACTGATGGGGGGGCGGGGCGTTCCCAAAACGCAGCGCAGCACACGTGCTCGCGGATCGCGCGCGGATACTGGCGCGCCGACCTCGCCCTCTCGTCCGGAGGGCAACGCGAGCGGACACACAAGGGGCGGGCACCGGGGGACGGACCGCCGCACTGCTCAGGCAGGGCGGGGAAGCGGGGGCGACATGGCACGAGGCAGGGACATGCATGGCAGGGGCAGTGACGTGGGAGATAGCAGCGGCATCAGGAATCGCGTGCCGGGCACCGCAGGCCAGCAGCTGGGGCGCGGGAGGAGAAAGGGCGTGGTACCCCACGCCCGTCGGTCACCACCCCTGACCCTGGCTGGTCCCCGGGCCCTCGCCCGTCTGAGAGGCGTTGGGGCCGGCGCTGGTCGCCGCGGCTGGGGGGACAGCCACGTAGGTGCCGCCCCAGGCGTGGCCCGGCGGCAGCGCGGCGGCGACGGCGCGGGCGGGCATGGCGATGGGCTGCGTAAGGTGTGCGGGCCAGCTGACGGCGGGGGACGCGGCGCCGACCGGCAGGGCCCCCGTCCACGCCGCCACGACGGGCGCAGCCTGGGGGGACACCGTCGACGACACGGGCCAGGCGGCGGGTGCCTGCGGGCAAGGGGAGCCGGGGCGCGGTCGGCGGGGCTCGCGCCGTGCTCCTCCACGCCAGCGGTGCTACCGCGAGAGGCACCCACCAAAGCTGGAGCCGCCTCTGGGGCCACGCTGGTCCCCGCCGCCCTCGCGTGCCCTCCCCCGTGCGCCTCGTGCTCCGCATGGGCGAAGGCCTGAATGAGGTGCACGGCCGCTCGGACTTGCTGCGGCTGGCCGCGGACATCGAGCACCGTGGAGCCGGCCGCCCCGGGGGCAAGGGGGGTCTGGACCGACACCTGCGGGCCAGCACCGGGTGGCGAGGGGCAGGAGGGTCAGGACGGGCGCGCGAGCAATGGTGGCGGGGTCGGGGTAGCGCCGCGCTGAGCTACGCACCTGGGCACCCATCACGCGCTGCACTTCTGCCAGCGCCGCACCGCCGCCGCCCACAATGCCCCCGACGGCTTCCCGGTCGAGCTTGACTTGCGTGCCAAAAACCGTCAGCTGCACGACGGCCGAGACGGCGGGGCCCTCTGCCCCCGCTGCGCCCCCGCCAGTTGGAGCGCCAGCGGCGCCGCGGACAAGGCTGCGCCTGAGGATGCCGACGACTTCGGTCAGCGCGACGACGACGGCGTCGGGGACGCCGCGGATGGAGACCTCGGAGGCGTCCGGAACTGCTTCCGAGGGCCCCACGCGGATGACGGCCCCGGTCGACTGCCGCAGCGACTCGATGACGGCGCCCTTGACGCCAATGATGGCCCCGGCGTCGCCCTTGCTGACCAGAAGCTTGGCACCCACGGCGGGACCCGGCTCGTCCGTCACGAGCAGCGCGTGACACCTGCGGGCCAGCACAGCCGCCACGGCATTGCGCATCAGGGCAAGGGCCATGAAAAGCCGCCCCGTCACGGCGAGCCTCCCTGCCGCGCCGCACAACGCACCTCAGCGCGGCATCCAGCGCCGGCGACGGCCCCGTTCCACCGGGGGCCTCCTGGCCGGCGATGGAGATGACGCGCTCCGTGCCGTTCCCGGCCGGAGGCTCCATGCGGACCCTGGCGCCCGTCTCGGCCCGCAGCTGTTGGATAACGGCACCGCGAACGCCGATCACGCGACCGGCGCGGTCGGTGGGGCACAGGAGCCGCAGGGACACCGTCACGGTCGCCCCGGGAGGCGCGGCGGCCGCCGGCGGGCGGGGCCAGGGCGGGGACGAGGCAGCCACCGCCCCAGCCAACGCAGCCGCAGCCGTGGCGCGGGAGGACGCGGGGGCGGGAGCAGACCCGGGGGCCTGCCCCCCCTCGCTGGGGTTGCTGGCGATGATCTTGGCCAATGCCTCGAGCGCCGCCAGGACGGAGGGCTGGCTCCCGGAGACGGAAACCACCTGGTCCCGCTCCCCCACGTATACGTGCGGCTGGGTGCCCGGCCCGGACACCTGGATGCCGGCGCTCGACTCACGCCGGAGATCCTGCACGTCGATGAGGCTGTGGCGGCGGTTCGGGGGTCGGCAGGGCCGGAGGGGCCGGGAGGCAGCGGCTCCACGCCGGGCGCCTCACCTGAATGGCGGAGCCCCCCCGTCCAATGATGGCTCCGGCTTGGGTTTTGGTGATGACGAGTCGGATCTCGAGGGGCGCCTCCGGGGCCCCAGGCGCCTTCTCCGCGTCTTCGCCGGCCGCCGCGGGAGGATCGGAGCCAGCACCTTCGCCTCCAGCCTGCAGAAACGGGGCGTGGGGAGCAGCGTGACGGCTGAATAGAATCTGTTCCGGGGGTCGGCGCCCACCGCGTGCTGGGCCGCACCTGGGCCGCTTCCCGCGGCACGACGCTCATGATGGCCCTCGCGACGACCAGGAGAGCGGCGACGGGGTCGCCATCAGGATCCCTGCGGGGTGCAGGCGGCGACTCTGAGTGTGCCCCCAAAAGGAACCAGCTCGGGGGCGGGAGGGGCGGCCCAGACGCCGATACGCCCGGAGCGAGGCGGCCCTGGCGCCGCGAAACGGCGGCGAGCGCAGCCGAGAGGGCAAGGGACCCGGGTGCGGCGAAAGCGACCAGCGTCGCCCCGGTGCGGCGCGCCGCCCGGACGGCACACATTTGCCGCGTGCACAGCACACCCGAGCGGGGAACGCCGATCGCGCCGCGCCCGGCGGTGGGAGGAGGGCGGGAATCCGAGTACCGCCCACGGCCCGCTGCTGGGCGCTCCCCCCGCGATCGGGGGCGGTGCCGGCAGAATTATCGACATCGCGCTGGCGGGGAGCGGCGCGGCGGGCTCGCTCGGGCACCCCGGAGGGGCGCGTGGCGAAACGGGCGTGCGGGGGTCGAGCAGAACACTTCCAGCGCCAAGGCGCCTCCCACGACGCGAGGACATGCGCACGGCACCCGGAGAGGACCCGCAACTCACCCCTCCCCGTGCCCCACGGTTATCAACCGGTCTGGCGACCCGGCCACGGCATTGTCGACGTGGACCCGGCAGCATGCCTCCTCCCGAATGGCGTTGATGTTGGAGCCCCCCTGCGCGCGGGCGGGCGAGGGGGGCGCGTTCCCACCGCAAGGGGGGGACAAAAAGCGCACGGCGTTCGCGAAGGAGGCGGGCCCTCGAGTCGCCGGCAGGCAGGGGGGCAGGAAATCAAGGCATTTAGGCGGGGGCGAGGGAGGGGGCCCGCATGGACGCTCACCCGCCCAATAATTGCCGCCCACCAGGGCCGAGGGGCACAGGACCCGGAAGCTGGCCGAGCGAGGCGCCGCGGCCTGCATAATTATGTCGGTGGGGGCGACCGGGCCGGTCGCCTGTTGAACGAAAAAGCTGCGACCCGCCTTGGGGCCTGCTGCGTCTGCACGCTGGCCTCTGCTACACTGACAATGGGGTCATTCGGCGACAGGGGACGCTCGAAAGTTGGCGTGGAGTGCCGGCTTACAGGGACGGGCGTTCGCACACCCGACAGCGTGGGGCGGCACGCCGTCGTCCCGGGGCCGGGGAGACGGGTCGAAGTTCGGGGGACGGCAACAGCCGGGAGGCAGACGTGGGCGGGGCGGCGAGGTTTCTGGCGCCGACGCTGCCAGTTGCAGGAGCGTGGCAAGAGCGGCCTACGGGGGCGCCGAGTGAGTGCAGCCCTTTGCTTCGCAACGCAGGCGCCTCGAATGACCGCCGTGGCTCTTCAAAGAGGCGGATCCGACGAGTTGGCCACAGTGTCCCGCACAGGGGCAGTTCTCCTTCGCGGTCGCGGCCGACGGATCGCGGTGACCCCGCGAACGGTGTGCCGTCGCCCCTCTGAAGCTTGTGACGCGGGAGGGGATGGGGGTCCTCCTGCCGTGAGTGTGTACCCGAGGGGGCGTGTGTGCGGGCTCGCGTGTTTCAATGTCACACGTGTGTTCCGGGCTTGGCCTGGTACGCCGTGCCATGCGTTACCGACCGACCAGTCGTTCCAAACTGGTCTCGCAGGCCCTCGCCGGACTGGCTGATGCAGCAGGGGGCGGACTGGAGCGACGATGGGGAGCTGTACGCGTGCGCCACGTGGGGCGGGGTGTCCGTTTTTCACGTCGGGACCCCGCCCTTGGAGAAGGTGCGTTAAGGGGCCCGTTCGCCCACCAAGAAGCCATGTCTCTCGTCGTTTCCAAGCCTGCCACGCCACGCGTCGCTTCCCCGATCCCCGCAGCCGGCGACAGGAGCGAGCGGGCTGGCGATGTCCCTGCTCCGTCTTCTTCCCCACCAGCAACCTGTGACGTGCGTCGCGTTCCTGCACCGGCCGCTGGGGATGCCGCCGGGGGGGCCAGTGCTCCTCGCCACTGGGGCCGAGGACGGCGGCGTCCGGATCTGGGACGCCGCTGCCGGGAACTTTGTGCGCAAAGTTGCTGCTAGGCACTTGTCGGAGGTCGTGGCGATGAGGTGAGTGCAGGCCATGGGGGGCAAATCCCCTGGAGGTGTGTGGGTGCTGGATGCAGCCCTTGCTCCCACTTCCGCTTGCAGCCTGTCCTCGGTGACCGGTGAAAGGATCAGTCTAGTGTCGTGCGACCGGGGCGGCCGGTCCCATCTGTGGGAGGGCAGCGTGGAGGGCGCCTCCAACGGCGCTTGCCTTCCACTGGTGGCCGCGGCCACGGCCTGCGCGCACCACCCAGCCGATGCCGGTGAGTTGTTTGCGGCGCCGAGGAGTCAAACGCGCGGGATACTAAATGGACCGGGCCCTGGGGCGGAGATCACGCTGCCTCAACTGTGCCGGACCAGCTCGACCCTCGCAGGTCTGGTGGCTGTGGGCACAAGTGGCGGCCACGTCACCTTCGTGGCAGCGCAGGGCAGCTCCGAAAGCTGCATAGAGTATCAGACACTGGCAGTTTTTGGCGACGCTGCCCCATCCCCCGTGCACGGCCTAGCATGGCTGCGTGCCCCTCTCCCACCGAGAGCGTCGGTGGCCACCGGCAACGGCGACAGCCGCACGCCAGACGCGGCGATGGCCAGAGCTGAAGGAGTAGGTGTGCCGGCGTCAACCGACGGAGCATCGAGCAGCTACTTGCTGGCGGCAGCCCTTTCTGGCGGGAGGGTCGTGGTCGTTTACGTGGAGACAGGGCGCCCGTCGCTTTCTGTGGGTGCCGAGGGGTTCCAGCTACACGTGATGGCGCGGGTGGTGGGGTCGTGTGTGATGGGAAGCGTGGAATCGGTTCGCCAGAAGCCGCGAAAGGACGGCAGAGAGCTTAAACTGGCGGGCACCCCCATGGCGTGGGTCGATCTCACCAAGTCAGAAGCGCGGGGCGGCATGGAGGTTAGCGTCGACGGGGCCGAGGGTGATGAAGTAGGCCCCAACTCCCCGGGCGATTACGTGGGGTTGATTCTCTGTGGCTGTTTCGGTGGGGAGGTGCTGGCCATAGGGGTCGCGCCACCTGGGGGTGGTCAGTCCCAAGGCACAGTCGGGGCGGGGGAGGGCAAGTGGGCGCGGACAGGTGGTTCGCAGGGAGTGATAACCGGCAGGTGGACTCTGCCGGGACGGCACGCGCGAGGCGTGCTGTCTGTCCACTGCAGGCTGCAAGCCGGACAGGGGCATCGCTTTGCCATTCTGACATCGTCTGCAGACCACTCTTGGCAGCTGCGGGAATGTGCCGTCTCTGATTCCAGCGTAGACGCGGTGTCTGCGGCGGTGGGCCAAGCAGATGTCGAGTTCCGGCTCCTTGGCATTGGGGGGACGGCGACGTGTGTGCGCTCCTCCCCCGCCGGATGTGCCTTGGCCGTGGGAGACTCAAACCGCTCTGTGAGGGTGCTTTGGGCGGCGGACACAAGCAGGTCAGGCATTCGGGATGTCCACAGAGCTGCACTTGCGCAGGGTGGTGCTGGAGAGGGTGCAGGCGCTGTTCCAGGGTCCAATGTGGAGGTCGTGACTTTGGCCGCGGGTGACCGCTTGGCAGACATCGTTTGGTTGCCGGCAGCGGGGACCCTGGCTTTTGGTTGCGAGGACGGCAGTTTGTCCTTAGCAAGGCGGTCAGGGAAGGGAAAATGGAAGACGCGGGTAGTGTGGGAAAGAGGCACGGCGGGGGAGATGGAGGGAGTGGCCCGTCTGGTAGCCCACAGTCTAGGTAGGGATTCCACGGTCCCTGCGGAGGACAGTGTGGGAGGTGCACATGGCGATAAACTTTTTGACGGGGCAGTGCTGTGGGTGCTCACGAGCAAGGGACGGGTGCTTTGCGTGGGTCCGCAGCTTCTTGGCAGTAACAGTGCACAGGGGGGGACGACAGGGGGCCAGGGTGCAGGGGCTGTGGGCGGGCGCCAAAGAATAACTCCGATGGTTGTACCAAGCACGCTAGACGATTTGCTGAGGAGTAGCTCGCGTCACAACGGCAGCGGAGCAGTGGAACAGGCAACGGCTGTGGGTGACATGCAGGGGGGTGCGGTGGGGGGGACCCGGCGACGCAGTGGCCGCTTGGGCAGTACCACTGCTATTGGCACAGCCACGAATGAGCGCGATCCTGCATGCAGCCCCGTTCTTGTGGTCGGATTTAGGGATGGGCGGGTGGGCTTGTTTGCGGTGCAAGAGAGCATCTCGGACAGGAGGTTGCCGGCGGGGTCCGGAGGGCTGAGGAATGACAGTGCTCAGAATGCAAAAGATAATGGCCCAGATGCACCTAGTGGGGTTGGACCACTCGCCTTGCGTGCTATGGAGGGACGTCCCGTGCCTGAGAGGGCACAAGCACAACCTGTCTGTCGAAGCGGGGAAGGCGTCACGGTTTCCCACGCTTTCTGGGGGCGTGTGGGCGAGGCGACCGGCCGAGCCAGTGAGAGCATTTCTGCCGTCGACGCAGCATGGTTGCAGGTTGCTGCGCGCGACGTGCTGGTGGTTGTTTGTGGAACCGCAGGGCACCTGGAGGCGTGGGTGCTTGAGGCCACTCCGCGGTGCTCAGATGCATTTGCGGGGGACCCCACTGCGGCTCTGGTACGGTCTCATGTTTTGCGAGTCTCTTGTGGACAAAAAGTTATCTCCGCCTTGTCCGCTCGTGCGTCTGGCAGTAACTTGGCGGTCTGCTGTAGTAATAACCAGAAAGCGAGCCTCACTTTCCAGCGCTTGTCGGTGCGCCAGGGAGATCAGGGCACGGGGCCGCAGCTTGCCGCAGATGCAGTGCAGAGCATGGACATCGGCTGCGCCGTCTTCTCTGTGGACTGGGCTGATAAGGGATTTGCAGCGCCCATGGGCTGTGCTGACGACGAGTCGTTGCCGCATGATGATGGCTTGGAGGGCTTGTGTGTTGTGGCAGCCACGCGAGACAAGACTGTTCGGGCTTTGTGTGTCGAAGGCAGTGGAAGAGTGGGGTCTGTCGAAGCTTTGAGTGGCGTGGGTACGGATGGGCCTCTGCCCAGCAGGGAGGTGGGTGACCCTGGAGGCAGCGCTGTGTCGAATGCGTCTCGGCTGGAAGATCACGACAGGGGATCGGCCACAACTGACGCTGGGGTTTTCGTTTCCTCTCGAAGTGCTTTAGCCTTCGCATGCGATGCAACGCCGTCAGCTTCTCATGTCGACGAAATTTTACGGGCTGCTGAGGGAGAGGAGGCTGTGCCAGCAACAGCGGTGACTTTGACACAGGCGCAGGCCCGACCCCAGTCCACCCGTGCCTCTGCGCCTCAGTCGTCCGCACTTCAGATGCGGTCGGCAAACCGTGCCGTACGCAGGACAGCTCTTCGAGACGCGCCCGTCTTGCCATGCCAGCGTGGCCTCGTCAAAGGGACCCTTGACGTTGATGGGGGCACTCACGACCCGCACGGAGTCACAATGTCAGGAAGCACGCGGCGGTTGGGGGATGTGCCACAATTGACGCTCCCGACGGGGTGCAAGGGCCGCCTGGTTAAAAGCTGCGAACTGGACACGTTCGGGGAGAGCCGCAGCTTTTCAAATAGCGCACGTCATGCGCAGCGTACCTTCACGGCCGCGACCATCCGCGTTGCTCTGGACAGAGCATCACTGTCCCTGGGAGCAACTTGGCCCAAGAGCGGTGGGGGGGTCCCGAGCAAGGAGAGAGGCCCATCTGCGGTGCTGCGGTGAGTGTAACTGTGGCTTTCCCGAAGTCGAGATCGCATGGTGCCCCAGGGACTCTATAATTATTCCGTACCCCTCTGTTTCTCTGCAGCGAAGCTGAGAAGTGCTGCGTGCTGGCCTGCTGGCTCGGTGACTGGCCGACGCTGGATGGCCTTCTCTCTCAGCAACCAGGCTGCGCTGAGGCTTACCACCTCGCGCTGAGAGCGTCGACAGGAGCGACGAAGACGCTCAGGCGCAGTGCACAGGTAACGCGTTTAAGGACATGAGCAAGTGCTGGCCGCGCTTCAGTTTGAGTTTGCGCAAGTGATGCAGCGCTCATCTGCCCTTGCAGCGTGCTGCCAAGGATTTGGCAGAGTCTTCTGAGCCACATGCAGCAGCGGCGGTGTTCCTTGCTCTGGGACTGCCACAGCGAGCATGGAAGGCCTACCTCGACAGTCAGCTAGAGGCGGAAGCGTTGGTGCTGTTTGACATTTGGGCCGTCCCGGGCGACTGCGAGCGGGGGGCGGCCCCTGTGCAGGCCGGCTGAACCGGCTCCGTGTACCTCAGGTGCACCTTGGCAGCTCGGAGCTCGTTCTTATGTCAGCGTTTACCCGTTGAAACGACTTAGGCAAGGTAGGGGTTTGGCCCTAGTGCCAAAGGAGAGGAGTGCTGCCGCCACCTCCAGACATGATGTCTGGAGGAATGACAACCCACGTGCCCACAACCAAAAGAGATCCCTTTGGTTGAGCTGACCTGGCACGTGGGTCGCCCGTGGACATAGCCTTGAGTGATCGACTGTCACAACCAACAGGGGCTATTTCCACGAAAGTTCTGTCGGGAACGCATGGGCTTAATGCAGAGACTATCGGCGCGGAATCGCGCTTGCATTGCACTCTCATAAGATCTGCTAACTGGCTGTGAAACATATCACATTGACTTGGTCCTCTTACTCAAGACCAGCCGGGAATGACGATGGGGACGGGCACCGGAGCAGGCGTGTTACCAGGTGCGGGCGTGGCGGGAGCGGGCGTAGGGGTGGGAACCGTCGGGGGCTTCGTCGGTGCGGGAGTCGCAGGTGCAGGGTTTGCTGTCCCAAGCCTGCAGAGACACATTCTCGGAGGAGCGTCTCGTTTCTTCTGAAATTGGCTCCTATTGTGTTGGTCTTCGTAAGTGGTAGCGCATCTCACCTGGTGGGGATGACATCCAGAAGCCCAAGGGGCGAGCGGGAGTCGAAGGAGATGGGGGACGCCGCAGAGACGATCGCCTGACGGACTTGAGCAGGGTTGGCCGAGGGATGCACAGCGCGGAAGAGTGCAACGGACCCACTGACATGGGGAGTGGCCATCGACGTACCGGACATGACCTTGGTGCAGGTGTCGCACGAGTTGCTCGCGGAAAGGATGTTCGTTCCGGGGCCCTGAGAAGGTGCTCTCGAGAGGTCATGTCGTCGGTCCATCGCCCAAGCAACTCACTCTGAGGGCCACAAAGGCCTTCACAGCACGCCTCACCCAAACGTCAAGGCAGGTGCCCCAGTTCGAGAAGGACGCTTTCCCGTCTGTCTCCGTTGACGCCCCGACGGTGATGGCGTTAGGAGCACTGGCAGGCGACACCTGGCACGCGTCGCCGTTGTCGTTGCCAGCAGCGACGACCACCACAACGCCGTCGGCCACGGCGGCCTCGACCGCATCGTTGAGGGACGGGGACGTGGGACCACCGAGGGACATGCTGATCACAGCTGTCGAGATGTTTTTGGCCTTGGCGTGCTGCTGGACCCACTGGATGCCGTTGATGATTGCGCTGCGACGCACGGCAACTTCACCCTAACCCTTAAAAAGAGGTGTCGAGAAATGAATGTGTCATTGCTTCTTTTGCTTGCACGAACACCAAATCACCTGTTGCTGCCACTCCCCGTGTCGTCCAGAACCTTGACACAGTGCAGCGTGGCTTGCTTAGCCACGCCGTAGTTGGTGCCCAGCGCCGTCCCAGACGTGTGCGTCCCGTGGCCCTCCGTGCCACCGTCGTTAAAAGTGTTGCTGACCATCGAAACTGCAGTTACGACTTATTTGTCAGCCGCAGGCTCATGGCGTGCTACGCATGTACCGCTGCAGACACAGCTGCCGCGCTTACCCGAGTCCCCCACGCGGCCCGTGAATTCCGTGTGAGTAGCACGGCACCCAGTGTCGAGCATATAGACGTGGGCACCTTGCCCGGTCGCACCAGGGGCAAAGATTCCGTTGAGTGGCAGCGACAGCTGATCGATGCGGTCGAGGCCCCATGGCAGGATGGCCAGCGGGGAGACGGCCGCTGACGTCGCCACAGGGCTCGAGTCAAACGTATGAGCGGTGAGGTCGCGCTCGATATAAACGAGAGAGCCACTGTACAGCTCCTGGATCTGCAAGAGGTAGGTGGACACAAGCACAAGAGTTGCACAAAATGAACAGGAGTAAGAGCAGCAACACTGCATCAGCGACGGCCATGGCACAGTGATTCTTTCACCTTCTTCACATCCGCAGTGGTGTCTGTGCGCACGGTCACGAAGGGCGAGGCCGGCGCGCTGGCGCTGGTGTCAGACGCGGTCGTGATGGAGCCGTTGCCGAACGTGATGCAGTGGAAGTTCGCCGGCGTGTTCGGATCGGCACCCTCTGCACAGGTCGTTGAGGAGACGCAACTTTTAGGTTCCCCATTGACCCATCACAGTGGCCAGCCAGCTGCAGATTTTGTTCCCGGGCGCACCTGAACAGAGCTTCTGCACATCTGCGTTCGTCGTCCCCGGCTGCACGCGCAGGATCCATCGGTTGGTGTCGCCATTGGCCGCCTCCATGACGGCCTCCGCGCCGATAATGGGAGGCAGGGAGCTGGCGTTGTTATCGCTCCTGTGAATACGACAGCGTCGAGCCCCGCTTCTGTTTGTGCACCACATGCTGGTGCATGGCCAGTAAGAGCCACCGGTATCACTGCGGTCTGACGCCATTCATGCTCACGATATCAACAGGTCGTACTGCAGGCCCGTCAGCTCCATGGCGGTGCCGGACGTGGACACAGTGATGAGCCACATCTCGTCGAAGGTGACTTGCATGCCCATCCCAGACACGTCGAAGAAGACGATCTGGTCCCACTCGTTGGGCAGGCCCGTGAGTGCGGTCACGTTTTTCGTGAGGGACGTCAGGTACACCTGCGTACGGTGGTTCCAGAGTTATAACATGCCCGCGGACACCACGCATTCGCTTGCAGGGTGCTGACCAATTGGACCCCAACTCGACCTGGAGGTGCAGCCACCCGTCTGCGTCTGGGCCGGACACCACCCGGAGGTTCTCCGTGGTGCTCTTCTTGATTGCCAGCGTCTCTGACATAGTGTCGTACTTCGTGTTCACGAGGACCTGCAGACAGCTGGGCGGGGGCTTGTTGCAGCTGCAAGGTGCGTCCCTGTGGTGGTCCGCGCAGTCCAGGAGCGGTGGTGGGTCGAAGGTGCCACGCGTGCGCAGCCCCCGTGACCCTCCACTTGCCAGCTCGCCGCGGGACGCCTGGTCGCCCTTAATGTACAAATCCAGCACCGCATTGCCACTGAAGGGCGTCGAGCTCTGGAGGACAGCACGGCCCCACGCGGAGATGTCGGCCTGGAAGTCTGCATAACACGTTCCGGGGCAACGGGGTAAACACGCGATTGCTGGCTCTGGGTCGCCCTTGCGCAAAAGGGCCAAACAGCTGTGATGGGCTTAGCGGGCTGCCTGCGCCACCCTGCCCACCTGTCTCGGCCCCCGCCCTCAAATGCGTCGTGTCCTCGTAGTTGCAGTTGCAACCCTGCGCGGAATACGCGAATCGCAAAGTCACTGAGGCGGCAGAGTGCTGCAAAGCAGCCCGCACCCTGCCGGCGCTCACCAACGAGGCGTCCGACCAGTACGGGCTCAGAGCGACAGAGAAGATGCGCGTGACCTGAATGGAGAGGGCATTCGCAAGGGACGCGAAGGCGATGCCCACGGCCGCCACGGCAAAGAGCCGCCTGGTCATGGCGCCCTACCGGACGCGAGCGACAACGCTGCGGCTCGGACGGCAGCTCCTGCGCTAAGAAACGGCGTTTGCTTGCTGCAGCCGTGCACATATACCTCGGCGGCTGATCCCGCGCCGAAATCGGGGCGGTGCAGGTGATGGCGCGGCAGCGCGTCGCGAGAGCCGCCGCAGTGCCCGCATGCAAGCCGGGCATATCCATGCAGACATAAATGATCTCTTTACTGGTCGGGAAGCCTCGGCGCTCCCAAGTGGGCAAGGACTTTGCCTCTGTGTCCAGTGCGCCCGAACGCGTGGCCTTACCTGCCAGACCGTGCCACTTCTGGGGAAATGATCAGCTAAGATGGCTAGGAAAGTGGAACGGGGTCCCTGGCCGCGCTCGGATCACTGTGCCTGACCAAGACTGGCGGAGTTCTTGCGCGCGTTGATGCTGGGCCGTCTTCAACTTCATCGTGCCTCCGAACATGGAGACATGAACTGGACAAGCGCATTTCATGTGCCGCGCGCGACGCTTCTCAATCCCTTTGCAATGCCCCCCGGGGCATGCCACTGGAGCACAAGAGCAGCAGCCGATGCACGCCGCGACCGCATGGGGCCCAAGCGTCGGAACTCCACTCAAAGGGCTTCGAAGTATGCCTTGGACTTGTCGGGGTCCGCCACCATCGTCTGCAGATGCGCGGACAGGGTGCACTCACCCCGTCCCACGCTGTTTCCTCCCATGGAAAGACCCCGGGCGAAGGGCAAATTTTCTGAGCCCCAGCGGTGCACCACGTCCCCCCGTCCTCCCCCAATGAATCAGGTCTCACCTTGGAACCCGGCTTCCAGTTGGCCGGGCACACCTCCCCGTTCTCGTCTGTGAACTGGAAGGCCTTGATCAGCCGCAGCACCTCGTCGACCGACCGGCCCACGGGAAAGTCGTTGACGGTGACGTGGCGGAGGATGCCCTTGTCCGAGATGATGAAGAGGCCGCGGAAGGCGCGGCCCGGCTCCTCCCCATCGTCCTCGCTGCGCCGTGGAGGAGGGTGGGCGACCCCCTTTGGGCAAACAATCCGGCATACCGCACTGCCTGCCCGCGCGATTGCCAGCCCGCCAGTCCAACTCTCCCATCCCTGCCGTCGCCACCTCACCACAGGACCCCAAAGTCGCGCGTGACCTTCTTCGTCAGGTCCCCCAGCAGCGGGAAGGTGCACCCGCCGAGACCGCCCTTGTTGCGCGGGACGTTCGCCCAGGCGTGGTGGGAGTGCACGCTGTCGACCGAGACGCCCACCACCTGGGGCGGCAACCTCGCCCAGGCATCGTCCCCCGTCTGGCTTGCCCGACAACGCTGCGGCGAAATGGCCGACCGACTCTGCACTTGCCTGCGTGTTGAGGTCCTTGAACTCCTGGATCCGGTCGGAGAACGTGTAAATCTCCGTTGGGCACACAAACGTCCAGTCCCCGGGGTAGAAGAGGAGCACGACGTACTGCGCGGAAGCGAGAATGAGCAGGACCACTTAGGCATGGTATGCGAGTGACTGATCCGGGCAGAGAGGCGGCGCGGACACGGGACGCGGATGGCGGGCATCCCACGTGCGCATGTTCCGTTACTCCGTCGCGGCCGTGCACCGAATGGCACTGTAAAGATGAACAGCCGGCGTGGAGCGTCCGATACGCGGCATTGACATGCAAATGCACGCGACGGATCTCTGCCGCGGGACAAAAGCGGGGCCCTTGCCAAGGCGCAGGACCCAGCCGCCGCCACGCCGCCCCATCGACCCTTCCAACGGCGTCACGTGGTAACTTTCATTTTGCAGCGTCGCCGATTCCACATCCTAGGCCCGACGAACCGCTGGGCGATGCGCTTCCCCGCCACCCACCTGGCCCTTGAGGCTGTCCGATGCGAGCTCCGTCACTTGCCCGTCGACCAGGGCCGGCGCATTGAAAGCCGGGATGGGCTTCCCGACGACCGCGACCATGGCTGCGAGCCGCGCTGGCTGGAGGCGCACGCCCGTGCTGCTGCTGCTCGAGGTGGTTGTGACAGGTCGACTGATGCGCACGAGATTCCGCCAACGACGACGACCACTCTGGCCGGTACCATGCACGACAACGCTCAGGTAGTCGTGCGGGACAACCCATGACGCGCTGGGCCAGATTCAGAAACGCGCCGGATCCCCACCCCACCCCCTTCGACTGCTGTGTTCAACTCGTCGCAGCGCGGTAAGCAACGACGCACGAAGCGCGCGCTTCAGGACACCCGCGTGACCGTGGGCACGACCCCCAGCAGCCCCGGCGCCACTGTGAAGGTGCCCCCTTCCCCCTCCCCCACCCTGTCGCACACAATGTCCAGGTTGAACCCCTGGGGCGCGAACCGCACGCGCAGGAGCGTCCCGGGCGCCACACTGCCGCCCAGGGCCTTGACCAGCGAGCCCTTGACCGGCCGCGCCAGCGTCAGCGTGGCACCGTCCACGCTCACCGCGTCCCCCCTGCAGGCGGAGGCGGGGACACGGGGGATCGGCCCGGCACAGCTGCGATCCAAAGGCGAGGCACCGCCGCCGTCTCCACCAGCCCCTCACCCGGCGCGGAACTCCTGCAGGTCGCTGCTGGCCTCCCCCCTCAGCACTCGCACCTCCCCACCCGCCACGCCCTCCACCACGCCCAGCTCCCGGCCAGACACGGACACCAGCATCCCCGTCCACTGGCGGTAGTCGCGGGGAGCGGTGGCCGCAGCGGCCCCCGCAGCAGGCGCCCCTGCGCATGCAACGCAAGGAGAGTGCCTGTCTGCTAACCAAGACAGGGATGTCCCCCGAGTGGAAAGCAGATCCCTCGCTGCTGAAGACCTCACCCGTCGGCGCCACGCCCGCCGCCCCCATGCCCAGGAAGCCGCCCAGCCCTGCCCCCGCGCCCCCTCCGTCCGTGGCCCCGGTGGCCGCCTTGTTGGCGCGGTACAGGGGATTCCACACCGACTCGTGGAAGGGCGTCTGCGTCCAAGCGACGGGTGAGGACTTGCATCGAGCGACAATGAGCTCGATGGGCCATGGTGCCAGGCGCCGGGTGACCGTTGCGCGCCTCACCTTGCTGCCGTGTGCGGGCGTGGCACCGCCATGGGAGGGCGTCCCCATCCCCCCGTATGCCGGCGTGCGACCCCCCGCCGCGGGCGTCTGCCCTCCCATTCCCCACGCCGGTGTCTGTCCCCCCATGCCCCAACCAGGCGTCTGGCCACCCATGCCCCACCCCGGTGTCTGCCCGCCCAATGCGCCCGGCGTCATCCCACCCAAGCCTGCGTGGGGACGGCACCAAAGACAAGCTCACTGCAAGGCGCAGATTCCACCACACCTGCAGCCGATGCCCAGCCTCGGGGCCCCTCACCGAGACGCGCAGCTGCCACCCCCGCCCCCAGCTGCGACGGCACCCCCACCCCGCGCCCGCCGCCCGTGCGCCCGGACCCGTCGTCGACCCACGCCCGCTGCACTTGCACCTTCCTGCGACCAGCCAGGGGAGGCAGCGGCCTTGGCTCTCACATCCCTCCTCTCCCCCACTGGCTGCACAGCATGCTCTCTGACTGCCCCCTCACTTCTGCTGAGCCTCGAGGAGAATGGTGAGCTGGTGGACGTCCGCATCCAAGACGCGCCCTTGCATGCGCATGTAGGGGCCGTTGATGACTGCGGGGGTGGCGTCAGCATCATGCAATCGGGTAACTGCCCTCTGCAGCATGCGCCACCAGCCATGCCAAGTGAACGCCAGCTTGACATCTCGCAAACTCCGGCACCCCCCCTCCTGCGCCCCTCACTGCGCACGACCTTGCCGCTGATGTGGTCGCGGCCGCGCCCCCTCCCGCGCTCCTGCCCCGCTGCCGCTGCCGCAGCCATCGCCCTCCCCGGCGACGCCATGCCCCCCCCGCCCCTCGCCATCCCCGCCCGCACCGACGCCAGCCCCGCGGGCACGGCCCCCGCCGCGGGGGTGGCCGACCCCGGCATCGCGCCCCTCGTCGCCCCAGCCACGAGACCCACCGACGGGTTGCGCACCTCGCAGCTCGCGGCGGGGACGCAGGAGAACCCCTGCCGCGCCGCCGTGCGCGACGCCCGGACGAAGAGCGTGCCCCGGTGGACGCAGTGCACGGTGCCCTCGGCCCCCTTGGAGGGGCCCTCCGCCACCGTCACCGTGTCCCCCGCACGCACGGGGAAGCCGCGCGCGTCCTGAGCCTGCGGGAGGCGGGCGCGGCACGCGGGTGGCACAGCTGGGTCTGCATGCTGGAGCGGCGTCGCGCCCCGCCCCGCCACCCCCTCGCCTGCGCCTTGCCCCCCGGCAGCTTGCGCTTGATGTCGCGCTCCGTGACCACGCGGACGTCTGGGGCCGTGACTGTGCCGTGGTTGGTGAGGACGTGGGCCACGCCGGGGTCAATGGTCACTGCGGGGATGGCACCAGACACGCGCCCGTGAGGGTGGGTGCTGGCAGGCAAGCGGCGCATTATGCGGGTCCCACAAAGCGCCACCATCTTACCAATGACCCCGAACGTGTCCTTGTCGAGCTCCACGAAGTCGTGGAGGAGGTATGGGCCTAGCCGGGACTGCGAGGGCGGGGCGGACGTTGCGTGGGCTCACCAAGCGTCGCATCTCGTGGCTTGGGCCGAGGACCCGTGTCACCCGACTCACCAGCAGTCCTCCCCGCTTATCGCTTCGGCTGAGGTGCCTGGCGAACGCCTGCACCTCCCGCGCCGTGCCGTCCAGCACCAGCGTCACCACGTGGCCCTCCAGCCCCACGACTGTCCCCGCGCACCCCGCGTTCTCCCCCTGGTCCACCACGACCCTGTCGCCCACGTCGAACCACTTGGTCAGCTCCCGCACCTGCACCTCCACCGGCCCCGCATCCTCCATGCCCCGCGTGGTCGGCCGCAGCGTGGCCAGCCCCTCCAGCACCGACACCAGCACCCCCGTCAGGTTCTTCATGTCGCCCTTGGAGACCCTGCGCCGGAGTAAGAGAGCCAAAGGCATCACTTACGATAAAAGCATCGAAAGCTGCCCCTGTCGCCACTCCAAACGCCACACCCGCACCTGTCGTGTCGGCGACCCCCGTCACGGCTGCACCCCCGCACTCACCGGACCTTGTCCCCCGGCCGGAACACCACCCCCACCCCCGCGTCGTCCACGTCCGGGAGCTCCGCCGCCAGGGCCGCCAGGTCCGCGCCGTCCCCCTCCTCGCCCGTGCCCGCCGCGGCAAAGCGCTGCAGGGAGGGGTGTGATTGAAACGAGTTGATACCTTCACTTCGTCACCGTCACCTACACCGCAAAGCTGTCCACTCCAACTCCCCGCCCCCTCGCCTGCACTTCGTCCAGCTGGGGCAGCCCCTCCTTCCGCACGCCCTTGGCCGTCATGTCCTTGACCAGGTAACCGCCCCGGAAGCGGCCCAGCAGCGTCGACCCCGCGTGCACCACCATGTCCATCCCCCCCAAGGCGTTGCGCTCCTCCCCCACTTGCAACTGCGGCCAGGCAACGGGTACGGACAAACTTCACAGGCGCATGCATGCGGTCACCGATGCCGCGTCCCCTCCGCATGCGCTGTGCCCCCACGGCCACCCTTCGGTCACACTCACCTCTGCCGCCCGCGCCTCCTCCATGCTGAACCCCTTGGCCGGCACGCGCCTGGGCCGCGGGGCCGCATCCCCCGCGTCCTCCCCCCTGGCACGCCGCTGCCTCTGCGCCCACGCAGCATAGTCCACCCGGGGCACCAGCCGCACCGTCACGCGCCCACGGGGGCCGTCCACCTCCAGCACCTGCGCCAAGTCACCCTTGTAGGGCCCACCGCGCACGCGCGTCCAGGACTGCAGGGAGGAAGAGGGGACCGCCTTGCTAGCACGGGTTGCGCCATCTACGCGGCCGCCCCCTCGCGTGCCAGCCCAGCCCCCAACGCTTGCCTTAGGCTTCAAGGCGTCCTCGGCCGCCAGCCGCGTCTCCACCGTGCGCGGCATGTCCTGCCGCACCACCAGCGTGGGCTTGCGGGAGAAGAAGACGTAGTGGTTGCCCATGAGCGCCTCCCGCACGTGCAGCTCCTTGTAGGCCTCCACGTACACAAACCCCGATGCCTCGGGCTTGCTGGGGGCGGGCGGGAGAGGGAGCGGTCGGCGAGCGCGGGCGCAAGTGGCCGATCCGACGACACAGACAGCCCCCCAGCGACACTCGCCAGTACACGCTCGTGATGGCCAGGGGCTCCCCCCGCTTGGACAGGGCCACTGCCTTGCGCGCCATGGCCACGCAGATGTCCCGCTCCTTCCCCGCCTTGCACGGCACGGCCCACACGCTCGGGTCGCGCGCCGTCGGCATCAGCGCCTGCTGGTCCACCGCACCCCCCGCCCCCGCCGCCTCGTCGTAGCGCTGCCCGGCGAACCGCTCCTTCAAGAACTCCTGCAGCTCCTCCTCCGTCTCGAACTGCGGCATGCCACGACGGGGGCGATCACCTGCACCGGCCCCACGCACGCGTCACCACGCATGCCCGCCCCAGCCACCCCGCTCGCCTGTCCCAGGCCGTGTTCCTGCAGCCGCGCCTTCTCCGCCTCCTCCGCTTCCCTCCTCCGCCCCTCGATCTCCAAGTGGTCCTCGCCCCCCACCTCCTCCTCGGACAGATCCGCCTCCGCCACCGCATCCAGCTCGTCATCCGAGTCTGGCACAGAGGCGCGAGATGAGAAGCGTGAGACAGACACGCGGCGACGCTCCTCATTGCGCCTCGCCACCTGTTGCATCCATCGCATGCCACGCACATTGCATGCCACGCACTCACCCGACTCGTCGTCGTCGTCGTCGTCGTCCTCGTCCGACGCCTCAGCCGCGTCATCGATGAAGCGACTGCGCTTTTTGCGGCGGCGCGACGACTGCGGGCAGGGGACCGACGGGGTGCCATCCACACAGCCCCCACGCCCCCCGTCATCCCCACCCATCGCACCGCCCCCTCACCTCCCCCTCCTCGTCCCCATCCTCGTCGTCGTCCTCCGCCGCATCGTCGATGAACCGCGCCCGCTGCTCCTTCTCCTTCTTCTTCCGCTCCTTGTCCTTCTGCAGATGGCAGAGGGCACCTCGCAAGCGACCTCATGCGCTTGCCCCCTTGCCCACACGGCCCTAAGCTGTGACACTCCCGGCGCCCCCTCGCCTTGTGCTTCTTTTTCTTCTTCTTCTTGTGCTTCTTCCGATCCTCCCCCTCCCCCTCCCCCTCGTCCCCGTGCTTGCGCTTCTTCTTCTTCTTCTTCACCTTACGGTCCCCACCGCCCTCCCCTTCCCCGCGAGCGTCGCCCTGTCCGTCGCCTTCGCCCCCCGCGTCCTCGCCGTCAGCCTTCTCGCTCTGCCCACCCTCCTCGTCCTCATCCTCCAGGGTGCCTCGCTGCGCAGGGGCTCCATCGCTGTCCTCGAGTCCCTGCGAGCGGCCAGGGCAGGCTACAGAGCTCGACAGGAACCCGGCGCGGGAAAGGAAGCCACTGAGCTGCAACAGAATCGATCACTTCATCGCGCCACGCCACAGCATCATCGGCCAGGCCGGTTGAGCGAAGCAAACGCACGTCGACAAAAAACACGGGCGCACAGACAAGTTTCCCGAAAGTCTCGGGAGCTCGTTGGCTCCCAGACACGGACTTGTGCATGTGCGCGTCGAGAGGGCGACCGCACTGGCCCCCGCGCGCGGTGGACGTGCGCGCTGGGGTCTCCCGACCCGTGCCATCCCCACCTGTGCCTCCTCCTCCCCCAACAACCCCGCCGCCTCCTCCTCAGCGGACATCACGTCGACAGGTGCCCGATCGTCGCTCCTTACAAGCCCCAGCGACCGCTTAGGTCCCCACGCTCAAGAGCAGGATCAACAGCCTCCGCGGCCTACCCGCTTGCAGCGAATATGGAAGTGACGAGCGCAGATGGCTCAGGGTGCTCAGGATCTGCCCCTCTTCGTCCGACGAGCCCTGACGTCAGGTGCTGCAGGGAAGGCCCTCCGCGCGCGCTGAAGCGCCCCGCCTGCGCCCCTCGCCCGCCCTTTCTCCTCTTCCGGCTGTCGTCACCTTACGGTCCTGAGAGGAGCCATGGTGAGTTCGCGGCCTCTCTGCGGGCCCGGGCACCCTGGGATCGGGCCCCTCCCCACGACGGGCGGTCATGGGGCATCGAACAAAGGTTATGTTGTCGCATGGGGAGGTCGGGCCCCTGCGGCGAGGCCCCCGGCGATCGTTCGCTCTCGCGGTCGACCGTTCCGTCGCTCTCGCGTCCGGATGGGTGGCGCCGGCGTTTGTTCGAGCGCTAGTTAGTTTGCTGCGCGTATCGCGCGGCCACGGTGGCCCGCCCGTTGTGACCCGGTCGCGCCTTGGCTCTTCCGCGTGCGTCCGTGCGCCCTGTTAGGCGGCATGCGGCTCACCTGGGCTCTCTGCCGGCATGGATGGTCGCTGAGGGGCTCCCCGGGTCGCCGGCACCGCAGGCCGACGAGGGTCGCAAGAGGACGTTCAAGAAGTTCACGTTCCGGGGGGTGGAGCTGGACAAGCTGCTGGACATGAAGATGGACGAGCTGGTGGACCTGCTGCACTCCCGCGCCAGGAGGAAGTTCGCCCGCGGGCTCAAGCGGGGCGCCGGGACGCTCATCAAGAAGATTCGCAAGGCCAAGAAGAACGCGGCGCCGGGGGAGAAGCCCGACGTGGTCCGCACTCACCTCCGTGACATGGTGGTGCTGCCGGAGGTGCGGGGACCGGGGCCGGGGCGGATGGCTGGCGCGGGGACCGTGGCGGCTGCGAGCGGCACAACTCTGGCTGCCCGGCGCGCCTCTCGCGCCCACGCGGCCCCTCGTCGCGTGCGCCGCAGATGATCGGGTCCGTCATCGGCATCTACAACGGCAAGTCGTTCAACCAGGTCGAGATCCGGCCGGAGATGATCGGGCACTACCTGGGGGAGCTGTCCATCACCTACAAGGTGACGGGGGACGCAGCCCGCGCTGCCTTGAGACAGTCTCGACAGCCCGGTCGGTCGAAGCGCTGCTGTAGCGTACAGCAGCGGTCGTGATGTTACGACTGGGCCGGGAGGCGGAGGCCTGCGCGTCTGTGCAGTGCTTAAAAACGCAGGGCTGTTCCTGCGCTGTTCAACAACCCGCCCTCTCTGTTTTGCGTGCAGCCCGTCGCCCACGGCCGCCCCGGTATGCTGGCCCAGATGGCCAAGTTCATCCCTGTCGCCAAGTAAGGCGGACGCGGGTGTGGGGTGCCCGGACAGACAACGAGGGCGGTCCATGGCTTTGCTGGCACTCCTTGGCTTCCGGGTAGACTTCCCGTGTCGGCATGCGGTGTGCCCGACAGACGCGGCCGTCAACTGTGACGGGTCGAGAGGCCCGCCGGTAGTTGAGCTTTGAATCGGGAGTCAAGCGAA
Organism: Protoeuglena noctilucae; assembly: GCA_958009085.1. Classification (NCBI taxonomy): domain Eukaryota; kingdom Viridiplantae; phylum Chlorophyta; class Pedinophyceae; order Marsupiomonadales; family Marsupiomonadaceae; genus Protoeuglena; species Protoeuglena noctilucae. Next base: position 969,155 of record OY253676.1, read on the forward strand.
AAGACGTGCGGTGCCGTGACCGTCCCCGCGGAGGCGTCGGGCTCCGGACGGCTTGCTGCTGCGGTCCCTGAGGGAGTGCAAAAGGACGGCCACATGTCGGGCGCCTAGGTGGGCCGCGATGTCCGGCTCATCGAGCCGGCAAAAGCTATGGAAACCGTCATAATGAACAGCATGAGATGCGTATTACTGTATTTTCGGACCTCGGTGGCGATGTTGACCCCGCCACCCTGGCTGGCAGTGCAGCACGTCTATCCAGCGCGAGGGGGCCGACCGCGCCTCGGTCGCGACCATCGCCGTCGGTTCTGTAGAGCTCCGGCACCTCTGACGACAGGTGCGGGGAACGATGCAGCCCATCGCTGTCGTGGAGGCGCCCACGGCGTCCCGGGCATGGACGATCCGCGGCCAGCGCCGGGGCGGGCGGTCCGCGCGATCGCTGGCCGGCGTGGTCGTGAGGGCTTCTCAGGCCTCGGGGTGGGGGAAGAGCGGTTCGGCGGAGGCGACTGTGGTGAAGGCGAAGGTGAGCTTCCGTGGCTGCGCAGAGCCAGGAGTTTCTCGCCCGGCTGCACGCCGTCTTCGGGTGGCCCGGACCCACAATCCGGTGCCGAGAGGTCATGCCTTGCATGTCCTGCCCTCGTGCCCCTTTGCGCACCGTCCATCGCGCGAGGCCGGCCGCCTTCGCTGCGGGCCAAGGGAGGCCAGGGCCCGAGCGCGAGCGCGGGGGCCTCCCTTCGTGCTGCCGGGACCGATGTCGATTTGGCTGATGTGCTCCGCGCGTGCAAGGTCCCTCCCCGGCCCCGCCGGGAGCGAGATGCCGGGAGTTCGTTCTTGTGGACGCCGCCGCGGCTGGCTGTTGCTCCACGCGACCCTGCAACGTCGGCAACCGCATCCGTATTCATGTTCCTGCAGGGCACGAAGCGCTCGGCGGGCGCGAAGGCGACGTCGCGCGGCTCGCTCCAGGTCGTGGCTGCGGGTGAGGGCGCGGCCCAGCGCCGCATCTGCTCGTCTCTCGCGCCGCCTGATCCCATCCCTCGACTCTGCTGCATGTCGACCGCGCGTTTTGCTGCCGCGTGACCGCCGGGTGCCTTGTTTCGCGGCGCTACCTCGCCCCAGCGCGTGAACATCATCGGCTTTCTCCGCCCACGCCGCGCGACGGCCGGGCCGCGCGTGTCCGTGTGCGAGCGGCGTTGACTGTTTCCCGTCGCGTGATCACCAAGCGCGTGGTAAGGACGTTCTCATGCGTCCGGGCCGCCCCTGCTCCCGCAGCACGCAAGGTGGCGATGGAGAAGTACCGCAACATCGGCATCATGGCGCACATCGACGCCGGCAAGACGACGACGACTGAGCGCATCCTCTTCTACACGGGCAAGGCAAGTCGAGCGCGTGGGCGGCACACCCTGGGACGTCGCTCGATGCAAGGGCGGGGCTCTGACCCCGCAGCTCCGCCTGCGTCGCAGTCCTACAAGATCGGCGAGGTGCACGAGGGTGCCGCGACGATGGACTGGATGGTGCAGGAGCAGGAGCGCGGCATCACCATCACGTCGGCCGCCACGACGGCCTCGTGGAAGGACCACCGCATCAACATCATCGACACGCCCGGCCACGTGGACTTCACCCTTGAGGTCGAGCGTTCCCTGCGTGTCCTCGACGGTGCCGTGGCCCTCTTCGACGCCGTGTCGGGCGTGGAGCCCCAGTCCGAGACGGGTGCGTGCCGAGTCGGGCACGTGGCGCCGCGATCAACGGGAGGAAGGGGGTTGCAGAGTCGCGCAAGACGACGAAGTTTCCGCCGCTTCTCCCCGCAGTGTGGCGCCAGGCGGACCGCTACAAGGTCCCCCGCCTGTGCTTCGTGAACAAGATGGACCGCCTGGGTGCCGACTACGAGAACTGCATCAAGATGATCAAGACCAACCTTGGCGCGACGCCGCTCCCCATCCAGCTGCCCGTGGGTTCCGAGGACCAGCTGAAGGGCGTGGTGGACCTGGTGCGCATGAAGGCGCTGGTGTGGAACTCGGAGGACCTGGGGGCGTCGTGGAACGAGGTGGAGATCCCCGACGACCTGAAGGAGAAGGCGGAGGAGTGGCGCGCGCAGATGATCGAGCTGGCCGTGGAGCAGGACGACGCGGCGCTCGAGGCGTACCTGGAGGGCAACGAGCCGGACGAGGCCACCCTCAAGGCGCTCATCCGCAAGGGCACGCTCAACTTCAGCTTCTTCCCCGTGCTGTGCGGCTCGGCGTTCAAGAACAAGGGCGTGCAGCCCCTCCTCGACGCCGTGGTGGACTACCTCCCGGCCCCCAACGACGTGGCGGCCATCCGCGGCGTGGCAGTGGACGATGCCGAGAAGGAGATGAAGCGGCTGTCGAGCGACGAGGAGCCCTTCTCGGCCCTCGCCTTCAAGATCATGTCGGACCCCTTCGTCGGCACCCTCACCTTCTGCCGGTGAGCGCCGCTGCGAGGGCCGCCGCTGCGGGGCTGGCGGGGTCGCTGAGGTGGTGGGTGCCATGGCAAGGCGTCGGTGCTTGCCTCTCCCCACAGCATCTACTCGGGCACGCTGGACGCGGGTTCCTACGTGCTCAACTCGACCAAGGGGAAGAAGGAGCGCGTGGGCCGCATGGTGGAGATGCACGCCAACTCGCGCGAGGACATCAAGGAGGCCGTGGCGGGTGACATCATTGCCATCGCGGGTCTCAAGGTGGGAAGCCGACAGCGGATGGCGCGCGCAGGGAAGCTGCGGGGCCGGGTCAGCGACGGTCTTCAACTCGTCTCCTCTTGCCACAGGACGTGAACACGGGCGACACGCTCTGTGACGACAAGGCGCCCGTCATCCTTGAGCGCATGGACTTCCCCGAGCCTGTCATCAAGATCGCCGTGGAGCCCAAGAGCAAGGCGGACCTGCAGAAGCTGTCCGAGGGCCTCATCAAGCTGGCGCAGGAGGACCCCTCCTTCCGCTTCAGCCGCGACGAGGAGACGAACCAGACGACGATCGAGGGCATGGGCGAGCTCCACCTCGAGATCATCGTCGACCGCCTCAGGCGAGTCTGAGGGGGGCAGGCACACTGACATGGGGTTGACAAGCGCCTGGCGCTTTCAGGCCGTGGCGTGACCCCCGCCCACCTCTCTCTCCCCCAGGCGCGAGTTCAACGTCGAGTGCACCACGGGCGCCCCCCAGGTCAACTACCGCGAGTCCATCTCCAAGCAGTCGGACATCCGCTACGTGCACAAGAAGCAGTCGGGCGGGTCGGGGCAGTTCGCCGACGTGGCCATCCGCTTCGAGCCCCTCGAGGCGGGCACGGGCTTCGAGTTCGTCAGCGAGATCAAGGGTGGCGTGGTGCCCAAGGAGTTTGTGCCGGGTGAGCGCCGATGCGAGGCCAATTGGGCTGCAGTGGGTTGCGGGTACAAGGTGTTACGCTTTGCTTGCAGCAGTCGTCACGTGCGCCGTCCGCCCCGCTCCCCCCGCAGGCGTGCAGAAGGGTCTGGAGGAGATGATGGAGTCGGGCGTGCTGGCGGGCTTCCCCGTGGTGGACATGCGGTGCGTCCTGTACGACGGGTCCTACCACGAGGTGGACTCGTCGGTGCTGGCCTTCCAGATCGCGGCGAGGCAGGCGTTCCGCGACGGCGTCAAGAAGGCCGCGCCCCGCCTGCTCGAGCCCATTATGAAGGTGGAGGTCATCACGCCCGAGGAGTCCATGGGCGACGTGATCGGGGACCTCAACTCGCGCCGTGGCATGATCCAGTCCATGGGTGACCGCGCGGGCAACCTCAAGGTCGTCACGGCGTCGGTGCCCCTCGCCGAGATGTTCAACTACGTGTCCAAGGTGCGTGTATGGGCAGATGTGCGGCCCACAGCACGCCCTCTACCCCGACACACGGGATCCCCTGTGACCGTCCGCGTTCCTCGCGCCTGCAGCTTCGTGGCATGACCAAGGGCCGCGCCAACTACACGATGAAGCTGGACCGCTACGAGCCCGTGCCCCCCAACATCCAGGAGCAGATTGCCAAGGAGCGCAGCGCGGCTGCGTGAGCCGCGACACTTTTACGCGGGGTTTCAGTGCCTGTCTGGATACCGATGTCTTCTGAATGAGCTCGCAAATTGGGCTCGGATCCGCATGCATGCATCACGATTGAAGAGCGGCGCACATGCCAGTTGTCGCCAGAGCCGTGTGGCTGCGCGCGCAAGCGGTCGCCCGCACGAACTCACGACGACATACGCGACACCTCCGTTGAGCCTTGCCCCTGCAGTCCTTGCCGCAGCTCTGCAGAGCCGGCCGGCATCTCTTGCTTGCAGATATAATCATGGCAACCGCCGATGCACCCATACAACGATTAATCGTGTCTCTGGCTGCGTGGAGCATGCGCGTGCCGTGCAAGCCGCGTAGCTGCCCCAGAGCGGGCAGGTGCGTGCGCAGTTGAGGTGTGTGGCCTGCCCAGCAGCGACTCCTGGCAGCCGCGTGCATTGGGTAATGTCACCGGTTCTTTGTATGACGACATGGGCCCGTAGCTTCGTTCTGCGGGCGCGATTCCGTTGGGACGGCACGCTTTTGGATGGGGGCGTGAGGGGCAGTGCCAGCAAAGGGTCGTGCATATGGCGTGGCGCTTTTTACTCTATGGGCGAGCGATCGCATCCGCGCGACGGTCCGTTTCGAGCGCGCCCGGCCTTGGCGTGACTGCCCTTCCCATGTGCATCCCCACGGGCCCCGCGCGCGTTGAAATTGCATCTCTGCAGCCTCATGTGTCCATTCTGTCGCGCTTGGCGTCGGGCCCTCCCGCCGCGCTCCCGTACCTGCGGCCCTCTGGCGACCTTCGCAGGGCTGCGGGCGAAGAATGAGGCATCGAGCGTCCGTGGCTCCCGGCAAGGAGGTGCGCGTGGGGGGGCTTTTGGTGGTGGACAGCGCGCCTGCCGCCGGGGGCCTGGGGATCCTCGGGCTGGCTGAGCATGTCGCTGCCGCAAGGCTTGGGCCAGCGCATGCCTGCAGGACTGAGGCGGTGCCTGAACCATAAACATCCTTCTCTTGTGACAATCCGGGACGATATCACCGTTTTCCTCGTCTGCAGGCGCCTGGCTTGGAGGGCCAGGGCAGGCCCAGCGAGGGAGTGCAGCCGTCGATGAGCACACGTCAGCTCTTCTTCGCGACCCGGACGCCAACGGGGGGTGACTCGACCCTGGACCCCCCACGAAGACGTGAGAGCTGCGGGGACTCACTGTGCTGTCCTGGCTGACCAACCACCCGAATTTGCATCGGCAGGGGGTCGTCGCTAGGCCACTCACGTGACACAAGCGTCCCTCCCGCAGTTGCATGGCTCTCCGGGGGGTGGCACTGCCTCGCCATGTGCACGCTGGCGGCCTTCCTGACCAGCAGCGACGCAGGATCGGGAGGTAAGTGCCGCCCCCTCCTTAAGAGGACTGTGCCAGTGATGGTTTAACGTTGCAGGGGCCCCGTTCATGCGAAGATCTGCCCCGTTGCTGCCCCTGCGCCCTCAGCCGCCCGCCCCACCAGTGCCGCCCCAGCTGCCGCGTGGGCGGCCCTGCCGTCCGCCCTGGTCCTGACCGTCACGGCTGCCCAGCGCTACCTCCACCTGAAGTGGCACGTCGATTTTGAGGACCGGTGGATGCTCCTGGACGCCGTGGACGTCCTGGCCGTGGCGGCCTTCATCGGTGAGTGGCGCCCATCGACGATTTGGCGAGGCAGCGTACCGGTATGCATCGACTACCGCATTGGATGTGGGGTCAGACACGCAGCGCTGGATGGCTTTTCGCAAGTTCGACGACGTTAGGGTGCCCGTGCCCTGTCCCTCGCTCCCAGTGTCGATGCTGGCGCCGGCAGACGTCCTGACTCCCGAGGGCGACTGGGTGGCGGGTGAGCTCGTCATCCACCTTGCAGGTGCATTGAGGCAGAGAGCGCGCTTGCCGTGCACCCTGGCACACCTCGTCGTCGCCTCTGCCGCAGACGGGGCATGGGTGCGCCATCGCGCGGCATGGCCCGCCGTCGTCACGTCGCTCGGCTTTGCGCCCCTCCTCGTGGCCGCCACCTCCCTGCACAGGCGAGGACGCGGTCGCCTCTAAGCAGCAGGCTCGTATCTCCAGCGGCCCCCTGGGTGACATGCGAGACCCTCCCTTGCATCCCTGACCCCAGGTTCCTCTGCTGGCGTGCCGGGGCCATGAACACCCGCACCGCACACAGCACCACGGGTGAGCTTTGCAGTGCCAATGACATCACATCTTGGCACATGGACGGTGTGCGAATGTTGTTCCCCGCTTCCTCGCCACTGCAGCCGTCCGCACCCGCCGCGCTGTCCTCTTCGCCAACTGCGCCGTGGCCCTCCTGGCAGCCCTCACCGGCGCCCTCGCCTCCTCCTCCCTTTGGCTCGGCAACCACGCACAGTCCACGGCCCAGATGGAGACGGCAGCCGGTGCCCTTACGGCCGCCCTCGCCGCCACCTGCGGGGGCATGGCCAGCGACTCCGCAGCGGTGAGGACCTGGCTCCGCTCGCTTCCATTCGCTCGCTCGTTCCCCGCGATGCGCTCTCTTATCGACACGCCCACCTCCCCCAGGCCTGTGCGTCTGCGATCGCCTCCGCGAGCACGTCGGCGCCCGTCTGCCTCGAGGCCCTGGGCTTTGCGGTCGACGGCGCGACCCTCTACCGCGCCCCGGGACTGTCGGCGGCGGAGTCGGCGACCCTCTCGGACGCGCTGGCGGGGCTGCTGGCGGGGGGGCAGGCGTGGTACGGCCGGGCGTGGGTGGCGGTGCGTGGCTCGGGAGGGTCCCACTCCGGCGTGGGGGTGTTCGCGGACGCGTGCTTCGGGCAGGAGGCGGGCGCGCTGGTGCTGGCCAAGGTCTTGGTCTCTGCCGCGGCCGTCGCGTGCATGCTCGCCCTCACCTGGTCCCTGTACCTCCGCGCCATCACCCCCCTCCTCCGCGCCCTGGGCGGGGTCATGTCCTGTGCCGCCTTCCTCACCGACCAGGGCCTCGTCCTTACCCACGAAACCGACGCAGTGGACCTGGAGCCCAGCGTGGAGAGGGTCGTGCGCGCCATGCGGCTCCTCATCCGCGCTTCCTTCCGAGGGCGCAACGTCGTCAAGAAGGCGAGGCAGCGGGAGTGTGCCTGCGATGCGCCGCTGGCAGCTTCCTTGCCGTTGCTGTGGCGACCAAGCGAGAGTGGGATTCAGAAAGGGAGTAAGAGTGGCTTCATGCGTGCCCTCCTGCAGCTCCTGGCCGAGGCCGTCAACGCCACCGAGCACGACAGCGGCGTGCTGCAGATCTACGGCCTGGATTTGCGGGCCTGGGTCAAGCAGCGGCGGCAGTCGGGGTGGGTCGCCAAGCCCACGGGGCTGCTGCCGGGGAGGTGAGGGGAAGCGGGGTCTGCGTTTCGCGCGCTTCCTGCCTCGTGCATCCCAGTCCCTGCCACAACCTCTTATCCAACACCCCGCCTCGTTTCAGGGCGGACGAGGCCCCCCCTCCCTCGGGGCGCATGGAGGCCGCCGAGGGCATCACGGGTGCAGTGGCCGCCATGCCGGAAGCCAGCATGAGGCGGCCGTCCAAGCAGCAGAGCGAGGTGGGGGGCACGGTGGGGGGCGCGCTTTGAAGCGGGGCAGACTGCGCGCCATGCATGCCGCGCAGTTCTCAGCAACTGCCGTGCCGCCGCCCCGGTCTCTCTGGCCCACTTTACTGTGTCCCTGCCCGCCCCCAGATGCCCGGCTGGTTCCCTCTCATGAAGCGCAAGCCCGCCCAGTCGGGGGGCCTGTCCGCCGACTGCCGCGTGCCCTCCGCGCAGGGTGAGGGGCACGCGAGGCCCTGCTCGTGTACAAAAGGGTCTGGGCTGGCGCATGCAGATGCACATATGAAGGTGCCATGCTACGCGCTCCTCCCCTGCCCCCAGGCCCCGCCGGCCTCCCCCCCTGCGTGTCCGTTCCCGACGTCCCCCCCTGGCTCCCCCACCTGGGCACCTTCGACTGGGACGTGCTGTCTCTGTCGGACGAGGCAGCCACGGAAGCCGTGGTGGAGATGTTCCGCAGGCTGGGGCTCACGGACCAGGGGCCGTGGTGAGACGCAGTCCGTGCGTGCGTGCGAGTGGGGCACACTTGTTATGCGAAGGAAATGCAGTGTGGCATGGATGGACTGCCCTGCACGACGATAGACGTAAGTTGCAGTTGCCAACAGCGAAGGCAGACGCCCCCACACCATTCCCTCTCCTGCACTCCCCAGGGAGCCGGGTGTCTTCCAGAAGCCGGCGGTGTTCAAATCTCGGATGGGGGACGCGGCATCGCGGAGGGACGCGTCACGCAAGGACCTGGCGACGGCATCGGTGAGGGAAAGGAGAAGGACAGCAGTGGCCTGCGCCTGTGTGTGGTTTTGTGCGTCTGCCAATGCACCTGCTGTCCTGCCTCTCTGTGTCTCAGGAGACGGGCGCCCGACTCTGGGACGACCGGGGGAGCATGCGCAGGGAGGAGGGCTCAAGGGCGGGGTCGGGGCGGCCGCTGGGGGTGGTGTCGGACGCCACGCTGGGGCGCTTCCTGCGGGAGATGCAGACGCGGTACAACAGGTGAGGGACACGCATGTCACACGTGTCACAGGGGGGGTGCAGACGTGCGAGTGGGTATGCGCCGCGCACCACCGCATGCCACCCCTGGCAACTGCTTGCTCCACCCGCCTCCCCCCGTCTCCCAGCAACCCCTACCACCACTGGCGCCACGCCGTGGACGTGGCCCACTTGACCTTCGTGCTCCTCTCCCACGCCAAGTCCTTCCACGCCCGCCACCTGTCCAAGGTCGACCTCCTCTGCGCCATGGTGGCCGCCCTGGGGCACGACGTGGGGCACCGGTGAGACGCGACGCGAGTGTGCGTGCGACACGAATGCAAGAGGCTGTCTGCTTGGCTGCGGCCGCCATGCATGTGTGTGCCGAGTCACCTGGACAATGCTCTCTCTGCCCAGCCCGACCACTGTCTTTGTCTCTCCCCGCAGTGGCGTCTCGAATGCCCACCTGGCCAAGACGGGGGACGTGCTGGCGCTGACGTACTGCTTCCGCGCCATCCAGGAGAGCATGCACGCGTCGGCGCTGCTGCAGGTGGTGCACCACGTGGAGGGGGCGGACGTGCTGGAGAGGCTGAGGCCGGAGGACGTGGAGGACGCCAGGAGATGCATCGTGGGTGAGGGTGGCTCATGGGGCATGATGCAAGCGGGTGGCTGATCATGCATCGTGGGTGAGGGTGGCTCATGGACATTCGCATGCGCCGCCACGGACCCTTCATGCTATGACGCCGCTCCTCAACTGCACAGTCTCTCTCCTCTCGTCTCTCTATCAGACATCATCTTGGAGACGGACATGGCCTGCCACTTCAGCGCCGTGGGGGAACTGGAGGAGATGCACTCGAGGCTGTGCGCCAGGGCAGAGATGAGCCGGGTGAGGGGCATGGCTGAGATGGGTGATTGATGAGAGGCGATCATGTCATGGCTGGGTCGGCATGGTCATGGCATGGCACCCACCCGCGCCAGCATGCACACCCCCACCCATCCCCTCCCCCCCAGGTGTCGTCCGCGACCCTCGACTCCCCCCTCCCCGCCCGCCCCGCCCCCTCCGCCGACGCCGCCCCCTTAGAGCCCCCCGAGGCGCGGCAGCTCCTCCGCAGCCTCGTGCACGCCGCCGACCTGGGCAACGCCGCCAAGCCCACCCCCCTCCACGCGCGGTGGGCCTGCCGCGTCATGGCGGAGTTCTTCCGGGAGGCGGAGATGCAGAGGGAGCTGGGGATGGCGCCGCTGCCCATCATGGACCCCAAGGCGGTGAGGTCACAGCGCGACTGTTCACGGTGGAATGACCCAGGCAGCCAGGGCAGGGCTGGGTTAGTGTGCACCTCTCACCATATCTGTCATGCGAGCGACACCCATTCATCCCCCTCTCCTTCCCTGTCCCAGTGCTACGTCCCCGCTGTCCAGATCGACTTTTTGGAGTTTGTCGTGGGTCCCCTCTTCGCCTCCCTGTCGAAGCTTCTGCCGGACGTGACACCGGCATTGGAGCGCATCGCTGCCAACCACGCCTTCTGGTGAGGAGCGAGGGATGGAGTGCGGAAGAGAACATGCAGCAGCGCTGTGCTCCTCTCCCTTCCACACGTCATGACACGCCATCCAAACCATCATAACCGCCCACCCACGTCCGCCCACTCCACCCCCACCCCCTCTCCCCACGCAGGTGCCGCACGGTGGGATTCGACGCTAGCAGCTTTGCCGAGAACGAGGTCTCCGGCCACCCCAACGCGGCCGCGCTTGCCGCCACCTTCGCGCCGGCCCTCGGCCCAGCCGCCCCCGTCCCGTCCTTCCCCAGCCATCCCCAGGACTCCCGCAGAGGACCGGGCCTGCCCCCCGTCTCCCCCGCCGCGGCGCACCCGCACCCGCACCCGCCCCGCGCCCAGCCCCGCGCGACCCGGGCCAGCCGCCGCGCCCCCGCCGCGCCCCCCACCTCCGTCTCCCCCGCCCGCGAGGGTCCTCCCGACGTCTCGCGTAGCCACAGCAGCGTGGATGGCATGCGCGGGGGCACCCGCCCCTTCCGCGCCCGCCCCCGTGCCTCCGCCGACGCCGCTGGGCTGGCGGGGCAGGGCCCGCGGTGGGGCAGCGCGGGGGAGGGCCGCGCCGCCAGCCCCACGTCCAGCCGCAGCGCGGCCTCCTCGCACCCCGGCATCGGGGCGGGCGAGGGGGCGCTGTCCTCCAAAGGGGGGGAGGTGCAGGGAGGGACGACCAGGGGCGGCCGGTCGGTGGCCTTCGGGGCCACCGACAGCGGCGCGGGTCTGTCCGTGGACAGCGCTGCCCAGGCCCAGGCCCAGGCCAAGAGCGCGCGCAGTCGCGGGACGAGCGGGGTAGCAGGGGCGAGCGCCTCAGTGACCGAGGGGTCCCACCGCGTGCCCCCGGGCCCCGCCGCGCCTCTGCGGTTCGCGAAGAGCGAAGTCGCGGAGCTGGCCGCGTCCCCTGGGCCCCTCTCCCCTCGGGAGGACTGGGTGGACGCGGTGGCCAGGGCGGCGGACGGGGCGCGCACCGCCACGGAGCTGCGGGCGGCCATGCGCCACGTGGGGGCGCCCATCCCCCAGGTGAGAGCTGCCTGGACAGTGGAGAGCGGAAGAGCGGGGTGACTGTCGCTTTCTCCGCATCCGCCTGGACGCAGTCTGCGCCCCTCTGCTTGCCCCACTTCGTCACCAGCTCCACAGCCCCTCCCGCTCACTCATCCCTGTACCTTCCATCCCCAGAGCAAGCGAAACATGGACATCTCCGCCCGCATCGCCGACTTCCGCGCCAAGCTGGGCCTCGACCGCGTGCCGCGTGCCCGCACCGAGGCCTTCGACAAATGGGACTCTTCGTAGCACTGGCCGGTTTCGCAAGGGGATGGGCCGACGCGCATCCGGACAATGCAGCAGCACGATTGCCGGCAACCGGCCACTCTGTTCTGTTTTTTGCGCTTTCGCTGTGCTCCCGTCCGCTCTTTCGCCCAGCTTTCGTCACATCGCTTGTCCAGTGCCGGTCCCCGCCACCCCCTCCGCCGCGTCTAGAGCAGCGCTGCGCGAGCACGCGTCCCTTTGCGCGAGATCACGGCAGACCCTTGTCTCGGCAATATCGTGTCTCACCTTGTAGATAGAGGACGCCCGTAGACGTTTTGCTGCGCCTGCCCCGCAGCTCCATCCTACCACATCTCGTTCCCGGGCGCTTGTGCCGTAGCGCATTCCACTTCACTCCGCCATGAGACGCGTCCCTTTGTTCCTCCGCCGCTCCCCCCCCTCCCCCCCACTCCAGGCAGACTAGCGTGCAAGCGAGTCTCCCCATCGCTGTAGCAGCATTGGCGCTTAGGTGACTGGGCGCTCGCTTGTCGCTCTCGACAATAGGTTGGCAGCCAACAATGCAGGACCGTGTGGCGAGTCCAGTGGCCGTGCCGCACTCAACCGAAGCCTCGCAGCTCAGCTCGGCGCAGGCGCGGCACTGCCCGCGTCGATGGTTGAAGTGCGCCTTAGCCACCCATGACACCTGATGCGTGCGCACTGCGCCGGCAGCGCCAGATCTACAAACAGCGAAGTTTCAAACGGGCGCGCCACAGCACCCTGCGTGCGGGCCAACCCAACCCTGTACGCACATTCAGGCAGGCCAGCCTTAGGTCCCTCCAGGTCCGCCCAGGCTCTCTCCTCACGCCACTGCCACGACAGCCGACGTCTGCTCCCCCTCGACCGTCGCGGCTGCATCCCCGCCGGGCGCCTGCCCGCCACCGGCCGCCACGACGAAGGCACTCGGGTCGATGGTCACCGACTGCAACGGGAGTGCAGTGGGACGGGTCACCTCAGCCAGCTCACCCGCACTCTCGTCGCTCCACAATCGGGCTCGTCACACACACCCCTCACGACACCCCGGACGCTCACCTTGGTCATGTTGTGGGTCTTGTAGATGCCCACCAGGCGGTCGGCCAGCTCGAACATGTTGTTGCGGAGGGAGATGATGATGAACTGGGCGTCGCGGGTGCGGTCCTTGATGTAGTGGCCCACGATGGAGACGTTGCTGCGGGAGAAGAAGCAGGACAGCAGCGGCGGTGGGGGCGGATGGGTGGGCAACACGATTAATCATCTCGGTGCTTTACTCTAACTCTTCTGTCGATGCCACTGCGGCGCACCACGCGCGCTGTGCGCCCCGTCCACCTCCCCCCGCACACTTGAGTGCCCCCAACCCCCCTCCCCATTGAGCATGGCACGCCTCACCGGAAGTCGAGGGCGGCGTCGATCTCGTCCATGACGTAGAGGGGCGTGGGGCGGTAGTGGTGGAGCGCGAAGACGAGCGCGAGGGACGAGAGGGTCTTCTCCCCCCCCGACAGATTCGCGATGTTCTTCCACGACTTGCGGGGGGGCCGCACCGAGAAGACCACCCCCTCCGAGAAGGGGTACAGGGAGTCCACCAGCTCCAGCTCAGCGTCGCCGCCGAGCGTGATCATCTGATACATCTCCTTCAGCTTCAGGGCGATGACTGGGGGGGGGGTGGGGTGGTTGTGGGGTGGGGTGTCAGGCATGCCGTGCGCCCCACGCACATTCTGCCTGTCATGTCATGACGCGGTGCCGTCGCTGGCTGCTCCCTCACCGTTGAACCCGGCCATGAACTCGTCCAGTCGCTGCTTGCGCAGGGCCTCGTGCTTCCCCCGCGCCTCGTCCCGCCGCGCAGTGCACGCCTCCAGCTCCGCGGCACGGTCAGCGTACTCTGCCGCACGCTCCCTGCAGACAGCGAGACAGGCAGACACGTTGAGAGAAGACGTCAAGGCACAGCAACCCAAGCATGGCGCGTGTGAGGACACGGCGCAGTAGGTCAGTGCCTGCCCTGCTAAGCCCATGGCTCACAACAAAAAGTCCCTGGCCCCGCATGCCCCCTCACCGGTACCGCTTGATGACGCTGACGTCCACGTCCATGTCCGCCACCGCCGCCTGCAGCATGGCCAGCTCCCCCTGGCACCGCTGCAGGGAGTCGGGGTACCCCCCGGGGGCGATGGCCGCCAGCTCCTCCTCGGTCAGGGGCCCGGGGGCAGCCGCGCCGTCGCCGTCCGCCGCGGACTCGCGCTTGCGCTGCGGGTGAGAGGCGAGGCGGTGATCATTTTAAGTAGTAGTGCAAACACTGAAAGAGGTCAGGATCGGGCCGACGGTGGTGACAGAGCCCGGCCAGTGAGATAGAGAAGGGTCTCTGTGGAACCACGCCTGTGCATAGAATGACTCAGGCATGCGCCACCATGCAACACCCTCCCATCTCCCACCTCCTCGGCCCTCTTCACCGCCTCCTTGGCCCAGTACTTGGCGCTCTTGCGCTCCTCCCCCGCCGCCTTCTCCAGGGCCTCCCTCTTGCGGCGCAGCTCCCCCAGGGCACGGCGCGCGTCGGTCATCAGCCGGTCCCGCTCCTCGTACGCCTCCCGCACCTCGTCCAGGGCCTGGCGCTTCGAGGCGAGCAGGGCCTCCACCTGAGGGGAGAGCGAGGGGGCGTGGGGGATCGGTGCGGGCGACGGGGGGTCGAGCGGTGGGTGTGGAACACAGTGGGGTTGGCTGATGCGAGTAGTGCAGGTTGCAGGGTGGGACTGTTGCGGAGCCCCTGTTGCTGTCCATGGCACTTTCACTACGACCACCACCACCCCCTCTATTCACCTCCTGGTGCTTCTTCATCACCACCAGCGCCTCGTCCTCCAGCTCCCGCAGTGCCTTGCGCTTGCCCTCCACCGCCTCGGCCACCTCCCCCGCCTCCTTCTCCGCAGCAGCCACCTCCGCCTCGCACTTGGCCACCGCCTTGCGCAGGGACTGCGGCCAAGCACGCGACACAAGGTGCTATCGTCATCCTCCCTTGATCATACACAGCCATGCCGCCCCTGACACCCCCCCCACCCCCCAGCCACTTGCCTGCGCCTGCACTCGCTTGCGCACGGCCTCGGCGCGCATCCCCTCCACGTCCCCCTCCATGCGGGCGATGAGGTCCTTCTGCCGGCGCAGGGGCGCACCCCCCGCGTCGTCCACCTCCTTGCGCAGGCGCTCCACCTCGGCGCGCAGGCCCCCGCACTCGGACTCCAGCGACGCGATCGCCTCCTCGCCCCGCGCCATCTCCTCCACCAGCTCCGCCAGCCGCCGGGAGGGGGCCTGCGCCCCGGCCGCCGCCTCCCGCAGCGACGCCACCTGGGCCCTCAGGTCCGCGGCCTTGGCGGACTCGGCCTCAGCCTCCATGGCCGCCTGGGGAGATGGGGAGGAGGGTGAGGTTAGGGCAAGCCGGTGAGAGATGGGGTGACGGAGTGTCATGTGGCCCGCGGTGCGATGGGGAGGAGAGGGAGTGGAGAGGGGTGGGTCACCCGGTGTGCGGCACACGGCACACAGAGCGTCGAGAGTCGCACACATGCTTCCGCCCCTGCTTCCCCCACCCAGGTCCTCGCCTTGGGTGCCGCCCTGCGGACGTCCCTGAGCTCCGCCTGCGCCGCCCTCAGTGCCTCCTTGGCCGTGGCTGTCTCTGCCCGGGCCTCCTCCAGCGCCGCCTCTAGCTCCGACACCTCGCGGCCCACCGCCTCCACCTCACGCTGCGAACGGGGCAGAAGAGGCGCCGGCGTCACGCGCTCGAGCGCTGACCCTAGTCCAGGCCACCCGCGCCCACACTGCAACGCCCTACGCTGCACCTCTGACACGTTTCCCTCTCATGCCAACTCACTCGTTGGCACTTATATCGGAGCATTGACACCCACACCCCGTCCCGTCTCACCTCGAGGCCCTCGGCGCCGTCGTCCACGGGCGGCCGCGTGCCCACCCGCATGCGACCAGACCTGGGGGGACCCTGACCGCCGCCCGAGACGGCACCCGACTCGACGATCAGCTCCCCCGCCAGCGTCACCACGCGGCGGAAGCGGCGGTCCGGGCCTGGGAGGGTCAGGGGGTGTGCGTGTGTCAGCACTGGCACCACCCGTCACATGAGGTGGGAGTGAGTTCATCATGCCGCGCATGACTCGCCCCATGCACTGTTAAGACCATATCTGCACCACACGTGTGTCTTGCGCCGCCACCCGTGCCCCCGCCGCCCGTGCCCCCTGCCCCCCCTCACCGTAGGCGATACGGGTCGCCTGGTCGAGGTCGTCCGCCACGACCGTGTCGCGCATGGCGAAGAAGAACGCCACGCGCAGTCGGTCGTCGGCCACGCGGACGAGGTCGAAGAGGCGGGGGACGCCCTCCGGGGTGCCCCCCTGGGCCCCCCTGCGCATGTCGGCCTCCAGGTGCCGCTGCTTGTCGAGGATCAGGAAGGTCGCCACGCCCAGGCGCTGGGAACGCAGCAGCTCCACGCACGCCTGGGCGCTCTGGGCGTCCTCCACCACCACGAAGTCCAACGCGGCACACGCCTGGGGGCGACCACGGGGGTTAGATGTAAGCAGAGGCGTCGCACACCAGTTGGGCAGTCGAGGTGTCAGCGAGGGCGGCGGGGGTGGAGCAGTGGAGACGCGGTGTGTCACTGTGAAACCTTAATTGGCCACGACCCGTTGCAGCAGTCCATGCTCGCAGCGCCGCCACTCGCCTGGGACGCGGCCACGTCGTACTTGGGGTCGATGGTGCCCAGGTCGCCCAGGCGGCCGTAGATGCCGGGGATGGCGCGGCGACGCTTGGCCTCGTCCAGGGCTCGGAACACGCGCCCCCGACCGCCGCCGTCCGCCAGGGCCGCGCGGCGCTCCTCGAGGCGGGCGCGTGCGTCCGACAGCGATGCGGAGAGCTGGGAAGGAGCAGGGGCAGTGTGGTGGGACACGGCAGAGCTGGGTACAACTTAACCAGCCACGCAGCACCGCGTTGAACACAGTGCCAACCATCCTGCCCATCCCTCGATCTCACGCCCGCTCCGCTCGCCTGCTCCTCCCGCCCGGCCGCCTCGGCCGCCATCCGCTCCGCGCGCGCCACGTCCTTGGCCGCCTCGGCCTCCGCCCCCCGCAGCCGCTCGGCCTTCGCGCGCCTCTCCCGCGCCGCCCCCTCCGCCGCAGCGATGGCCTCCTCTGCCTCTGCCACCTTGGCCGCCGCCTCCTCGGCACGCCCCGTCAGCAGCCGGTGCTCGGAGGCCGCCACCTCGAACTGGGAGCGGGCCTGGGGTACGGGGGGGAGGAGCGAGAAGTCAGATGGAGGGGTGAGTGGCTAGAGAGAGTGGGGGTATGATGGGTCAAAGCCAAGTGCGTCAGGCCAGGGGTGAGGAGCCATGCACGCGATGCCGCTTGGCATCAACCCCAGCACCTCCCCTGCCAGCCGCGCCCCCTTGCCTGCGTTAGCTTCTCCTCCCACGGCGCCAGTGCCTTTCTGGCCCCCTGCAGCGCCACCGTGCGGTGCTCCACGTCCTCGCGCACCTCCTCCCACATCAGCGCCACCTTGGCACGCTCGCGCTCCAGCTGCGGGGGAGGACGAGAGAGGCGATGAACAGGTCAGACAGCACCGTATGGTGGCGACTAGAGTGTCGCATGGCGTATCCTGCTCTATGACCACGCCTGCACCCTGACGCCACCCCCTGGGTACGTCTCAGCCCCTCGCCTGCTTCTCCGTCTTGTCCGCCCGCGCCTCCAGCTCCGGCCCCGCGGCCTCCGCCTCCTCGGCGCCGTCCGTCGCCTCCCGCAGCCGCGTGCGTGCCTTGGCCGCCTTGCCCTCGGCCGTCTTGCCCTTGGCCTTCAGGTGCTTGAGGTCCTCCTTGAGGCCCAGGTCACGCGCCTCGAAGGCCCGGAAGTCCGCGTCCACCTTCTCCATCTCCGACTCGATCGCCCGGTGCTCCTTCTCGATGGCCTTGAAGGTGCGCTCGGCCTCGGCGTGCTCCGACGCCAGCGCCTGGCCCTGGGACTCCTCCTCCTGTGAAGGGAGGAGGGTGGGGGGTGAGTAGATGCAGGGATCGACTCTCAAGAGTGATGCAGCGACGGATGCAGGGGGCTGATATGGTGAACCGACTCAGGGGTGGATGCAGGGGCCGACATGGGCTCTCCGTTGGCGACATGCAGGCTCCACTGGGCCGTGACCCTCTCAGCCCCTCCCAGCCCCTCACCTTCTCGCATCGCTCCACCTCCCGGATCTTGTCCTCGATGGCCGCCACGTTCCCCTGCGCCTTGGCCAGGCTCAGCTGCGCCTCGGCACACGCCCAGTACCGGATCTCGCGCTCCTTGGCCAGGTACGCCTCGGCCTCCTGCCGGGCGCCCTCCAGCGCCGCCACCTCCGTCTCCGCGACCTTGACGCGCTGCGGGGAGGGGGCGGCCGCTCTGCTGACGCCGGCAAAGAGCACCGGCGATGGCAACGGTCGGCCTGGGCGCGCCATCCCAACCACCGACCCCGGGCCGAGTCCGGCTTAGCGTTACGCTGCGAGTGCGGGCCATATCATCGCTCAGCATTCCTCCCTCAGCCCCCCTTGCCTGCAGGACTCCCTGCCTCTCCTCATTGAGCTTTTCCAGGGCCTCGCACATCTCCACCAGTGGCTCCACGAAGCGGGACGTGCCGATGATGTCCTCCAAATACTCGAGGAGGCCTGCGAGGGCAGTTGACGCAGCATGTAAGGGCAGGGCCCAGCACGCACTGCGCTGAGCCATGCACGTAGAGAGCACAGCGCATCAGACAAGCCACGCACCCGTGTCGTTCTTGTCCGTGGCCTTGGGCTTCATCATGGAGATCTGCTCGACCTCTCCCTGCAGGATGAGGAACCGGTTGTTGTCCAGGTCGATGCCCTTGCCCTTGAGCAGCTGCGTGACCTGGCCGAATGACGACGGCCGGCCATCCACGTGGTACGTGCTCGTGTTGTCGCGGTGGGCCGTGCGGGAGACCACCAGGGACGTGCCGGGGACCTCCTCGAAGTCATCGCCGCCGCGGTCTGAGGCGAGGCAGGACCGGAGAGGGTCGGAGATAGGTGGTGGGGACAAGACAGGTGTGAGGCATGCGGGCGCAGGGGCGAGGCGAACCGACGAAGCAGGTGCCTGGCCCGGCGACGCCTGCCGTCCACGGCACCCTGGGCTCACCGAGGATTTCGGTGAAGTGGACGGCGACCTTGGCATAGGTGCAGTTGGGTGCCGCGGCCGAGTGGTGGATGAGCTCCGAGACCTTGCGGAGGCGCAGCTGTTGGGCGCGCTTGCCGAACACGAACAGCATGGCGTCGATCACGTTCGACTTGCCCGACCCGTTCGGGCCGACGACCGCGGAGAAGGACTTGTGGAAGGGACTGCGGGGGCGTGGGTCTCGCAGGCTCTCAGCGCGCCGCTTCCGGGAGTCCACGGAGCCTCAATGAAACCACTAGGACAAGAACAAGAACGAGAGGGATGAAAGACGACGCAAAGAGGGCCGTCGTATCCGGGCGCGCCGTGCGACCGCGAGGCAAACAATGGGCAGGGCCCGCCGCACTCGGCGCGCCCCGGCAGCCCCCCAAGGCGTAAACGGGAAGGCCATGTATCACAACATGCATATTGCGGGTACAGGGAGCACGCGGACCGACCCGGTTCAAACGCGGGCGGAAGAATGTACGGCGCTGGGAAAGCGGGGACGGGCCTGCGCTCGCAAGAGAAAGGCCTCCGCGGGCGCGCACTCTCGCACGCAGACAAGTGCTGCCTGCCACACGCTCGGTGCAGCAGGACCCACGCCCGGGAGCGCGGCGCGAGGCGTTGTTGCCAGGCCTGCCCTGGGCAGGCGCGGGCTCAGCAACGCTGGACGCACGCTTCCGCAGCCGATAACGCAGCGAATCAGTAGGTGATTTCTAAGCGACATGCGCCTCACCCCACGCGCTGCTCCCCGGCGTAGGACTTAAAGTTCTCGAGCACCATCTCCGTGATGACGAGCCGGCGGACGCCGTCACGCGACGGCGTCCGTCCGGGTGTGGACTCGACGTCCATCGTCGCTCCGCTGCAGGCCCGCGCTCAAGGGCGCATAGCACGGCGACCCTCGCAAGGCGTCGCGAAGCAAGGCGTCGCCTACCGCGTGGCGACCCGCAATCTCCCAGGCACGAGCTCGGATATGCCTGATGCGGCCCTGCGCAGCGCGAGGACGAGCCTGAGGCCCGTTCGTGCAAGTTAGCAGTGTCGCCCCGTGCCCGACGCTCTGGCACGGATAAGAAGCGCTGCCCGGAAGACCCCGAGCTCATGACTGCACCCCGCGAGCTGCGCTGGGCGCTGCTGGGGCATCCGTTACGCGGGGCGGGGCATTTCTTGCCTGACACGCCTTTTGAAATCCCAGCCCTCTTGGCGCCTCCAGAGCCTTTCCTGAACAAACGGGTATTTGGCGCCTCGGCAGTTGCGCACGGTCCGTGAACGTGGCGGGCTTTGGTGCTCGGGCTGCTCGCACCTCTTGGCACAAGCGCAGCTACATCTGACATCGACCGCCGCGGCCGCGGGGGAAGGGCAGCCCCATCGCGGTAGCTATGGACTTTGACGATGGCATTCTCTCCCCCGCGAGCACCCCCGGCGGCCGCTCCGCGAGGGCGCACGACCCCGCCAACTCGTTCGTCGGCCTCAGCCGAGAGGTGAGCCCCTGCAGCCCTGCCGCCGCATCCTTCGGGCGGGAAGGCGGCTGGCATCGGAGGCTCGATCCTCAGACGGTGCCTTGCGCGTCCTGCACGACGGCATCCATGCTTGTTGATGGCATCTTCGTGGCTCGCAGGAGGCGCTCACCCCGCCCCTCAGCGCCGTTGCGAGCTCCTCGGTGGGCGGCACGGGTGAGAGTGGCTGCAGCAGCACGAGATTGCTCCATCACCGATTGTGCGCCTTTCGCAATGACCCAATGCATGGATTCCACGCAGCCATGACGCGTGCTCGACCGGCGCTGGACAGCCAGCACATGGGTCTCACCCGTCGTCGCACCGAGGTGAAATGAAGGGTTGTTGACGATGCCAGGCTGTTTGGGTGTCACATCCAGAGCACAGCCAAGCTGCGCTCACTGCAGCCCCAGCAAGCCGCTGATGAAAGGTTGCCCCAGTCCGTGGCTTTGCAGTTTATGAGCGCCAAGTCTGCGGATGTACCATCGGAAGTCTCCAGCCGTGGAGCGAGGGGAGCGGAGGCAGCGGGGCACCTGGCGAGGCGAGTGAACTCATGCGCGTTTCCCCCGTAACCGTGGGACATGGTCAGGCAGGGACTGAATCAATGCCCATGACGAAGAAAGGTGGTCAATACGTGCAACTTCTTGTCGCCAAGTGCTTCCCCTCCCAGTCCCTGCAGTGCGGAGGACCTGATGCGTGACCTGCACGACACCAAGGCCACGGCCCAGGAGGAGATGGACAAGATGAGAGACGTGCTGCAGCGCATAGAGGTGGGCGCGACACATGGGGCGTTGCTGGACGCAAGCAGATGGTCGTGGCCCTGTCTTTTTCATGCGTGCAAGTCAACTGTCTGCTTCATTTCTGTCGCAGCTCATGGAGCAGCTGTCAAGCGAGCTGCAGCACTCGCTCGGCGCAGGGGACGGCCCTCCCTCTGCTCACCAGCCACGCCCACATGCAGCGCAAGCCCCGGCCTCCGCGCCCAAGGTACCACCCGTAGATTGCAAGCTCCTGATGCGCCGCGTGCCGCCTCATCGATCAGGGACGTCCCTCCCGCCCTCCCGCAGTCGCTGCATGCGCTGGCGTACGGCCCCCTGCCTCTGTCGACCAGCCCCTCTGCGGACAGCGGACTCCCAGACCTGGGGGCCACACCGCGGGGCGCGCCACGGCCCGTCACAGACGCGGGCTCCAGCAGCCGACGCCGCAGTGACCGTGCTGCAGGTCGCCCCCGCGTCCCTGCCCGCCGCGCTCCCTTCGGGTCGTCCACCGACGGCACCGGGGACGGCACGGGGGCCGGCACGGGCTCGAGCGACCGGGCGAGCGTGGCGCGGGAGCTGCGGGCCATCCGTGAGGCCCTCAAGGAGCAGCGGGAGATGCACCGGGGGATGCGGGACGAGATGCGGGAGGAGCGCATCAGGGGCGTGGCGCAGGCGAGGCGTGCGGCACCAGCACTGGGCAGGGTGGCACAGCTGGGACGGAGTGCAGTGTCTCACTGACGATGGTCCACCCCGCGCAGGCCATGGAGCGCCAGCTGGCGGCCCTGCAGCAGCAGCTGGCCGCGGTGGCCGCGACCCCGCACCTCCAGGCAGCCGCCGCGCACCTCCGCTTCTCCCAAAGCCCCTCCCCGCTCCCCTCGCTGCCCCCGGACCCACGCATGCACGCCACCGCCACGACACCCCGCGCCGCAGCAGCTCTGCGCCCCGAGGGGTCCCTGAACGCAGACGTAGTCGCCGTGAGCTTCGTGGACGACCTCCACGAGGGTCCGCAGGGACGCACCGCACCAGCGCCTGCACATGTGCAGGGGCCGCAGCAGCCCCAGGCATCCCGCTCCCCGATGCGTGGTGGTCCACGAGGGCGGGTCATTCCCGCGCGACCCTCCGCGAGCCCCGCACAGGGTCCAGCACCGCACCAGGCCGCCCCCGCCACCCGCTTGGCACCTCGCCACGCCGCCCCCGCACCTATGGAGGTGTCCCAGTCATCCATGGATGTGCTGGACGAGGTGGTGGACCGCCTGGTGACGGGCCTCGTGGAAGGGGAGGGCGAGGGGGAGGCAGACTACGAGCCCGTGCCGGACCTCAGCGACATTGCCGCGCCAGGTGAGACATGAGGGAGGGCACAGCTGTTACCCAAAGCAAGTGCATGTAGTTGCTGCGCAGTGTTGCTCTGCGTACCTGCCGCAACTCCCCTGCACTGTCCCACCTCCCCAGTCACGCCCGCGCGGCCACCCTACGGCCCCCCCACGGACCCCGCGCCCGGGCACTTCGGGCCCAGGACGCCCGCCGCCCAGCGCGGCACGCTGCGGCACGCTGTGGCTGCGCGCATGGGAGCCTCTAGCACGCATGGGGGTGGTGCGGAAGCCCACAACGTGGGCAATGGCACCGGTCGCTCGGCAGCTGCCTGGGGTGCCAGTTCTACACCCAGGGAGGGTGGCGTGCAGGGGCAGCGGACCCCCGACATGCGTGCAGGGATGGCGGCGGCATCGGTTCCACGAACTCCGTCCCCTTCTCGGCGCCTGGCAGACCCGGCCGCCCAGCACCCGCGCCCCTCGCCGCGCCAGTCGTCGCCCCGCCCCTTCGCCGGGTCGTCCCCTCCCCGCGCGTGGCTGGCGGAGCTGGCGGTGCGTGGCGCGGAGGGCGCGCGGGAGCTGTCGCAGCTGCGTGAGCTGGTGTGGACGCAGCGGCAGCGTGGCCAGCTGCAGCCCCGCACGATGAGCCACGTGGCGGCGCGGGTGGAGGACGTGGCCTTCGTCGTGGAGGGGGTCATCCGGGAGCTGGGCCGCGTGTGGGGCGACGTGATGCCCGCGGCGGAGGTGGCGGAGGCCTCAGCACAGGCGGCGAGGGCGGCGGCGGAGGCGGTGAGGGAGGTGAGGGAGGACGTGCTGCCAGGGCTGGTGGAGGGGCTGGGGGACCTGGGGCGGCGCGTGGGGGAGGTCGAGGGCGCGTCGCAGGAGGCGAGGGCGGCGGGGGACGCGGCAGCGAGGGCAGAGAGGGGTGCGCGCGAGGCGGCGGAGAGGGCGGGGGAGGCGGAGAGGGGCGCGCGGGAGGGAGTGGAGCGCGTGGGGGCGGGGCTGCGTGCCTTGGAGGAGCGGGCGGAGCGGGAGGGGCGCGCGACGGGGGAGCGGCTGGAGAGGGTGGAGAGGGAGGGGCGGGAGGTGCGGGGGCGCCTGGCTGCGGTGGAGGGGCGGGCGGGGAAGGCGGTGGAGGCGGCGGACGAGGCGCGGGAGGTTGCAGGGCGGGCGGAGGCTGCGGGGGAGCGTGCGAGGGTGGCGGCAGAACGCGCAAGGGAAGAGGTGGGGCGTGCAAGAGAGGAAGCGGGGCGTGCGAGGGAGGCGGGGGAGAAGGCGGCGTCGGTGGGGAAGCGCGCCTGCGAGGAGGCGGGGGAGGCGCGGGAGTGGGCGAGGGAGGCGCTGGGGATGCGGGGGGACCTGGAGGCACGCATCGCGGCCAGCGAGGAGGCGAGTGGTGGCGTGGCGTGGTGTGGGAGATGCACGGGCGGGCAACGCAGATGCGCCTTTCATGGAGTCTTTGGACCCAGCTCTGTTCGCCACTCTAGTTACGACATCAACCGCTCCCTTACCCTGACCTCCCCAGGCCCTGGTGCACCGCTGCTGTGGCTTGGAGTCGCAGATCACCGACCTGGGCCGTGAGGTGCGGGACGCCCGGGAGGCCGCGCGGTCGGACCTGATGACCCACGCTGCCGAGGCGAGGGCGGAGGCGCGGAGGGGGCGGGAGGCGGCGGCGGCAGACCTGGCAAGGGCAGCGGGGGCGTGGCGGGAGGAGTGGGGGGAGAGCCGGAGGGGTGAGAGAGGCGCTGGCAACAGGAACCGCCGTATGCGTTGCACGTCTTGTGAGAGCGCGCAGCACGTGCGACGGCGCGTGCCTGGCTTGCCTTGTGCAACGCCTTGCCACCCCCCGCCTCCCCAGCTCTGGCGGCTGACATGGCCCGCGCCCATGCCGAGGCAGGGGACCTCTTGCTCGCGGAGCTGGAGCGCCACCGGGAGGGAACAGCAGCTGCATTAGCTGAGGCATCGCGGCGGCAGCAGGAGGCGGAGGGGCGGGCGACGCGGCTGGGGGAGAGCCTGGAGGCTGCGTGGGGGGAGATGCGTGTGCTGGGGAGGCAGGCGAGTGGGAGAGGGTGGCGGTGCGGAGTCATCGTCGTTGCGGGGTGACATGGACCAGATTGACCAGGGATCGTGGGGTTGCCTTGCAGGTGCTGGGCATGGACGGGCCATTGAAGGAGGCGGGGCGTGCGGTGGCGTTGCATGCCCAGGCCCTGGCGCGGCTGGAGGAGGACGCCAAGGCAGCGAGGGTCGAAGCGGCAGCAGCCGCGGAGCGGTCGGCGAGGGCGGCGGAGGCGGCAGAGGCGGCCGTGGGTGAGTGGCGCATGTGTCTCACTGCCTGCATCCCTGTGCGGTTTGCGCCAGACCAGGCATGCGGTGCTAGTCTCCTCCACACACCATTCTCCCACCAACAGCAGCACTCCTCACCCCCATGTAATCCCCCCCAGAGGCCACGGACCGCCACGCCCAGCAGGCGTCGATCGTGTCAGAGGTCATGGAGGCCTTCGAGCGAGCCCTGGCCGAGTCGCGTGCCCGGGAGGTCGAGCGCGATGCGGCGGCTGTGCAGCTGCGGGAGGACGTGGACCGCAAGCTGAGGGCCGCGAGGGTGCCCAGGGAGGAGGCCATGCGCGCCGTGGGGGCCGTGCAGGCGAGGGGGTGTTGGTGTTATGGAGACGCGTGAGGAGTAGAGCAGTCAGTGTGACACCAGATGATTGGATGGAGCTTGGCACCAGCATGTTTGTAATGGACTGCAATCAGTTACTGTACTCTGTTCTTACCCCAGGAGGTGGTCACGGCTCAGTCGGAGATGGACGCCCGCCTCCACGCCCTCGAGCGGCAGATGACCACCGGACAGGGGAGAGCAGAGGGCAGCAAGGTGACGCTGGGTGGCAGCAGTTATCTCTACTGCTGAGTGTGACGACCAACGTATGTCTCTTGTAGAACTGCCTCTGTCGCCCCTCTCTGCAGCCTTTGGGCCCCGGGGGAGTGGACCCCGCTGATCATATGGAGGCCATGGCACGCAAGTACATGGACATGCTCATCAGCGTGCGGGACCGAGTCAACGGTGAGAAGCGGCGGAATGGTCATGAGGTCACTTTGGGGAGGAGAGGGCGGGAACACGACCGCGGCAGTGCGTGGATCCCTGACCGGTGGACATTGTAATGTCTCCATCCACTACGTGGCACTCGCTTCTCATCCCCCCGCAGTGCTGGAGAAGCGTCTCACGGAGGGCGCCACGGATGTGCTGGGCGCGGGCCTGCGCCCAGCCGTGGCCAGCGCACGGGCAGTGGCGGCGGTGGCAGAGCGGCTGGGGGCGCTGGAGGAGAGGCTGGGGACGAGGGCGGCGGAGGAGCAAGTGAGGGAAGCGAGGAGGTGAGAAAAGAAGGGGGTGGGATTGGGGGGCACTCGCTGGCTGTTAGACAAGGTTGCGACGTTGGGGAGCTGATGTGTGCATGTGCGTTGCTCGAGGGTCCTGGGCGATGGGGTTGCGATGATTGCTTGCTATCACCGGTGAATGAGTTGGTATTGGCGTGCAGGGAGGCGGAGGAGGCCCGTCGGGAGGCGGCGGATCTGCGGGAGGAGATGCGGCGGCAGGCGGCGGCAGCGAGGGCCGAGATGGCCGACATGTGGGAGACGCTGCAGGTGAGGGGAAAGAAAGAGGGCAGTGATGTTGTGGTGGGGGTTTGCCAACAAGCAAGTGTTCGCTCTGCACTGAGGTGTGGGCGCGTCTCGAACCATCAACGCCACTCTTGTAACCCACGCATCGACGTCACTCATCCCCACGTCTCTGTGTCTCAGGCGCACATGACGCGGGCGGCCCCCACGCACGCCGGCCCCGTGCAGTCCGCCCCTCGCCCCCCGGGGAGCCTGGACGCCTCGGCTGCGGATGCCTATGACAGGCTGGCCGAGTCGGGGCAGGCGACGGCGCGCGTGGGCCACGGGGACACAAGTGGGGTGCCCGGGGTGGTCGAGGCGCTGGGCAGCCGCGTGGCCAGGGTCGAGAGGGAGATGGCGGCGTACGCGGGGGTCACGGGTGAGATGGGAGTGGCGGATGACAGATGACAGATGGTGGCCTAATTATAACAAGATTACCGGTGTGCAAGGGGTTGCATGCTTTACAAGCCAGGCCCAACGACTTCTGCTAGCCCATCCTCACAAACATCACAATGGTGATAGCGGCGCTTGCGTGTCACTGCCCTCGCTCGCCTGTCCCGCCCCGCAGACCGCCTCCACCAGGCCATCGAGTCCCTGCGCGCCACCCCCACATCGGACAAGGTAGGCGGCGCTGCATCGGACCTGCCGCAGCGGCTGAGTGGGCTGGCGGCGGAGGTGGACGCGCTGCGGGAGGCGCAGGGGCGGCAGGCCGAGGCCCTGGCGTCGCTGCGGGGGGCGGTGGAGGCGGTGGGGGAGCGGGCGAGGAGGGGCGAGGAGGCGGCCGAGGGGGTGGCGGAGCTGAGGGGGCGCGTGGGGCGCATCAAGGAGGTGAGGGGAGTTAGGAATGCGAGAGGGGTTAGGACATACAAGCCATACATGCCGCTGCTTTCTCACTGCCACTGCCCCTCCTCTGCCACTGCTTTCTTACTACGTATACCACTACCCCCTCTCTGCCTCTGCTTGCCCAGACGGTGCGTGCTGTGCGGGAGGCGTCTGCCATGACGGAGAGCAAGTGTGCGGCACTGGCGCAGCACGTGGCGGGTGAGCAGCGGGGGTCGCAAGCGGGGGAGCTGGTCTCCAGCAGCGGGCGGGTTGCGTGGCTGCGACATGACCGCTCATATATGGCCATCACTTCCGGCTCTCACGGCACCCGCAGCGCACGCCCAGGCCCTGGCGTCGCACCCTGCTCAAGAGCCCACTGCGCCATCCCACCGGGACGCAGGCGGTGGCAGGGCGGCACGGGAGAGGGGGGCGCGTGGGGCGCAGAGCGGGGTCGCCAGAGTCGCAGGGGGTGGCGGTGGGCCGGGGTCCGCGAGGGACTTCTTCCAAACGGGAGGGAAGGTGTGACTGAAACTCTGTTGTAATTCCGACTAACATTCTAGCAGGCACACTGCATGCGGCCGCGTTGCGCTTGCAATATTCAAACTGTGCTGAATGCTTGAAAATGTGCTTTCGGAGAAAATGATACAGCACGCGGAGCTGCACGCCGCGTCACAGCAATCCCAGACCAGCCCACTCTGCTGCGCTTCCGCAAACCCTGTGCTTCTCCCACACCACCCTTTGAATCCCTTCGTGCGCCTGATAGTACCAGCTGCTAGGAATCAAGCCACCCCAGTCCGCATGCGCTTGGCTGTCATCACGACAGGAATGTCTCTCCGAGCAGCTTCTCCGTCTCGGTCCACAGCTTGCGTGCGTGGTCGCGGTCGGTGACCTTGGCAACCTTGCGGCAGATGCTGGGGTTGATGACGGGCAGGCCGAACATACCCCACGCTGCGAAGGTGGGGGACACGGTTGCCAATCCGCCATGCTTGTTTGCTAGTAACACTCACTGGCCCCATCTACACACTAACCCCATCTAGTGCCGGACATACGCATGCCAGTCACTGCCTCCCTCTGGCAGCCATGCCCACTGCATGTTGTCACTCACCCGGCCCCAAGAAGTCGCGCGGCTTGACTGCCGGGTCCACTGCCGCGCGGACCTGCGTCAGGGCCCCCGTGGCCGCGGGCATGCCGAACATGTAGTTGATGATGGGCTCGACGAACGAAGGCACGCCCAGGCGATCCTTCTGCGTGAACAGACACCAAGGCACGGTGACAGGGACGTGAAAGGGCTAGGGATGGCATGTTGGGGGCTAGCAGCGAAGCTTTGGGTCTGCGAATGTGCTATGCCAATTGGATTGCAAATAGGCGGCCCCACGCAGCCAGCGCCTTTGCCCATGCCGTCCTTGGCCCTGCGTCCCATGCTTTTGACAATGCCCTCCCCCTGCAGCATCTCTCGCCTGCAGCCCCGTCCTCGTCCACCCAGGGTGCGATGCCGTGACGGTGACCTTGGACCCACGCGACTCCAAACGCGACTGCGGGGATGGGGCATATAAGGACAAGTGGCCACAGAGAGAGCGATGAGATGGATGACATAGATATGCTTGACTCGAGGCGCGACTGCGGGGGGGATGGGCATGAAGGGTCGAGTGGTTACACACAGAGAGAGCAATGACATGGATGACATGACGTGCCAGGAGAACAGGGACAGAGACAAACAGAGACAAAAGGAACTAGCCTCTCAGATGCTGTCACAGCTGTGACTCGGGAGGGTCTGTGTGTGGCACCCTGATCTGTTGTGCTGATGGTGTTCAGCTTGTCCCTTCCCCTCTCTCCTCACCTGCAGCTCCTCGGTGAAGAGCATGTTGGCGAGCTTGGTCTCCCCGTACACGCGCCACCGGTCGTATGCCTTGGGGCCGTCATAGGTGGGGAAGAGGCCCGGGCCAAAGCGCACGCCATCAGCGGGGGCCATGGCCTGGGCGGCGCTAGAGACATTCACCACGCGACCAGCTCCCTTCTCGAGCTGCGGACATGGCCACAAGAGGCAGTTCAGTACTAGACATGCTTACTTAGAGCACCTGCACAGACTTTCCAGGTGCAACATCACTCACTGCGGGGAGCAGGAGCTTGGTGAGGAGGAAGTGGCCGATGTGGTTGGTGGCCGTCTGCATCTCCCAGCCCTTGGAGTTCACCTCACGCTGCGAAGGCGAACAGACTGGGTCTCACACAGAGGCGAGCACACAGCGCATCGTGCCTGCAGTGCTCGCTGCCCCTTGCCTTCGGCAAAGCCATGATCCCCGCGTTCAGCATCCCCACGTGCAGCTCCTTGTGCTTCTTGAGGAACTCCGCCGCTCCCTTCCTGTGCGCATGGATGAAAGCCATGCAAGGCTCGCGTATTGGAGGGCCAGCCGCGATCGGCCCGACACGCCTGCGCGTTCGTCCGTCCTCTCTCACCGCTGTCAGGCTCCGAGGTGTCCATCTGAAGGAATTCCAGCTTCCCCACGCCCTTGGTCCCCTTGCAAGAGTCCTCGATGTCCGCCATGGCCTTGCGCGCGCGCTCCTCGCTGCGGCACGCCATCACCACCGTCGCGCCTTTCTTGTACAAGGCTCTCGCGGACTCCAGCCCCTGCGAAAAGCGGCGCGCGTGCGATGGAAAACGGATTGAGCGTTCGCGGCCACGGGCCACGGGCCGCCCTCGCGGGGCCGCGCTGGCACATCGGAAAGCAAACACAGCAGAACATGCATCTGTGATGTTGTTCGCATGCCGCACCAGGCCGGAATTCGCCCCGGTGACGAGGACAACGCGTCCCTCCTGTGAGGGAATGTCGTCGGCCGTCCAGCCCATCCGCGCGGGCGTTTGGAAGCAGCTGCACCCGACAGAGTGCCACTTGAACGTAGTCACGCGACCGCTACCCCAATACGCGATAGAAATCTTCTCCATCGCCAGGGCATTTTGAGGGTTTTGTCCACAGCACGCGCAGGGTGGAATCAAGTCATACGGCGTCAGATTCCGAATAAAAGCCAACAGCTGCCTCTGTTCGGTGATTGTACCCCGATACTTAGCCGCTCCTGGTCTCGCCCAGCAGCTCCTCTGTCGCCTTCCACAGCCGCTCCGCCAAGGCACGGTCCTTGCTGAGAGGGTTGGCCGGGCTGCGCGATTCCGACGCCAGGACGGGGTACCCAGACATGCCCCTGTCTGCGAGCCACGTTATGCGGGAAGATTGTGTTGTTACGATCTTATGCACGCCCCACCCAGCGCTGGCCCTGCCTACGCCCCGCGTCATCTCCCCTCCCCCAGGTGCCTCACCCGGGCCGTAGTAGTCGGCGGGCTTGGCCTCCGGGTCCACGCAGGCGCGCATCTGCGAGAGGACCCCCTGGGGCAGCCGCATAGCGAAGAGGTAGTTGATGAGGCGCTCCAGGCCGGGGATACCCAACTTGCCCGTCTGGAGGTTGGTGCCCGTGAAGCCGGGGTGGGCTGCCAGGGCCAGCACGCGCGATCCCTTGGCCGTCAGCCGCGCCTGTGTCGGGCGGGGAGAGGCGAGACGCCACACGTGTGAGACAAGCACGCAGGTTATCAATAGAGCATAGGCCTGGTTGAGAGTGACTCCATGGCACATCACATGTGATAAACGCCTCACCTGCAGCTCCTCGGTGAAAAGCATATTCATGAGCTTGGTCTCGCCGTACACCATCCACCGACGGTACGCGCCCTTGCCGTCGTACTGCAGGGCATCGCAGGCATGTGTCTAATGAGTGGAGTGCATGTCATGAGGCAACGCAGAGTGGCGTGTAGTGGTAACCAGGCTGCCACTGAGCATGCCCGTCACCGTGGGGTATTCGCCGGGCCCGAAGCGCACCCCGCACTTGGGGGCGGACGACTGCAGTGAGCTCGACACGTTCACCACGCGGCCGGCGCCCTTCTCGAGCTGCGGACACCCAAGCAAGCGTAGGAGGCGGCTCAGTACCAGACACGCTTAGTAGTAGTCAAAGCAATCGCACAAACCTCCGTCCGCTTTGTAGCACATGCACATGCACTTGCCGCGGGGAGCAGGAGCTTCGTGAGGAGGAAGTGGCCGATGTGGTTGGTGGCCGTCTGCATCTCCCAGCCCTTGGAGTTGACCTCGCGCTGCGGGGGTAGAGCGGGTGCGGTCTGGCGACGAGCTCACAGGCTATGCGGAGACCGTCGGGCAGTCGGCTGGCAGATGCCCCTTGCCTTCGGCAAAGCCATCAGGCCAGCGTTGTTCTGCAGGACGTGCAGCTCCTTGTGTTTCTTCAGGAACTCCGCCGCACCCTTGTGCACTGCACGCTCAGAAACAAAGCAGGCAGGTCGTGGCCAGGCATCGGAGGGCCAGCCACAACGCACTTGCCTGCGCGTCTGCTGAATTCGCTCCCTCACCGCTGTCCGGCTCCGAGATGTCCATCTGCAAGAGCTCCAGCTTCCCCCCGCCCTGGGTCCCCTGGCAGGACACCTCAATGTCGGCTATGGCCTTGCGCCCGCGCTCCTCGCTGCGGCACGCCATCCACACCGTCGCGCCGCGGCTGTAGAACAATCGGGCCGACTCCAGGCCCTGCGTGAGTTAATATGCGCGAGGAGCTCAGCGACTGGCCCACACGAGTAATACCCCCGGCACGCAATGCTCCGGCGGCTCACCAGTCCAGAATTGGCACCGGTGATGAGCACCACGCGTCCATTTTGGGACGGGATATCGTCGGCGGTCCACACCATGGCGAAGATACGTCTCGGCGTCGCTAAAATCAACGGATGCTTTTTACGTGAGCAGTGCCCTCGCGCGCTCCCGTCGACCAGCGAGAACCTCAGGATTGCTCTCGCACGAGTTCTCCGTCGTCGGAATAGCGCGTCACGGCGGCTCGCACGCGCAATGGTTGCGGAACGTGGCCGCTCACACGCGCCAGAACAAGGTTACCCTCATATGCGCAAAACGAGGCGGGTTTCAATGCCAATCCGCCGCCAAGCATTCTACGGCATACACTTAGACGTTTGCTATCCCTTGAAGTTGTTCTTCACCGCCGCCTTGGCCATCTCCTTGGCGTGCCGCTCCTCCCGCCGCTTGCGCGTCTCCTGCCACTTGTACAGCAGTCCCCCGCGCGGGACGAGCGCCGCTGCGGAAAGCACGGAGATGTTCATACCACGCCTCATAGCGCAGGGCGTGCAGCGAAGCCGCGCGGGGGCGCAAGATGACTAAACAGCGATCGCAGGTGCCTGCCCTTCACCCGTGAGCATCCTCGCGGCCGGCACGCTCGTCGCCGCGTCTCCCTTGTCCGCGGGCGCCGTCGTGGGCCCCGACACTTCCCCCCCGAAGAGCCCCTTCTCCATGTTCTTCTCGGCATAGGCCAGCTGGATGGCCAGGCCACTGCAGATGTTGCGGGAGCGGCTCACAGTTGAACGTGCAAAGCAACGAACACGCCAAGCCAGTGATGCACTCTCCCCAGCGACCCGTGCCACCGTCACACAGCTCTCCCAGGCCCACAACACCACGCCCCTTTTGTCACACTCGCCTCTTGCGTTGTTCTCATCCACACACACATCGCATCCACCCACACACACCTAACACACCCAAATTCGCCTGTTGCGGTACGTCTCGTCTGCCTCCACGGCCGGCCCCTCCCTCCGCGTCATCACGGCCCGGCTCACGTGCCCCGCCCTCAGCCCCCGTGACTCCCGGGTCTCACGCAAGGCACGGGGCACCTTGAGGGGATTGCGACGCTCGTAGAGACCCACCAGGGAATACACGCCATCGCCATCTGCTGCGCCCGCTCCGTCCCCGTCCCCCTCCGCACTGCGATGCGTGGGGGCGGGCAGAAGTACATGTGTGGCGCTGAATGTGCCAAACACACTCACGCAGCCCCTCACCAACCCCCCACCCCACCCCATCCCCCACTCACCCCACCCCGCTCGTCGTCTTTCGTGGCGACCTACCCCCTCCCCCACCCCCTCCCCCTCCCCTGCCCCCCATGTCCCTCCCCCTGGCCATCAGCTGCCCCGCTGACAGCCACACCAGCAGCCCCCCGTCGTATCCCGCGCTGACGTAGTGGTTGCTGTCTGACAGTTTCTGGACGCCAGAGATGCGGTCCCGGTGGCCCTGGAGGCGGGCCAGGATCTCAAAGGTGGACGCGTGGAACACCCTGGGGGGGATGGGAGATGGAAAAAGAATGATGAGGGAATGGTGAAAGAAACTGATGCCGACGAAGGGCCGATGTGATGAGTGAGGCGTGGAGGAGTGCATTGACATTACACCCACCCCCTCACCTTACCCCCCCATCTCTCACCTCAGCTGTTCGTCTGCCTTACACCTCAGCTATTTATCTACATACCCCCCTCCCCCCCATCTCTCACCTCAGCTGCTTG
Organism: Protoeuglena noctilucae; assembly: GCA_958009085.1. Lineage (NCBI taxonomy): Eukaryota > Viridiplantae > Chlorophyta > Pedinophyceae > Marsupiomonadales > Marsupiomonadaceae > Protoeuglena > Protoeuglena noctilucae. The sequence goes on from OY253676.1 coordinate 1,002,013, forward strand.
TCCGCCATCGCCGCCACTAGAAACGCCTGCCTCTCCACCCCCTCCCTCGTCCGCACCGTCTGCCAGTCCAGCAGCATGCTCGTCACGCTCTGGCCGCTGAACGAGATCGACAGCCTAGGCACGGGCTTACTAGTTTCATTCTCGAAATACCACGCAACTAGCGCCTCGTCTTCCCCCGCCGTGATCCACTCCCCCCACCCCCTGCCACGCGCATCGTCTGCCTCAGGCCCTTCTGGGTCTGATTCGGCCCCTTCCCCCCACTCCCCCTCAGACACTTCCTCACTCTCCAGCATCGCTGCGACGGGCGCAGACACCCCCGCTAAGGGGTCCACCAGTCCCGTGGGCTCCGGGGATGGTCCCTTGCTGCCAGACTCGGTGCCCTTCAGCAGACCCTCGCTCTGGTGAAGCACTTGTTCTAACATGTCCGCCTTCTGGGGGGATGGGAGATGGTGGGGTGTATGTTTGCAATACGATTGCTGTATGTTGTTGTTTGTACTTAGTCGAAGCGAGCAGCAGTGTGGTGGAGCGCAATGCGTGACCCATGCACATCTTAACCGGACTAGCACTGACCACAGCACCACCGCCACCACCTGTCTCACCTCTTCCATAACACAATCAACCCTCCTCACTCCCCCCTTCTCACCTCATCCACCTTCTTGGCCACCACTTTGACCTCGTTCCCATCCTCATCATAACGCGCGCCCTGCAGCATCGGCAACTCTGGCAGGCCCCCGCTCCCCCCCATCCCATCCCACGGATCAGCCAGCGACAAAGTGCGGGCAAACGAACCGTCGCCCAGCCCCACGCCACCCCCGTGTTTCTGTCGCTCGCCCCCGCCCGCACCCGCACCCGCACTCGCGCTCGCATTCGGATCGAATCTCACGTGGCCCCCGTCCCCATCCCCAGTGCTTTTAGCAGCCATGACTGGCGAGGGCCCCAGCCTGGCCCCCACCCCCACCCCCCCCTCCGCCCCCACCCCCTCATTGCCAGCGATGATGGGGGCGAGGGGCTTCTCCCTCGGCCCGTCCATTCGGATCCCCACAGGCCCCCTCTGCATGCTGGTTTTGGGTAAAGGCTTCGAATCCCGGCGGGGGGAGGTCTGGGGCACCAGGCGACCCGACCTGGGGGAAATGAGAGTGGGGGAGAGGATCTATAGGGCAGTTTTTTTGTAAAGATGATGGTCAATATCTGCAACGATACTAATGTCGATCATTTAACGCTTACCTCGATAAAGGAAGTGCTGGAGCATGTTACTGGTATGTCATTCATAATGTGGTCTTGCTGGTAGCACCAGCAATACCACCAACACATACCACCACCACCCCACCCTACATCCCACTCACTTGGTGCTCTCCCCGTTCCCGATCCTCCTCAGCTGGTTGATGCGATCGTCTAATTCCTTGGCCTTCTTCCTATCTGCCCTCATCTTGGCAATCACGCCCTGCACCACCTTGGCCACCCCCCCCTCCAAACGCTTCTCCATCTGACGCAGGTCCCTGAAAGCAGGATAAAAGGGCAATTTGATGATAAAAAGATTTATATCTTTTTATAACATTCATAGAATTAGTGGGGACGTAGTCGGGGTGAACAGCCATGCAAGCCATTCCGTGCATTGAATAAACTCGCCTCTTCAGCGCCGTCTTGCTCCTGACCCCCCCCTCTTCGGACGACCTCTCCTCGTGCATGTCGCGGTATCGCCGGACGTTGCGCACAAAGGGGGTCCACTGGCGGGGGTGGCGGGGGAGCAGGGGGCGCCACAGGCAACACATCATCTGAGAAGGGAGAGGAAAGATGGGGAGTGTGTTATGTGTGCGGGGTGAGAGAAGGGGTGGGGAAAGGTGAGTCGTGACCTCACTGCCACCCCCGCTGCCACCCCCACTGCCACCCTCACTGCCACCCTTAACACCACCCCCACTGCCACCCCCGCTGCCATCCCCGCTGCCACCCCCACTGCCACCCTTAACACCACCCCCGCTGCCATCCCCGCTGCCACCCCCACTGCCACTGCCACCCCCGCCCCAACCACCCCCTCACCTCTGCCGTGTGCCCCCCTTCCAGTCTGTACAGCAGCTGGTAGGTGGTCGCGCACCACACTTTGGCTGCCAGTTCGAATGCCAGAGACGCAAACTCGTTCCTCTCCCCCGCCTCGCACAGCATGGCAATGGGGCTGTCGTGCGCCTCTTCTATGACGTGCGCGGAAGTGAGGTGGTCCAGGTCCCACACTGGGGGAAAGAGATGGGGATAAGGGAAAGGGGGATAAGAAGGGAGAGGGTGAGAGGGGACTGTGTCACTCCGATCACCAATCACAGCACATTCTCGATGCTCCAATGTCGAACTCTCATGCCACTCTCTCCCCTCACCGCGTATGCTTGCGTCGTGGGAGCACGATGCCAGGCGGTGGCCACCCAGGTAGAGCACACCCGTCACTGGGAAGACAGAGAGGAGAAAGTAATATGTGTTTAGCATGATGCAGTTGCCGTCTCTAGTCATTCACACGTCCCCTAATGCCCCCTCTCCCACCACTCACCCCTCCCCTCACGCCCCATCAATCTCACTCACTCCCTCCCCCATCTCCACTCACCCCTCCCCTCGTGCCCCCTCATCGCCTCGCATGTGGTGTTCTGCAGCGGCCGCAGGGCATTGCCATCCGCCATCAGATCCTCCGTCCCGTCCTGGACAGACCACACTGCGAGATTGAAAGAGAGAGAGATGAGGAGTGGATGGGAAGTGGATTACTGGTAATGGGGGTGCGAGATGTGGGGGATGCATGGCGGTGCGTGAGTGGGGAAGTGGGGTGGCTGACGGCGCAGTTACTTACTAATCCCCACTCTCCCCCCTCACAGTTCACCACAGTCAGTCTCACTCATCACTCACACTCCCCATTCCCTGTCATCTCACCGCAAATGACCCCATCATCTCCCCCCGTGACGAAGCACCCCAGGTCCTGCACAGAGGTCACGCACAGCACGGCGCCCCGGTGGCCCTTCAGATCATTGGTGACAGACAGCACGCCCGCGCTCTTCTCGTAGTCCTGATTCCAGAATAACAAGAAACCATCGGAAGTGCCTGGGGGGGGAGTGGAAGTGGGAGGGGTGTGGGGTTGAGGGGGGGAAAGGTGAGATGACGATGAGCGACGTGTGCGGGTGGTGCGTGGCTGTTACGATTGCTCGTTTGAAGTCTGAGACATAAAATGACAGTGCTAACTTTCACATATGTATGCTTACAACTACCTCATCCACCCCCGCTCACCCGTCACGACCGTCTCCATCCCCGCCCCCTTCCCCGAGGTGTCCACGACTGCCAGGCACTCCACTTTGACAGCCGGGGTGGGGAAGGCACGCAAGGGGCGGAACAGGTTCAGCTTCCACACCCAGAGCTCCCTGAAAGGAGAGGGGGGGGTGAGAGCGAGTGACTTATTGGGAGTGGACAGTTCAGTGAGAGTGGGGCGTGCGGTTGGGGCGAGGGGGTGTGCCGCGCTGGATTGAATTGCGTATCGCAAACAGCCCGATTCCCTTATCGTATCAACCCCTCGCCTGTCCCTCGTTATCGCAAACACGTGGTCCGAGTCGGGCGGCCGGTGCAGCTGCGTCATCTTGCACGCCGTCAGCTCGCACAGTATGTCTAAACACTCGGTGTTGTTGCTGCGAGCCATCAGATCTAGACTGCAGTGACAGAGGCGGTAAATGTGGATGGTGTTGTTGGCAACGGTAGAACAAGCGTACGTGTCTGATGAGCCCATACATGTGTACCTATGCAATCAACCCATACTATTATGCAACCGACTACATTCCAAGCATGCATTGGTGGTAACACCCACTTTCAGTCTTATCATCATCCACTCGCCTGTGAATGGTGTTGTTGGGCCCTGAGCACCACAGGCTGCGGATGTGGGGGATGTACACCACTGCGAGGGGAAGAGAGATGAACAGATCGCACATCCAGCCACACCGACCCATGCCTCTGTCAGCCATGCCATTCATTGCACCCCGCCCCGCAAAGCTCTGCACCCTCTCCGCCATTCCCACATCCCCTGCCATTCATGCCACCCATCCATCCCCTGCCATCCATCCACTCCACCAAACCCACTCACGGCTCTGCACCCGTTCAGCCACCCCCACATCCCCTGCCATCCATCCCTATCCATCTATTACAACCATCCACCCCAACTCACGGCTCTGCACCCTCTCCGCCACCCCCACATCCCCTGCATCCATCCATCCACTCCCTCACATCCCCTGCCATCCCATCATCCACTCACGGCTCTGCACCCTCTCCGCCACCCCGTCAAACGAGTCCAGCAGCCGCCCGTCGTAGCTCCACGTCTTGACAGAACCGTCCAGGCTGCCCGTGATGACGGAGGAGGTGTTCTCGTCCACATCCATGGCGACGATCGCAGCCTGGTGATAGGGGGGGAGGGGAACTGATGAACATCTGCCGCTGCCATAGCATCGCTCCACCACTCCATCACTCATTCCCTCACCGTGTGGCTCTGCACGGACTTGATGAACATCTGCGCCTGCGACCCATCGTCCGAGTCCCAGAACATCACATCGCGCTCGTAGCCTGGGGGGGTGGGGCAGGGAGGAAATGGTGGTTGTGGAGTGCAGGAATGCGGATATATTAGAATTGACAGTCATTAAACACCCACGTATGCGTAATTGGTGCATGCCACGCACAGTTAACAACCACTCAATCAACCACTCATCCATCAACCAATAACCAGTCCCTCACCGGCCACGTAGGTCCTCCCCGCGGAGTTGACGGTGACGGTGCGCACAAAGTCACTGCCGAAGGGGATCTCGTTCACGCGCTTGAGGACCTGGGGGGGGAGAGGTATCGATATGTCATTGCATGAAAGCGAAGGAGACAGGAAAGGTGAGGGACAGGTGAGGGAAGCCATGACATCACCCACAACACCCCCTCACCGTCACCCTCACTCACACTTCCCATCATACCCCCATCTCCACCCCCTCACCTGCGCCCTCATGTTGGGCACCAGCTTCACCCCGTCCCCGTCCCCATCGGTGGGCCTGTAGTTCTTTGCCAGCATCTGCTGATTGAGTTCCCGATGTTTCTTCTCATCTAAGCTGGTCTCCTTAGGGACGTTCTCTTTCACGGCATACACGAACACCACGCCCTGGCCGCCCGCCACCAGGCGACGGCGGTGCTTGTTGAACGCCAGGCAGTGGATGGGGCCTGAGGGTGGGGGAGAAAGGGAGAGAGTGTGTATGTGTGTGCTTGTGGAGCGCCAGGCAAGTGCCTCCACAGCCATGCATCTAATGCCACTGCGCCTGCACAGATGCACATCTCCTCACCTGTCCGCGCGTGTAATTCACTCAACACATCCACGCATCCATCCCTTCACCTGTCCTCGTGTGGAAGATGACTTGCAGCAGCGTGGGCGGCACGTGGCTCCCCGGGTTGGGCACGCTCCCCACCGCCCACACGATAAGGGTGCCGTCGATGCTGGCAGACACGAGCACCTTGATGTCCTGGATCAGACATAGAGACGTCAGAGCGCCCCTGGGGAGAGAGGAGATGAGGATGATGATGAGAGAGCGAGGGGGTGCACTCGATGGGGTGTAGTACTTGGGAGTGTGTGTGTGTACTGGTATGGCCAGCATAGCAAGAGCGGTAAGTCGACTGGAGCAGAGGAGCAACTGCTGTTCTGCAAAAGTCAATCAGACCCATGTAGTTGCCCGCAGTACAAGCCCCCAAGCATCAGCCCACACCATTCCCCTCTCATCCCCTCACTTGTGCCCCAGCAGCTTGCGTGGCGGCCCCAGCTCCGTGCCCTCGTCTCTGTCCAGACTCCACGCGCGTATCTCGCAGTCCTCCGCCCCCGTGAAGAGCATCTTGAGCTTGGGGTCATAGGCCATGCACGTCATGCGGGCCTGGGGGCGAGATGGGAGGGGAGATGCATGGGTGCAGGGGAGCAAGGGTGCAGGCGGGGCGAGGTTGGGCAGATGCTGGTGGCATGAATATGACTGAGGAAACGCGGACCCTGCCCGGTGCTGCATCTGTCCCTTGGTGAGCACAAACCACCCCGCAACAGGCAAGCACCCCGCTACGCAGCGACTGTTCATCTATATATGCAATCCAAGCATCGTCGCTCGCCTCGTGAAGGTGCTGGATCTTCCGAATGACTTGCAGCGACATGGCGGGGACGGAAGCACGAGCGGCCGAGTCGGCGCGTCACCGGAAGCGATGCGGTGCGGCGAGCGTGCGCCAACGCCTGCGACTAGCGCCTGCGTGATGTGAGGAAATAGCGGGACTTAGAGAGGAGCGCGCTGCATTGCCAAGATGGCTGGAGGTCCCCACCCACCGCGACCATGGCCACTTTTTCGGCTGATTGCTCATCGTCGTGATGCAAAAAAACCCATATAGTGCAGATGACAACGCTGGTCGGGGCCGCGCGTCACCTTGCGAGGCGCGGAGGACTTCACAGGCACGCGAAGGCTCGGGGCCCCCGCCGGCGCATGGCCGCGGTCGCAGCGAGCGGTGCGAACGTCCACGGATTCCCGAGTAAGCCAAAGATGAGCTTCGCGAATGACACTGCATGGGAGGCGTTCAGATGGGGTCGCGCCAGGCGGTCATAGGCTTCGTGTGCGCAGCCCCAGTTTCGGCATCTGCAAAGCAGTAAAACCCCAACAAACATGCGCAAAGGAAACATTATCAGAAGCATAGTAACGCCTGCAATCGAGGCGCTGTCCCGCTGCCTTCGCGGCACAGAAGTGGTGGAAATGTCGCGCGCTGACACGAGTGTCTGATTGCATCGCTGGGGATCCGCGGATGCGGCGGACAAGAGAATAACCGTCCTCTAGATACCTGTCTCCGCCCACCGCCTCTGTCTCCTTGTCCGGGGTCGCGAGTATACAAGGCACAAAACCTTCCAGCACTTCAATGCACACCCCAACGCATGCCTGGGTCGTCCTCTGCACCTCACACAAAGTTCGCGGTCGAAGAAGCATCGTTCAGCATCGTTCAATACCCAGCAACGGCCACATCGGCACTGGCAGCAGCCCCGACGCGGCGCCAGTTGCGACCCCACACACTTTTCACTCTTGTCTCCTACCCAAAGCCTGCGACAGGTAGCCTTCTGGCGGGTAGGGTTTTGAGGGTGCCCTAGCCGTCATCTCTTTGAATCCTCATTGGCAAAAAAAAAAAAAAAAGCCTGCGACATCCCATGGCCCCTGCGACTGCCTACTTCAACATGCATTCCCCACCGCTCCCCTACCCCCGCTTGGCACCCCCTGCCGTGCGTTGCCTGGCCCGCCCCTCCCCGTCCCCCACCGCCCCCTCCAGCCATGGCCTGCACCACTCCTCCGTCGCGCGCCACAGCCGGGCGGCGTTGTCGTCGTCCGCGCAGAAGGCACTGATGGCCCCGGACACGCTGGCCGGCCGGGAGAAGAGTTCCCACTGCGTGACCCACAGGGGGGGGTGAGGTGCAAGGGGGCGTAAACCAGGCATTGCATCTTCGGGGACAAGCAAGCCAGATGCTGCACGGCAAGTCGGAAGAGCACGAGCAACACTACTTAGCAAGGTAAGGCATCTCCACTGCTACCCTTGACAGGGCCCATCAAGGCAAGGCATCTCCACTGCCCATCCCTGTCACTCTGCACCCCCGCACCCCCAGCCTCACCATGCTCTTGGGCGCCGGCTGCGGCGGCAGGTGGATGCGGAGGTCCTCGAAGACGAAGCTGCCCGTCAGCGGCGACAGTTCTGGGGCCAGGCAGCAGTAGACGGGGGGGGGCGGCGCCACGCTGGGGGGACTTGAAGCCGGTGAACCGCAGGAGGAGCACGTCGAGGAGTCTGGGAGAAGGAATGAGTGAGTGGGTGAGTGGGTGGGTGAGCTGATATTGACACTGTGAATCGCAGGAGGGGCAGGTCGAGGAGTCTGAGAGAGATATGAAGATATGAGGAAGTAAGAACACGGCATGCTGAATCACTGCGATGGTACTGCTACTGATCCCAACCAGTGAACCCAGTCAGCATTGCGTGCATATGCCTCGGTGCTTCTTGTCAAGAGAGGTCCCTAGTCACCTGAGGAGTGGCCACAGCAGGAATCGGATGCGGTTGTAGGTGGCGATGCCCCCGGGCAGCCCATCACGCTGAATCTCCGTGACAATACGGCCGGGGTGGAGGCTGTACACACCAATGCCGAGGGGCTGCGGGGGAGGGGGGGCTGGGGGTGGGGGCTGGGTGCGAGGATGGCAGTGGTCCTATGCTGGCAACTGCTCACGTGAGCGCAGGCACTGTGACAGGTGAGCGCAGGAACTGTGGTCCGCATCGCATGCACCCGCACCGCCCATGGATGTCATCCCACACCCCTGCAGGGTCCCCGTAACTCGCCTGCCAGTTGCGGCTCAGTTGCCTGGCGAACATGACGTTGGCCGCCTTGGACTTGGCGTAGTGCCAGTGCACGCCCATGCCACCCCCGTAGCGCTCGGGGTGCTTCTGAGAGCGACAGAGACCAAGAGAGAGAGGTGCGCATGTACGGAACATACATGCTGACCTTGTCTTTTCTTTCTGTGAGACGATGTGAGAGTGCATCTCTTACAAAGAGACGCCCACAGTCGCACCGATACCTCACACCACTGCAAGTGAATGTTTCACAAATAGCCATCCATATTTCGCACGCACTCCCACCTCGAACCAGGGATCTTCAAGAAACGCCTCGTCGGGGAAGGACATGGCCTGGGCCTCACTGGCCACCACCACCACGCGCACACGGCCGAACCGCGCGGCACCGGGGGGGGCGTGCGGGGGGGGCGTGCGCACGGCAGACTCCAGCAGCGGACGCAGCCTCGCAGCCATGATGAAGTGCGCCAAGTGGTTGACGGCGAAGGTGCGCTCGAAGCCCTGCGCGGTGTGCTGCAGCGCGCTCGCAGCTGCGCGGCAGAGGCGGAGCTGTGGATCTGAAACATAGAGCCACCGATGCGATCGTCATTTGTAAAGCTACCCGCATCGCTCAGCCTCACCCGTGCCGGCATTCAGCACCAACAGATCGATGCGCTTCTCTTCGCGGCACACGTCCTCGCAAAAGCGCGCCACCGCGTCCATATCGGATTGGTCGAGGGGGTAGAAACGGACCTCTCGGCCCTCCTTCTCCAGCGCATCGCGGATCGAGGCCCCCGCGGCGCTGTTGCGACCGGTGAAGACCACCCGCGCGCCCGCCCCGGCCAGCGCCCGCACCACCTCCACGCCGATGCCGCTCGTCCCTCCCGTCACCACCGCCACCCAGCCCCGGAGATCCGCCTGGTAGAACCGCACCACATCCTCCGCGGTGCTCTTCCGCGTCAAGCACGCCATGACTGATGCACCCACGCGATGTCGTCGCACGCCGGGACCAGCGCCGTTGCGCGGAGACGGATCGTTAAACGGTGGACGCCATCTGGGACCCGGATGATGTTGGACGGGGCCAGAAACCCACACTCTTGCAACGTGGGTCCTGCTCCCTGAAGTTATCAGGCGACGCGTGGCCTGCGGAGAGTCCGGTGCAAACACATGAAAAAGCGGTGGCTTCCATCACCCATTTGCGCGCGCGGACCCCCAGCAGCTGCCTCTTGCTTGCACGCGGACCTTTGCTGTGCCACCTGTAGCTGACCCAGGCAAACGACGCTCTCCCACCCGGCGCGGCAGCGCGGTGACGCCGTCCGCTTCGTCGGCCAGAAGCGGGCCAGGTGCTGGTCATGATCTTGGCCGACCCCGGCGAGCCCACCGTGGCCGAGTTCAAAAGCGTCATCAAGCGGACACTGCAGGAGTGCGGCGCGCTGGACCGGGCGAGGGGATTGATTCGGGTGAGAGCTGCGTTCGGTCGATGCAGCGTCATGTATGGACCTCGGTGGGTGATAGAAAGCACTGCTTTGTTCGCACATGCAGGCGGAACTTTACAAGGCGATTCGCGATGAGACCTTGACCTCGCCACCGCACCTGTCCAACGAGAACCTGGCGAGTGCGCACGCCGTCCTGACCATCGGACTGCGGGATATGCGCGCCACGCTGCTCAAGTTTGCCACGTCCCAACAAATCCCCGGGCCCACGCAGATGATCAACGAGCTCATCCGGGAGTACCTCGATTTCAATGGATACCGCGACACGATGAGCGTGATGCTCCCGGAGACGGGCCAGCCCGTGGTGCCCGCGTTCTCGCGCTCCTTCCTCGCCCGGCGCCTGCACCTCCCGGAGACCCCGGAGACGCGACGGGTGCGTGCAGCTGCAATCATTGATTCATAATAAAGCCGCGTGCTGTGATTTGACTGCTAGTGGACCTCACTTGGGTGTGCTGCAGGTCCCGCTGCTGTACGTGATGCTGGAGCTGGCGCTCGAGGCTGCGGTGCCGGGCTTGGAGGAGTCGGAAGGCGAGAGACGGCTGCGCGTGCTATGACCTGTGTGCAGCGTGCGCCATACCACGCGCTTGCTGCCATCGCTTTCAGTACGCCCCCCCGTAAGCCCTCGCCCCTTTGCATCGCGCTCCCAGGAGATTCGGGCAGCGTGGAGGACAGCGCACCGACCCTGCGCGAGGCGATGAACCGTGCCAGGGCGCGGGCCCACGCTTTAACCAGCGGGGAACCCAGGCAGCCATCAGGACGGGACAAGGGCTGAGAAGTCGACCGCTGCAGAGTTGCACCCCGTTTACTCGCAAACATGCAGCAGGAGATAAGAGCGCTGTTATCCTGCACCAACCACACCCCCTACTCGGCTGCCTGGGCCCCCCTCGCCTCCCCCTTGGGCTGCTTCTTGCGCCGCTTCTTCTCCTTCACCATCTCGTCCATATACGACATGCACCTCTGCGTGTGAAGAGGTAAAACAAAACATGAGCTAGGTAGCAAGTGCCTTGCAGTCCCGTGAACACGTGTGTGTTGAGCAGGCCCGACTCGATCCGCGTACCTCAGACGTGAGTTCCACCAGGGGCTTCTTGGGCTGCATGCCCAGCTGAGCCACCACCTCGCGGAGCCGGAACTCCCATTTGGATTCCGATCCGTTGAAGTCCACGAGCCTCCCTTGCAAATTGCACTGCAGCAATGGGAGTGGGCGTGGGTGCTGCGTGAGTGCAGCCCGTGCACCACCAGGCGCGGCCCAGCGTCACTTGATATCCTCACGTTAACCTTGACGTCCCTCGCCACCAAGGCGCAGAAGGTCTCGTCGAACTGCTCCAAGATCTTGTTGCAAAGGTCCTCGCTGACCTTCTGCTGATCCTGCAGTCACGAAGGGGATCCGCAGATACTCGGAGTGTCGTGGCAGCCATAGAGGCTATGAAAAAGCATCGGCCAAACGCGCAAGCGCGGAGCCGCGGCGCGGTGCCAAGCGAAGCACGCAAAAGGGTTCACAGGAGCGCGTCCAAGCCCCCAGACGAGCGCATATCGCACCTGCATCTTCAACAAGACGATTTGAAGCGCCTCCCCCGCGACCGAACCCCGGTACATGTCGGTGATCGGCAAGTCCGCCATCTGCGCGGGCACTGGCGTCCACCTGGTTTGCTGCGCGAGCTCTGTCCTGACAGCGCAATCAGGTCTCTAGACGTAAGCTTTGAGCCATGATGTATATCGCAACCGCATGGGCAGGCCCATCCATGGCCGAGTGGAGTGGGTGCAGCAAGTGAGAAATCGCGGCGAGCTCGCACCTTCCCCCAACTGCCACCCGCTGCCCAGCGCGGGCAAGAGGTCTGCAATGCTTAGTCCAGAGCCCCCTTACACAGCAGCCGCGGCAGCAATTGTAGATACGAGGAGAGGGCGGCGTACAAGCTTCTGAGCAGGCAAATGGAAAGGCAGGGCTCTCGCTGACAAGAATGAGTGCGCGTGAAGCAAAAGTGTGATTTGAGATCGTCAAACAGCACGGCGATGGCCTCATCGGGCGTGTCGGATCCTGCACATCGTCGGTGCGTCAGGGCGTCCACCTCAGACCTGACCTCTGATGCCGTTGGGTGAGCTCCTCGGCGAGCAGCATTTGCATGTTGGATCCACGGAGATCTCGTGGTGACTGCGCTGTGGCGGCTGGGTCCCCAACCGCGTCGTGGGAGGGGCTGCGGACACCCGCGCATGTGCTGACGTACCCGCGCGCGAGTACCGATAGGACCGGACTTTGGCCGCTGTCGACGGTGTGCTTGTGCATCGTGCGACTGTGCGGACCCGTTGTCTCCGTCCGAGGTCCCGCAGGCCTCGCGTTTGCCTGAGTCCCTGCCAGCATCTATCAAGGCAGGTGGGATGCGCGACAGGCGGCCCTTTGCAAAGCAGAGAGACAGCGTTGCATACCTTCAAGCCTTGTACTATTGCGGCGAGCCCTAGGGCGTCGTGCGCTTAGCGCGGTCCGATAGAAGCCGACTGTCCGCGCGACATCGGTCAAGGGCCCCCGCGCACCAGCTCCCGCGAAGCTTGTGCCCCTTCTCTTAATTCTGCGCGCGTCCTCCGTTCCACTTGTGCGATGCTGAGGCGGGCTGCGGTGCCAAAGATGCACAGCCTCGCCTTGCAAAGCACGGATGCGACCTCCCCACCTGCAGGGCCCGGCGCGCGGCGTCTTAGCCCCTCGCGCGCCCGCCCGTCCACTCCGCGGCACACCCGCATAAAAAGACGCGTCTCGGCGCCCGCGACGGTCGCCATGAGCCTCGCCCTGCAGTCGTCCGGATCCGCATCCGACCAGCCCCAGGCGAGCACCGCGCGGTTGCCGATGCGGTCGTCGCCACCTGCGTTTTCGCTCACCATTGCCTCTTTTCGTCTTCCCGCAGCGCACCTATGCTCAGACGAACGACCCCGTGGCCGGGGTGCGGCGCCCCAGCTTCACCCAGCGCCGCCCCTCGGGCGCGTCTTCGGATTCCCTCTCTCAGCCAGCCGTGGAGCGCCGCGAGTCGGGGGCTCTCGGTTCCGCGCGGGACGTCCCGGCGCCGCTGGTGGATGCGCGGGGGGATGGGAGCCAGGGCGACGGGGGCGCGTTGGGTGGGGGTGGCGGTTCGGGAGGGGTGGGGGTGTCAGCAACAGCGGCAGCGGTGGGGGATGGGAGCGGAGTGAGAGATGCGCAGATGGGAATGGAGGACCGCGTGGGGAAGGGGGAGGGCGCGGGGGATGCATCGGATGCGCACGTGCGCGCGGGGAAGGCGGCTAAGGATGGGCCAGCTGGGCCGGGTGCTGAGGTGGTGCGTGGCGCATGCATGGGGTGCATTGGCAATAAACATGCAGATCTCTCGCAGCCTTGCTCGGCGCTGGGTGGCCATGCAGGTCCTCCTTGCTGCCCCCCTCCCTCCCTCGCCCCCTCATCTCCGGCAGTAGTAATCATTTCATTACCACCTCTCCCCCGCACCCTCGTCTGCGCCAGTAGCAATCATTCCATTACCACCTCTCCCTCCCCCGCAGCCGCACCTCTCCTCGGGTCCCCCTTCCTCCTTTGACTCAGCCGCGCCCCTCCCCAACCACCCCCATCATCACCCCCACCATTCTAGTTATGCGTTGCGGGATGACCCCGTGTCAGAGCCCACCAGTTTCGAGCGCCGCATCGTCGATGCCTGGGACCCCGACGCGGAACCGAGGCCGGCCATGCCGACGCACCCCATGGTGAGTACGGGCTGAGGGTACTTGAATGATGACAGTGAGCAGGCGCATTCAGAGCATCGTGCAGTCGTGGACGACGATTGCTCGTATTACTCACTAGCAGTGACGGCACTGCTAGCCAAGCACATCGCACCCGCACACATACCGCATCCCCACTGCTAACCCTCCCCCTCACCCTCACTCTCCCCGCAGACACTGAAGGAGGCCCTGTCTCACATCCGCAAGCAGCGCGTGGGCCAGGTGCTGGGGCGTGAAACCCCCCCCCTCCCCCGACACGGACGGCCCAGTCGTGTTGGCATCGATGCGACGCGCCATGTGGCACCGGCACGGCAAGACGGCCAGCCGCAAGCAGCTGCAGCTGATGGAGAGACAGCCGGGGATGCGCAAGAGGGGGGACGTGGAGGGGAGGGGCAGGGGGGAACAGGTGGGGGTGGAGTGGGAAGGTATCATGTCACACTGTGTTAACTCACAATGCTGGCCTGGTGCCTCATTGGAAGATTTAAATGCACCGGAATGCACTGCGCCTCTCACTTACTCCACTCACCCCACTATCTCCCCATCCCTCCTCTCCCAGTCCCACACCCTGGACGCCCTCTACCCCCGCGCCTCGTCTGACGGCCGACTGGCACCACTGCCAGAAACGGGGGTGGATGCGGATGTGGGGGATGCCCTGCGGCCGTCCACTTCGCTCCCCCGCTACATGCGGCCGTTGCAGAGGGGGGCCAGGCCACTCACGGCGCCGGGCATCGAGGTGAGGGGCTTTGAGGGAGTGGGGCTGTTGTGCGGTGATGGGTATTGCATGGTGAGGCTGCTTCATAGCACCATGACAGACCTGTGACTGTCAACGTCTGACTCATTCGTGCCATGCTGTGCACTTTGTCCACCCATCATACCCCATCCACATGCGCTGTCTCACCTCCTCTTTCCCCTCTCTATCAACGCAGGACGCCATGCACCTCGCCTCCACGCAACCCAAAGGCGCCCTCCTCGCCACCCTCCCCGCCCCCCGCCCCGCCCTGCACCCCCCCGCCACCCTCCCCGCCCCCGCCCACCGCTCCCCCGACCCCCGCACCCGCCCCCGCACCCGCGCTCACCCTGTCGAGGGCACAGTGGACGGTCTGCAGAGCGCGGCCAGCTCTTTGTTAGATCACCCGCTGTTCCAGGGACCCAACAGCGGCGCCCAGCCCCGGCGCACCGCCACCGCCCCCCGCCGCCATCGCCCGCCATCAGATGGGGAGGGTATGGGGTCGGACCAGCCCCGCCGCATGGTGGTGGCTCGCATCAAGAAGCAGACGAATACGATCGCTCAGGACGAGGCTCTCTGGCACAGCAAGGGGATGCTGAGGGCGCGGGAGGATTTGAAACACGAGGCGGACGCGGTTGTGAGGGTGACGAGTAGTAGGGGTGGAGGTTGTCCAACAGGCATACATCAACCACAGTCCATGCACACCTTAACCATCCTCATCCCCCCCCCCCCTTCCCAGGCCGTGGCGTGCAAGGTGCACGACTTGGCCCGCGAGCGTGACTTGCGCAGTACGTCCCGGCAGCACTTGGAGGCGATGCTAGAAGAGACGAGGCAAAAGCTGATGACGCAGACGGCCATGATGGAGCACAACATGCAGGTGATGGGGGGTATGTGACAGTGCATGGTTATATGTGACAGTGGATGGCCATGATGGAGCACAACATGCAGGTGATGGGGTGGGAGGGTACATGGTTTGATGGAGCACAACTTCTTACAGGTAAGGGATATGTGTGAGTGATGGTTATGGTGGAACACGAGATGCAACTTGCCTTCTCTCCCACTGCCCAACTCCTGCCTTCTCACTTATCTCATTATCACCATCCAACCCATCTCCCGCGGTGCTCCCTCTCAGGAGTACCGCTCCGGCCTGGACCTCAAAGCCCAGCTGTCGGCAGAGCTGGAGGACATCCGCGTGAGGGAGACACACGAGCTGCAGGTGCATTCAGTCGCCACTCTTGTTATCACCACCTCTGCCATCAATGCCGTGCTTGCCATCACCATCACCACCCTTGCCATCCCCACCCTTCCTGCGCTGGGCCTGGGTAAGGGTAACTAAACACTTACCGCCGCCTCTCTCTCCCGTTATGCACAGTACCTGCGACCCACGCTGGAGCACCTGCTGTTGCGCAACAAGGATGACAACGAGCAAATCTACGCAGCGTTGGAGCTAGCCAGAGAAACACAGGGCATGTGGGAACAAGACGTAAAAGCAGCAGAGGGGGAGTTGGTGTTTGCGGAGGAAGCGAGGATGCAAGCGATGAGGCGACTGTATGACGCGATCGATGCGTTGCAGCTGCAGAGGGCCCAGCAGAAAGCGGAACTGGCATCAAGGGAGGCGGTGCTGGGGGGGGTGGAGGGCATACGCAGGCAGGTGGATGCGTGGCTGGGGAGTGCGGGTGGGGGTGGCAGTGGGAGCGGTGGCCATGCGAGTGGCAGTGGTGGGAATGCAAATGGGAATGGGATGGCGAGTGCGGGACTGGGCCCGCTCGCCGCTCCCACCCTCGCCAGCCCCACGGCGGCGGGCAGCGGTCGCGTGCGTGACAGGGAGCGTGGGGGGATGAGGGGTGGCAGCGATGCGGTGTCAAGGGATGAGGAGGGGGAGGGGAGCCGGGCATCCAGCCGAGCGGTGAGGGGCGGGGGTGGGGGGTTGAAGAATGCATGTGATATTGGTTATTAACACAATATTGGCTATGGATACATGCATTGATCAGTAGATAGGTATGGGGAGTGTAAACGCACTGCCGGTCCGGTCCATGCCTACCACTGCCCCTGCCCTGCCTGGCACAAAGACCGTCACCATATGTTCAACATTTAAATTTCAAATGTCCATACGTACACCTCCCCTCCCCCTTCAGGAGGACTCCGGCCTGGCCACCGACCCCTCGCGCCCCCCCCGCTCCCGCCTGGAGAAGTCCTCCGTCCCAAGACACCCAGCACCACCGCGTTTGCAAGTCGTCGATTCAAATGCGCTGGAGCAGCTGCCGCAGGACCAGCTCATGGAGGCCTACCTGGGGCCGGGGGGGGCGGCGTTCGCGGCGTTCCTGGACTCGCTCAAGGTGAGTGATGATGGGTGGGGGTGTATGATAGGAGTAGATGTGATGGCATTTCTGGACTCGCTCAGGGTGAGAGATGGGGAGATGGGTGGGGGTGTTTGAGTGGCATGGGTGTGATGAAGGGTGAGTAACTGGAATGATTGTAACAGTGTAATCCCTCACCCCACCCACCTCTCCTCTCCCTCCATATCACATCGCCCACACCCCCCTCACCACCAAACCCTCCCTTACCACCCACCCCACCCCCTCTCCACCCCCAGGTTCGCCATGGCCTGGAGTCTGCCGATGACATGCTCACCCACCTATGGATGGGACCCAGAAAAGTCAAAGAGCAGAGAGCGGCAGTGGAGGCACTGGCGGAGGCGGTGGCGGCAAGGGAAGCGAGAGTGGCTGCGATGTTGGGGGAGCTGCAGAGCGTGCGGGCGGGGCTGGTGGGGGCGGGGAGGGGGGCGGGGGCGAGGGATGCGGAGGAGTGGGAGGGGAGGCTGCAGAGGGCCACGGACAGGTGAGGATGATGTGGTGGTGGGGATATTGGTTATGGGAGGTATGGGTGGGTGACAATGGGGGAGTGGGAGTAACAGGGAAGCTGCAGAGGGCCACGGACAGGTGAGGAGAGGGGTGATTAGTTACTAACTAAGGGCATGGGGTGTGCGGCATGACGCTGCTAGCAGTACTCTGCAACTCTCTACCCATCCACCATCATCCCTCCCACTCTAATGTCCCCCCCAGGCTGGTCGAGTCCCAGCGCCGCTGCACCCGCGTGACGCTGCGGCTGGCGGAGGTGCTGCACGGAATCGAACACCTATCGGATTTAACAAGAGCATTCCACCCCAACGCGCCGCCTGTCAGGGTGAGGAGGAGGGGTTTGCATGATGTGGCGCACATGCAACACCAATCAAAGGTATAGAGAGAGTGATGCGTGGCGTGACTGCACACTGCACTGCCCTGGTCACTCTCCATCACCCATGCCACACCCCCTCTGCAACTCCCTCTCCCGCATACCTTAAGCACACTCACACACCCAAACCACCACCTCCCCCCACTCTCCTCGCAGCCCCCACCCCCCCGCGCCTCCCAGCCTCCCGCCCGCAACCCCAGCCGCGGCTCCCTGCGCCAGAGCTCGTCCCGCCGACTCATGGAGTCATCCGATGGCAGCGCCAACACTACCACGCGCATGCGACGGCCCACCGATGGGGGCATGGGCGTGAATGTGGGTATGGGTGCCAATGCCACCCCCCGCATAGCAGAGGAGGAGGGGGGCATCACTGCGCCGCCTTCTGCGGCTGGCGAGGCGCTGAGCGGTGCGCTGGGCAGGGACCGCGCGGCGAGGGTGGTGGGGGAGCTGGATGAGGCGGTGTCGCGGCTGCAGGCGTTTGCGGGGGCGTTCGTGGAGGCGGCGGCTATACAGAGGCAGAGGTGAGTTGGGGGGGGGGGAGGGGGAGATGGTTGATATGTTGCATGGGTGTGACTCACTCACGGCTGCGGTGCTGTGTATATTTCTGGGGATGCGAGGGGTTCGGATCGCCTGTGTGCTGTCCAGGGTTAGGGTTAGGGTTAGTTAACGGTGGGTTAGTTAACCCACCGTCGCTGCGCTGCACTGTGTCTGCTTGTCGTTGCACTGTCAGTGCTTGCTTGCCGTGCGGTCTCTCTCTCATCCATCATCCCGATTTCACATTTCATCATGCTCTTCATCTCCCTTCCCCTTCCCCCCCAGGGGCATGGACAGTGCGGGGTCGGATGTGGCGGCACTGCTGAGGCTGCCGTCCGACGCGGCTGCGGGGAAGGAGGTGAGGGGGAGGGGTAGCCGTGTTGTACTTACTAGGGCTGAAGAGGGAGGATGGGAGAGAGAGGGGTGTAAGGTAGCACTGGGGTGCATGTCGCATCCACCCCCATCTCACCTCACACACACCCCCTCCTCTCTCCCCCCCCCCCCCTTTGCAGTCCCGCCACAGCATCTCGCATCCACCCCCACATCACCTCTCACACCCCCAACTCTTCACATTTACCATCTCTCCCCCCTCCCTTTGCAGTCCCGCCAAAGCGTCTCCCAGCTGCGTGTGCTGGACGCCCCTTCTCGTGATCGCCTATCCACTGTGCCACTGTGTTTGGCCCCGATTGGGAGGATGCGGTGCTGCAGATCAAAAGACGCGTGGCTGCGGCGGTGGAGGGGGCGGGGGTGGGCATCGGGGCAGGCAGGCGTGATGGGCGCAGGGGGGCCTTCTCAGGGCGCACCGGTGAGGGGGATGGGTGGTGGGGGGTTGTGTGCGAGTGTTTGTATAGCATGGAGGCGTGTGTGTGTGTGTGTGTGTGTTTGTGAGGGGAGACAGGACAGTGTGCAAATGTACACACCCTGTCAAGCGTGTTTGTGTGAATGGCACTGTGTGCATATGAAGCGTGTCTGTCCCGCCTCCTCCATTCACTCCCCCCTCCTCCATCTCCCCCAGTCCGTTCCCGTGCCGGCCACGTCCCCTCGATGCTCCTGACCGACGATGTGGACCGACACTCCAGCGACTCCGAGGCGGGGGGGGCACCCGTCATGTGGGACAAGGCGAGTGGTGCATGGAGCATGGATGCGTGTGATCATGACCATGGGTTATGGGGGGATGCGCTTGTCGGTATCGATAAACGCATGGATGCACTTTTGTGCCTGACCGTGACCCGCTGCCCCGCTTGCCCTACGTTAGCCATCTTTGAACACATCCCTCCCATCTCCGTCACCCTGTCTCCCTAATCTGTGCATACAACATCATTCCCTTCTCCCCCCACGCAGCACCGTCATGGTGAGCCCAAGGAGGTGGAGGCGGAGGCGGAGCAGACGGCCGTGACAGCACACGCCAAGGAGAGACTGGAGAAGCTGCAGAGGTGAGAGTGACAGTAATAGCAGTGACCATGCATGCATGAGCCCCACGTCACTGTCACGATCCCATTACCACGCCACACACTCCCAGCAGTGTCACCATCTCACCCCCCCTCCACCTCTCCACCCACGCAGGCGCGCGGCGGGCAACGAGCGCATGGTGCGTCAGCAGATGGCCACCCTGCGCGACACCATGGACCGGGTGCACAACCTCGTGGGCACGCAGGGATTCGAACAGCTGGCCGCGTGATGACACGAGAGTTGTTTGGATGCTTGTCTGTGGCTGTAATCAACGGTGTTCGCATGGCCCTTTCTTTGGTGACACCAACGTAGCAACGCCTCGGCCCTTTCAAATCGCCGACCTGACCAAATTCCCATCCCCAACAAAGAAACACCACCCACCCACCCCTCTCCTCCCCTAACATCCATCCCTGTCACACACCCCCACTCCTCACACCCATCCCCGTCATGGGTATAAACACCCCCACTCTTCCCTATTCTCTTCACGCTCCCGGGTAGAAGGACGTCCACCACCCCGTCTTGTAGCGGCCATAGGGCACGGAGCGGCTGAGGTCGCTCTTGTTGCCTGGGAGTTTGGGGGGGAGAGCGACGGAGTGAGGAGGGTCCTTGTGAGGCAGACGTGGTGGCAACGTGGCAGTGGTGATTGGCAGGACACAGCTGCAGGGCCTGGCACTCATCGCAAACCCCTCATACCCTCACCCTCGTAGTCGGGCAGCTTCATGTCGCTGGACGCCAGTGCCTCCTCGGGGCTCACGTTGCCCAGCTCCACCAGCGCCACGCGGTCCAGGCGGAGCTGAGAGGGGGGAAGGGAGAGAGTTGCAGGTGACAAGGGGGCAGCAGGCATGCGTGAAGGGCGCCGCTGCGGTTTATGACCACGCATCCGCCTGCTATTGGTCTCTTGTTCGACTGCCTCGTTGCAGCGAGACACCAATGCCCTTGCCTTCACTCGCTCACTTAACCATCGCCCACTCCCATCATCTCTCACCTTCATGAACTTGACCCACGCCTCGTCTGTCGACACGATGGCCACGGACGGCCGCTGCACGCGGGGGGCCAGGTCGGGGAAGCGGGCGTCGAGCCACGCGGGGTTGGGGAGGATGTAGAAGTCACGGTCCCAGCCACGCTCCTTGTAGTACCTGGGAGGGGGAGATGGGGATGGTGGATGGGTATGTGACACGAGAGAGGGCTGGCGTACGCATATGTCAAATAGAGAGGATATGGAAGGTATACGACGTGCTTTGATAGTCCGTATGTCACTCCCCGCATTGCCACTCTCGCCGCGCTGCCTTGCTCCTCACCGCAGCCGCTCCCTCAGCTGCTCGGCAAAGGCCTCGTTCTGCAGGTCGTTGAAGAGCCACTCGGCGCTGGTCACGCACGCCATCCACTGCCCCTTGCGCGCCTGCTCGGGCATGGTGTTGGTCGACCGGCCCTTGGCCTGGCTTGCCTGGTTGGCGGCCTGGTTCGCCGGCGCAGCGGCGCGGCACACCACCGAGGTCGCCTGCGCGGGACGGAGACGCGCCGGGGTCGGCAGGGTGCGCGCGAATGAAAGCATGATGAGCTTGCAGTCAGCGCCGAGCGGCCGGGCTGGGTTGGGACGGCGGGGGCGCTCGGATGCCCCCGCTCAGAACCGCAGTGTCCGGCCACAGGCAAGCAAGTCGCAGGAGGCCTGGCGCAATCACCCTGGGGCTCGACGCGGCGCTTACCTGCCGAACAGAAGCGGAGACCGCCACGCGGGCCGGCACTGCCTTCGCGGGGCCGCGAACTGGGGGCAGGTCGAAGGAAGCCAGGGATAGCAGGCTCGTCAGGGCTCGCGGGGAAGGGAACGATGCAATGACGCGCAAAGAATAATCGCTTTTGCGCATCGACCATCGCAGCAACCCCTCCAGGCACCACTCACCGCTGGCCTGGGCCGCGATTTGGGAAGGACAGGTGCACGCCTGCATCTTGGCTCTTGCGCCAACACCGGGCCGACCAACGGCTAGTTGAGAAAAGCGGCGACCAGGGGACGACGCGGCAGCAATGCCGGCGGCTGCAGTCGACCAAGCGAGGCTGGATAAACTCCGAAACTCCGGAACGCTCGGCGCGTCGAATGTGACGGGCAGAGGGTCACAAGTACGGTCCGTGGAGGATGGAGTGCCGAGTGGGAGTGCGGGGGAGTGCCATGGAGGCCTCCGGGCGTCGCGCTTGATGCCAGAGAAAGCCCCGTGTCAGAAGAAGCCGTGTCAAGGCCGCTGAGCCCGCGCATGCGCACTGGTCGTTGTCGTTCGATGCGTTGTGTCTCCGGGCAGCGGGCACCCTCGCGCCATCCCTGAGGCCCTCGAGAGCGCGCGCGGTCCCCCGAGAGTGCGAACCATCTGCGCTCCTTCCCGCCCCTGCCCGTCCACGCCAGGGAGAAGCCGTGTTGCGCAGCTAGCCTGTGGGGTTCACTGTAACGGCGGGGAGACTCGCAGGGGGACAGAAGCGCGGAGACGCGGGGGGCAGGCCCAGCGCCAAATACGGACCGATGGGGCGAATCACCGTCGACATGCTCCGCCGGGTGCGTTGCGGTCGCGGTGTTTGCTCCTGCAATTGCAGTTCCCCTTCACCGGGTCTCGCGCCGGAAGCCCGTTGCTCGAGCCGGGCGAGACGTCCTGCAAGCTTGCCCGGGGCTCCCTCCCGCATCCTCGCGTCTCCCCTCCCCCGCAGCGGGCGGAACACAACGAGGGCATGATTACTACGTTGGAGGAGGTGTCTCTCCACCA
Source organism: Protoeuglena noctilucae (assembly GCA_958009085.1). Taxonomy (NCBI): domain Eukaryota; kingdom Viridiplantae; phylum Chlorophyta; class Pedinophyceae; order Marsupiomonadales; family Marsupiomonadaceae; genus Protoeuglena; species Protoeuglena noctilucae. The sequence continues at coordinate 1,024,248 of OY253676.1, forward strand.
GCAGAGCATCGAGCGCATTGAGCTGCTCGGCCACGTCTGCCGGCACCTGCGCATCCTGTACCTGCAGAACAACTTGATCGGGAAGATTGAGAACCTGCATCGGTTGAAGGAGCTGGAGTACCTCAACATGGCTGTCAACAACATCACGAGGGTCAGCCGCTGCATGCCGGGGAACGGCGGGAGCCAGGCTGTGCATCTGCGCCGATGCTCACAGTCGCTATCTGTCTGCGCCTGCAGATTGAGAACCTGCAGCGGTGCGAGAGTCTGCAGAAGCTCGACTTCACCATGTGCTTCGTGGACAAGGTGTGGAGGGGGCCAAACACCGTGCCGGCCGTTTTGTCAGAATAACACACCAGCTCCCCACCACGGTAGTCACTCAATCTTTCACTCTCCCCCCGACCCAGGCGGGTCTGCTGACTCTGGCATCCCTGTCTGGCCTGTCCCACCTCCGCGACCTCTACCTGGTGGGCAACCCATGCACGGAGTGGGAGGGGTACCGGGCGTATGTGGTGGCCACGCTACCGCAGGTGATGATGAGACACAGCCGATACTGTGCAGAGCACGTTATGCTGACACTAGCACTGGATAGCACCACACTGCTGCGTTGGGGAGCGGCATCGCTGCTGACAACCGCGGTCGTTGTCAGGTTGACATTCGACACTGATGGACATCATTGTTTGCAGTTGGCGCGGCTGGACGGCAAGGACATCAAGCCATCCGAGCGCATCGCGGCGCAGCAGGCGCTGCCAGAACTGACGCGGCGGCTGAGGTGGGGAGGGGGGCAGGGAGGGGCAGAGTTGCTACATATGTGCATGGGTGACACTCTCTCTGTGCTTTTTTCAATACAGGGAGGAGTTGCTTGCTTCTGGCATTGACCCGGACGCGGCGGCTCGCGTGGACAACCAGGGACCGGAGGACGACGATGTGCAGGACCCCGGTCACGTGGACCCAGAGGTGAGATGAGAGAATGGGGATGGTGATGATCGGATGTGCAGCTTGCAACGTGTCATGAGACGAGGTGCAGGTAGGGATGGGTCTGCCATGCACCGTGCTGGTATGCGTGACGGTCGGCTACATACAAAGGCGACACCATTCGCCTTTGTCTCTGTCCATCATGCTCATTCACCATTACTCCTGGTCATGTCTCGCAGACGGGGGAGTTCGTGCGCCCGTGGTGCCCCGCCACGCGCATTATCGAGCACAGGTGAGAGAGGCACAGGGCATGAGCATGGCGTGTGTGTGAGTGCCGTGAGCATGAGCATGGCGTGCATGCAACAAGGGGTGTTGCTCTGCACGTGACTCGGTGCATCATTTGTTAATAGTCCCTCCTACACCCGTCGTCCTTTGCAGGGAGAATGAGGAGCGGGAGCGCAAGGCAGAAGAGGACAGAAAACAGTGAGGACACGCATGGGGGGGCAGGGTGCTGAGCGATTGCATATATGACCACGTTTACTCGCCTTACACTGCTGTCATGTCATTCCTCAGCTGTCATCGACAGTCCGCAACCTCACACAGAGCATGTCGCATCGCATGCCGCACCCGTGTTTTGCTGACGCCACCCCAGCGCCCGCGCACCCTGTGTATGCACTATAATGCTTCTTCTCATCATCTCAGGAACATGAACAAGCTCTTCGCCGAGGGCCCCAAGCAGCCCCCTCGTCGGGATGACTTTGACGACATCGCTGAGGGGGAGACGGTGCGGATGCGCAACGAGGGGGGGTACGCCTTCTCACTCGAGGACTCGGAGGTGAGGGACAATTGCTAGTGAGTGACTGTGTATGATGTATGATAAATGATTGGGGTACGCATTCTCACTCGAGGACTCGGAGGTGAGAGCTGATTGCGACTGAGTGACTGTCACCATGTATTATAGTATACAACCCTCTCCTGACCTCACTCACCCCCAACCCCCACCCCCCCACCCCACCAGGACGGCGCCAGCATTGTGCTGGAGGTGGACGTGGGTCGCTTCGTGGACACCAGCCTCATCAAGGCAGACGTGCGACCCACACTGGTGCGACTGCTCATAAAGGGCCGATTATTGCAATTAATATTGCCGGAAGAGGTGCGCGCGGATGACAGCAAAGCAGAGAGGTCTCAGGCGACGGGGCGATTGGTGGTGACGATGCCCAAGGCGGGGAATGGTGGGGAGAACCCCATGCTGGCACCTGCGGGGCATCTGAGGGCGGTGAAGGAGGCCAAGAGGAGGGGGAAGGACGTGAAGAGGTGAGGGGGGGGTGGTAGGGGGGTGTTGTTATTGGTATGAGGAGGGGGAGGGACGTGAAGGAGTGGGTGTGTGTGGGTGGGTGGCGTGGTGAGGGGTGCGGGTGCTGTCGTGGATGCGATGTGGTGCGGGTTCGTCTGTCAAGCGATTACTGTCTCTCCCTCATGATGCATTATTATACTCTCTAATGGTGCGTACTCACTCCCTTTTACCCCCCCAGGGTACTGGAGGAGAGGGGCGTGGTCAACTACCGCAACATCGTGGGGGTGAGGCATGCTGTGACATGGCACATGACAGCATATATATGTGCTACGTATAACATATGACACGTGCGTGTTGTCTCATCTAGTATCAGCACGCCCCCCTCTTCGCAGGGCAGCAGGGAGGCTGAGGTGGCGCCCGTCCCCAAGGCACGGCTGACGGTGGGGGAGGGGGAGGGGGAGGGGGATGATGACTTGCCGCCGCTGTGAGGGGCGTGGTTGCGTGATGATATATCCGCATATCGCATATCGCATGGGGGAGTGACCGGAGAGGCCATGAAAGATTGAAGCGATGCGAGAGAGATGAGATGCGCCAACGGCATATGCAGCGTGACACACAAGCAGCGTTGCATTGCGTGGCACCACACCGCAACTCCCCCATCTAAGCATCGTCACTCCATCACGCTCCCTCGCTTTTCCCTCCATCCATCCCCTCTGCCCCCCCCATGACGCATGCCCCCCCCTCCCCCTCCCACGTGGCCTCCCTTGGGTCGCAGGGCTCTGACCCCGTGAAACTGCAAGAAGGGGAGATGATGGTGATATATTCAGTGATGAGAAACCAAGCGAGTGAGCAACACAATTAACAACGTCAGTGACACAGTCAATGAGCTCATCCGCCACACACACCCACCCACACCCACACTCACCGCCTGTTGCACACGGGGCAGGGCAGCCCCTGGCACTCCAGCTCGTGGCAGCACCGCAGGCAGCAGGCCGATTGGCGGCAGGGCAGCAGGCGGAAGGCACGGGGCCACTCGCAGCAGAGAAGGCACAGGCCGGAACCCTGGGGAGTGGGAGACAGGGGTGACTATACGTGTATGGTAAATGGTATGCACCATGATCACAAGCGACGCGACCATCACCATAAGTAGCAAGTGCAGTGAAGTGGTTGCGCCCTGCTCACTGCCACTGTGTCGCTCCACCCTCACACCCCCTGACCCACACTGCCCATCTCTCACATACAACAGCAACTCATAGACATCCACCCCACGGCTCACCTCCGGCATGTCCGGGTCCTGGAAGTGGTACACCAAATCGTACCTCCCCCCCGCCCCCACGCGGTAGACGTTGCTGGTGCCGTCCCTCCACTTGACGCACCACCACCCGTGCCGCACGTGTGGCCCCTCCAGCACCCCTACGATGCCCCTGTCTTGGCCCCCCCACTTCCAGTCCGCGCCGCGGCGGACGGGGAGGCCGGGGCGGGCGGAGTGGGCGGACACTGGGGTAAGGGGAGAGGGGGGGGATGGGGGGGTGAGTGGATTGGGGGGTGAGGTGAGTGGAGAGAGACTGGGGGAGTGAGAGATGGGGGATGATGGGGAGGTGCGTGAAAGAGAATAAGGCGGTAAATGCTTAGAGATGGATGCTAAACAACCATCCAAACAGGCAGCTGCGTTCCTGATAAGACGACCGATGAATCCATCGCATGCCTGCCCCCGCCCCTCACCCACGTCGTTGTGGCGGGGGCTGCCGCTGCATGACTTGGCATCCCTGTTGCTGGGATGATTGGCAGAATCCACAACTGCAGTCGTCATTGCCGGGTCGGGTGTGGAGGGGGCAGCACCAACCGCACCGTCACTACCCCCACGCACGCGCACGCTGCAAGGGACAAGGGGCGACTGTGCATTGACTAAATGCATGGCCACTGCAGCTTTGGTAGATATGCACATGACATGCGAACAATAACAACAACAACGCTAGCAACAACCGCATCCTCATCAGCCCCTCAGTCACCCCACTCGCATCCCTCGCCTGCTGCTGCGCCGCGTGGGTGGGCCACGGTCACTGGGGCCGTCGCCCGGGGGGGCACGGGGGGTGAATGTGGTGCGGGGGTGGAGAGGTGGGGATGACTGCGCGTCTTGACGCATCAGATCATCGATGTCCGCAGAGACAGCAGTTGAGTTGGGGAGAGCGGTTGCAGCGACAGCAGCATGGAATGGGGGAGTGGATTTGTCAGGTGCGGGTGCGGGTGGTAAGGTGGATGTGGCGGACTCTGTTAGGGTACCCCTGGCAGATGGGATGGAATTGCGTGGCTCATCGCACCCCTCCCCTCTGCTCATGTCTACACACGCGCCCATTGTAATGCCACCACCCTCGCCACGCCCCTCCCCTGCCACTCTCCCTTCCCCACCCGCACCCGCACCCTCTCCCGCAAACGCAACCCTCCCATCCCGTGACCCCAACCCCTCATCCCCACCCCCACCATTGCCCTGATCCCTCCCCACACGCCCCCTCTCCCATCTCTCCACCCCTCCCCTCTCCCCCCTCACGCCCACTCCACCCCCAACCCCCTCCCCCAACCTCTCCACCCACCCCCTCTCTCCCACCCCCACTCTCTCCCCTCTATTCCCCTTCCTCCTCCCTCCACCCCTCTCTTCCCCATCCCCCACCCCCGCTCTCCTTCCCCCATTACCCCCATCTCTCCCAACCCTCTCCAACCCCCCCCTATCCCCCACCCCCAATCTCCCTTCCCTTGCACCCCCCTTCCCCCCACCCCTCCCACCCACCCCCCTCCCCCTCTCCCACGCCACCACCTCTTCCCATTCCGGCCCCAGTGCTAAATCCGCATCCCCCGCCGTGGCCCCCACTCTATACGAATTGACCGACCCATCACTCCACCGCACCCGCCACCACCCGTGCCCATCGGGCTCTATCATCACACCCACCGCGTCCTCGCCACCCCCCTGCGATCCCCAGGACCAAGCAGGGCCTCTCACCACAAACAGCCCCGGTCTGGCCAGCCACGATGTGACGGGCGCGTTGGGGCGGCGGCGGGGGGAGGGGTGGCGTGGGGTGGGGGTGGCAGCAGGGACGGCAGCAGGGGTGGCAGCAGGGGTGGCAGCAGGGGTGGCGAGGGCGCGGGTGGCAGCGGCGAGGATGCAAGTGGGGCAGGTGGAGCGGGGAGAGGGGGAGAGGGGGCGGGGGTGGGGTGTGGGGGAGGAGGGGGGGTGGGTGGCGGTGGGGGGGGGAGAGGGCATGCGAGGTGGGGCAGTCACTGGTGCTGTGGTGGATGGCACAGTGGCTGTTGCTGTTGTTGATGCTATTATTACATCTCTCTCCGCAGTGCGTGGTTGCATGTGGGTGTCGGTGTCGTGGGCGATGCGTGACATGGCGCGGCGGAGGGCGGCGGCCATCTGCGGGGATGAGACGAGGGGTGACGTGAATGAGATGAGATGAGATGAGACAAGTGGGGGTGGCAGTGGAGTGGCATGGGATGAGGCGAGGGCACATGCGGGATGCATGGGACAGTCACTACCTGTACCTGTATCGTACTATCCGCCCGTCCCCATCGCCACTCCATATCAATAGTGTCGATACTAACATCCGTCATGCATCCCCTCACATACCATGCACCCCCCCCTCCTTCTCTCACCTCCCCCGCATCCCTGTACCTCTCCTGTACATCTTTCCTCAGTGCCCTGTCCACCACGCGCCGCAGGGGACGGGGCACGCTGTCCCTTGCATGCGAGGGCCACTGGTGGCGCAGGGAGGGGTCACAGATGGCCTCAAGGGTGCGGAGCTGGGGGGGATGGGGATGGGGTAATATAAGTGATGTGGTTATGCATCACACTGTTTATTGCATACATCACTTGTCATGGTAGTCTGATACTACGAATACACGCAGACTGCCATGGCATGCTCCGTCGACATCACAGTGTATAACATGCAGCATGTCATGACAAGAACACACACGCACAGTGATATGCTCCATTGACATACACGTCTCCCCAGCAGTGTGCCCAGTCTCACCAGGGTCTCCCCCACAAACGGCCTTCCCCCCGCCAGCGCCTCAAACGCCACCGCGCCCGCACCCCACACGTCGCCACCGGCACCCGCACCAGTGCTTGCATCTGTGTTTGTATCTGTATGTGCATTTGCACTCGTGTCCCCCCTCACTTGCTCGGGGCTCAGATACCACGCCGTGCCGAAGAGACTCCCCGAGCTGAACAGACCCGCTAGGTCCCCATCCTCCGCACCACGACCATTGCCGATACTGCTTTTAATAACACCACCGATACTGCCACTGATACTGTTACCAATACCACCACCAATACTGCCACCGATACTGTCACCACCACCACCACTGCCGTCGTTGCTGCCACCCCCCGCCCCCTTGCGCATCCCCCTCCCCTCCCTCGCCCTCCGCACCCCCTCTCTCGCTCTCTCCCGCACCCCTGCTGCCCACGCGGGCGGGATGGGGCGCGAGAGGGCAGCCGCGGCGCCTGTGCCGAAATCCACCAGCCACGCACGGGGGGGGACGTCCTGTTAGGAGAAAGAGGGATGAGGGGGTGTGGTGTGAAGACAGCGTGGGGAACACAGCGATAGCGATCGTGGGCGAGGGCAGTGACAGTGATGCTCTAACAGTCACTCTCCCGACATCATCTCACCCCCTGGTAGTGATGATACTCTAACACTCAACTCTCCCACCGTCACATTCTCTCACCCCCTGTGTTTGCACCACGACATTGGCTGGCTTGACGTCCCCGTGTGTCAGTCCCTTGGCGTGCAGGGATGCAAGTGCAGTGAGGATGTCAGACAACACAGACGCAGCGTGGGTGAAGGGGAGGGGGCCGCGGGATGCCAGTATGTGGGACTGGGGGTGAGAGGGGGAGGGGGGGGGGGGGTGGTGACAAGTGCAGGGTGCGGGGGTGGCTGGGTGCGTGTGCGGGGGTGCAAGTGAGGCAGTCGTGTTTACAAGCAGCCATGGCATGCACATCACTGAATGTATCGCCTAGTTACAGCATGCATAACCATATCTTTCCTGGCCACACTTACCAGTGTCTCCCCCCTGACCCTCTCGGTGACAATCACCGAGCAGAGGGGGCGGGCGTGGACGGCCACGTCCAACACGCGGGGGACTGAGAGGAAAAGGGATCAACATAATGAGAGAATCAAAACGTGGCAGTCACCCATCGCTCACCCGATTGCAAACACCCCATCCCATCCCCCTCACCCGCGCTGCACGCCGCCTCTGCCATGAGACGCGCCTCGGCAAACGCACGCACCGCACCCTCCTCCGCTTGCATGCCGGACTCAGATGCATGCGGGATCACCTTCACCGCCACCTCTGCGAGAGTCATCGCCATGCCGGCGTCAGCAGAGCAGTGCTGTGCTGCGCGTGCCACTGCACACGCACGCTCACCCCACGTGCGCGCAGCCCACCTGTCCCCAGCACCGCGTGTCTCGCAGCCACCACCCACCCGCGGGTGCCCTGCCCAATCATCTCCTCCACCACATATCTGCGGGCGTGGAAGGACAGGCGGGTCGCCATCGCAGCAGGTGACTCTAGCCGAAAGTTGGCGCACAGACCGAGAAAGACCACAAATGGGAATGAAGAGGCTAGATTATAATCCGAATTATCGATTGCATGGATCGGCGTGATCCCAGGGACCAGCCCGGCGACTCTGCGCCGGTTGTTGCGTGCGGCAGATGTCGTCGCTACGCATCCACGCCCCAGTTTCTGAGCGGACACAAGCCTTGCGCTTGCCTGTGACAAATGACATCGTCCGGCCGCGAGAGGGTCGCCCCCCTCGGCGCGGGAGCCGCTTCCGCGCCATCGCTGACATCCATCGCAGACAACGGCCGACCGCGCCGCCCGCAGGCGCGCACAGGTGCGACTAGCGCCGTCGCCCGACTCTTCGAAGATCAGCAGTGTAATTGCCTGAAAGGGACGCGCAAGACATGCGCGATCTCGCCAGACGGGCCCGGGAGCGCCCTGCCAGAAAAGTGCCCATTTCTTTGCCATTCTCATCCAGCTGGCGGCCAGCGCATTCCCAGCCCACCGCGCCCATCCAACGTGCGCGGCATCGCGTCCCGTCGCAACTTTAGGCCAACCTAGGCACCGCACAGTGGAAAGAGTCTTTGTCTGCGCTTGCTTGGGATCCCACACGCTCCCCGCGCCTGCATTAGTGTTTATTTTGAGTTGTAGCTGGCATCCGCTTGCATTGCATAGCTCTACGCTCGACCGGTGCTCCGAGAGGGACCGTCCCGGGCGCCCCGCCGCACGGCAGCGCGGGTGCGCCCGCGATGGGCGAGGGCGGCGGCGTCGCGAGTGGCTCCGCAGGCAGCGGGTCGCTCGAGGATGCCCTGGCCGCGGAGCTGTGGTGCGGCGCGGGCGCGGCCGGCAGCTGCACCCATGACCGTGCATGCACATCGCGATGCCCCATTCACCCCTCGATTCTCCTCGTAGGGGCGCCGAGGATGACGCGGAGGGAGATGCGGCGTCTCCTGGCGTCGTCCCTGCCCCCGCCCCCGACGCCTGCCTTCACCCGGTGCAGCTGGAGGGCATCTGCACGCACTGCGGGGCGCTGGTGGGGGGGGCGGGGCAGGTGGGCGGGGCGGGGCAGCGATATGCGTGCTGCAGCGTAAGATCATTCGCATGCGTCCCTGCTTGCTCCCCTCCCCATGCCTGCAGATGCCGTCTAACTGCCCCACCCTCGCTGTACCGCATCCATTGCTCTGCCCTTCCACCCTCTCCCTTTCCCCGCATTCCTCACTCTCTCCGCACCCTCCCTTCTCCCACCTAACCTGCCTCACATCTCACTCATCTCCCACTCCCTCTCTCATATCCCATCTCTCACTCCCCATCTCTCATATCCCATCTCATACCCCCCACCATCTCCCTCCCCCATACCTCCCCCCCAGTCCGCCGTCCTGCTGGGCCACGTGACCCCCGGCCTGGCCGCCACCATTGAAGGCGCCGGGCTGCTGCGTGCGATGGGGGCCGCCTCTGCGGTGCGCGAGGGCCGGCTGCACCTGGTGCTGGATCTCGACCACACGCTGCTCAACTCGACCGGGGACAGCCGACTGGCGCTGCGGGTGCACGAGAGGGTGGGACTCATGCGCATGCTCAAGGTGGGGAGGGGAGGGGGGGGTGTTACTATGATACTATGATGGATTTTGATGCTGCCACTGTCGACTAGGAAGTTGGTATCGTGTGCAGGTGTAATGATTGTTATTCGATTGTATATATATCTGATATCATTCACTGTGATTCTCCCCACACAGTCGGAGCAGGAGTCTTCGGGGGATGGTCCCGAGGGTCGGTCGCTGTTCTGGTTCCCCAGCACACAGAGCGAGGGGATGTGGACGAAGGTGAGAGGGGAGAGTGGGACATGCATGAATGCACATGCGTAGCAACCATAGAGCAGCTACCCTGCATCGCCATCCCCACCCCACGCACCTCCTCCCTCATCCCCCCAGCTCCGCCCCGGCGTCCGCCGCTTCCTCCGCGAGGCATCGCAGCGTTTCTCGGTTTCTATCAACACCCTGGGATCTCGACAGTACGCGTCCGCCATGGCGAGGCTGCTCGACCCCGACAGCCGCACCTTCCGGCGCGTGCTGGGGAAGGAGGACGGGGTGGATGCCTCGAAAAAGACACTGGCATCGAATCTTGACCTGGATGAGAGGACCACGCTGGTGCTGGACGACTCGCCCGACCGATGGGGGGCGTGCGCCTCCATCGTGGTGCCCATACACAGGCGAGGGATGCGATTGGGGGGATGAGGGTGAATGGGTGATAGATATAGACATGCATCCATTGTGGTGCCCATACACAGGCGAGGGAGATGGGCTGATGGGGGTGCATGCATGGGTAATGGTGGTCTATCTTATGCTTGCATGGGTGGTGGTGGTGATGGTGATGGTACCCGTACACAGGCGATGGGTGCAACTGCATATTGCAGCAGTCACGCTCTGGTTGCTTGCGTGATGCTCTATGCCACATAATATTCATATTCCCATCCCCACCCACCCAGGTACCACTACTTCCCCTCCAGCACCCGTGACTTTGGTCAGTCCGAGTCTCTGTGTCACTTGCTGAGGGGGGACGATGAGGCGGAGGAGGGTGGGCCACTGTCGCATGCGCTGCGGCTGCTGGTGGCCGTGCATGACGAGTTCTTCCGACAGACTAAGGCGGGGGGGTTGCCCACGACCAAGGGGGTGCTGCGGTGAGGAGTGGGGTTGGGGGGGCAAGTACAGGGGGTGTGAGGGTGCGTGTGATGCGCATGGTTGCATGGCAGTGTTAAGTGCACGGGGTTGATGGAGCCTGTGCTGGGCAGTCAGGGTTACTAGCAATGTGACGTTAACTAACAGCAACGTGCCCCTCTCTCCCCTCTCCCCCAGTCACTGTCGCCGGGGTGTGCTGGAGGGGGAGGAGATCTGCTTCACACGCATCATCAGCCTGCGCATGGCGAGTCACGTGTCCTGTGCCATGCCACATGACACACTGCCATTGATAATCACATCCCTGCAGATGTCACGCCATGTTGTGTCATGTCGTGTCAATCATTGTTCATTCAACATCCATCACCCACTCCCACTCCCCCTCCCCCTTCTCAGCGTGACACCCCCGACCGTCACCCCGAGTGGCGCCTGGCCCTCTCTTTGGGCGCACGATGCTCCCTCGACCTCACTCCCACCACCACGGTCGTCGTCGCGGGGTCACGGGTGAGCCAGGGGGACTGCTTGCACTGTGTGATCGCATGTCATTACATGTTATGAGTCACATGCCATGCCCCTGTGCTTGACTGCTGTTGCTATGCACCCCTCTGCTTACACCACTCCCCCTTCACTCACGCAATCTTTGCTTGGATGCAAACAGTTAACAGGTAACAGTTACACCCCATCCCCATCCACCCACCCCCCCAGGGCACCGAGAAGGTCCTGGCTGCCGAGGCGCGCGGTCTGCCGTGCGTGGGCATTGAGTGGCTGAGGGCGTGCGCGGCGGGGGTAGCCAAGGCAGACCCGGTGCTGTACCCGCCGCCGGAACCCACGGACGTGCGGATGCGGTAGATGATTAAGATATACTTGACACAGATTGAAATGTTACAGACACGAATGAGTACTACTGAGGTTGAATGGCCAAACACAACAGTGCCAGCCATTACACCAGCCAACCAAGGCAATGGCAACGCATGCGCACAGCCACACTATTCCAATCACCCCTCCACTCCGCTCCACTCCCCCCCCTCCGATGCCACGCTGGCCGCTGCGCTGCCCCTCGCGCCCCCCCGCTTCCCCCCCACGCGCGCCGACATGGGCCGCGCCCTGCGTGAGGGCAGGCCCCCCTCCCCGGGCACCCCCGGGCCCCCCTCCGTGAACGGCGCGCCCCCCCTTTGCTGCCCCATGGCCTCGACCAGGTAGCTGCCTGCTGCTGGCAGCCCCGCGTCCGCGAAGGACGCGTCGTCAATCGCGTCGTCCATCTCCTCCAGATCGTGGAACGACTCGAAGGACTCCTCGTAAAAGGCACGCTCGCCGGCATCCGCATACTGCAAGGGCACAAAGAGGGAGGGGCGATCGTCGAGTCGCATACCATCCATGTCCGTGCCGGTACGAACCTGTGCTGCCTGTCACATCCGCTGCCTCACACCAACCCCTTTAATCAACTGCTCTCACACCCTCTGCTCCCCTTCACCATCAGCACCTCACCTCAGGCACCTCCTCCTCGAATGTCTCCCCCTCGTAGCTCCCCTCCCCATCCCCATCCACCGCCTCTTCCATCGCATAATTTATGCGATGACCCCCTTCACCCTCCCCATCCACTGCCTCCTCCATCGCATACCCCTGCCCATCCCTATCTCCCACTTCCTCCCCATCCCCCACGCCCCCCACCTCCTCCGTCCCCTCTCCCGCACCCTCCCCCGTACCCACCGCCAACCCCTCCGTCTCCTTCCCCTTCTCTGCCACCATACCCGCACCCGCACCCTGATCCCGCGCCATCGCCAACTCATGCGCCAGGCTCGCCCGACTCGCATCCAGGCTCACCCCCGCCACCCATGTCGTGTGAGCCGCACCCACCCCATCCACGCTCCCCGCCACCTCCCTCGTCCCCGCCGCCCTTCCCTCGCCCTCTCTCTCTTCCATCTCCACCCCCACACCCACCACCGAGTCATCCCCCACCCGCACCCGGCCCCCATCCCACCCATCCTCGACACTCCGCCTCTCCGCTCCCCGCACCTCCTCCACCCCCGCACCCTCCCCCTCCCGCTTGCCACGCCCACCCGCGCTTTTACCCGCACCCGCCACCCCACCGCTCCCCGCCCGAGCGCGCTTGGGCGTCCCCTGCACCTGCACCCCAGACCCCGACCCCGCGCTGCTGCCACGGGCGCGCGCCTCGGACGCTGCCGTGGGGCGCGCGGCGTGCGGAGCGGCGGGGGGAGGGGCGCGGGGGGGAGGGCGGGGGGCGCGCTTGCGGGCGGTTGGGGTGGCGGGGGCGGGGGGCGAGGCGAGGGCGGCGGACGCGGGGCGGGTGCGGCGGCGCGCGTGGGGTGGCGTGAGCAGCGCCTGCGGGTGCAAGTGGTACGACTGGATCATACCAAGCATCTCTGAGGCTGTCGACTGGCACACGCGGTGGCGGTGTCCCTGCCTGGCATCGCATTGGGCTCCTTGCCTGTCGGTCTGCCAGCGGCTGCGCTGCCGACGCGGGTCGGCTCTCTGCCTGCCTGGCGACGCGCAGGTATCGCGGCACGTGGCCCGGCTGGTGGGGGCGGCGCGTGAGGGCACTCGAGCCGGGGCGAGATGGCAGGGCCTCTGCGTATGGGGGAGGCCGGATGACATCAGCTGATGGCAGTGACAGTGACGCTGCACACGGATGAGGCAGAGCCGGCGTGTGAGGGTCAGAGCGGCACCATAGCACTGCAGTGCATTGCAACCTGGTCGCCGTGTGTCATCCCGTCCCTCACCCGTGTACACGGCCAGCAGCTGCAGTCGCTGCGACATGGGTGCCGCGTGGATGGGCGACCTTGGCCTCCCCTCCCCCGTCCCCTCCCCCGTCTCCCACGCCTCCCGGACCCCCGCACCCCCCGTGCGGCGCAGTGGCTCCGGGGACTCTCGCCCGGTGGCTGGGGCGGTGCGCTCGGCGATGGTGGGGGGCGCGGTGGACGCAGACACGGGTCTGCAGTTGAGCCTCATGGTCTCGTAGCTGAAGGCCTCGACGGCGGGGACACCGGGGCCACGGGCCATGCTGCGGGGGGAAGGGCACGAGAGAGAGATGAGCGGGGTTGGCATAGAAAGGATCGGGATGGATGCTATCCAAGGCAGGCGCGTGGAAACACAGCTTAGAGCACGCGAACTGCTGGCTCATCTCGCCTGATGGCCTTGCTGATGGTGCCGAACTGCAGCGACCGGTCGAGGTCCCTTGACTCCAGGCGCTGCTGCTTGATCAGGGCCGTCTTGGACACCTCGTACCTGGGGCATGTGCACGGACGTGGGGGTTTAGATTCGGAAGAAAGGGTGAGCTGGACGTGCGGGGCGGGGAGTGCATGTCTGATGAGCGAGGGTGTACTAGCAGCGCCGCCACCACTGCCCGTCACCGGTGCAGCAGCTGCGCGAGTGCCGCCTCCCTCCTCTGCTTCAATTCCGCGAACATGCGCCCAATGCGCTCGTCCATGGCCTCCGCCTCGCGACGCTGCCGCTCCGACAGGCGCGCGTCCTCCGCCGCCCACCGCTCCTGCTGCCGGGACAGGCACGCGTCCATCTCCTCCGATTCCAGGGCATCGGCCTCCTCGCGGACCAACTGGGCGGTGCGGGGACGCAGGGGGGTCGAGCAGGCACGACGCGAGCAATGGGCATAACACAGGCAATGATGTTGACCGATCCATGAGCGTCCCCTGCGCCCTCCCACCTGTGCGGCGCGGTACTCCTTCTGGCTGACCATCTTGCTCTCCTTGTGCCTCAGGTCCACCAGCTTGGTCGACGCCTTGAAACGCAGACGCTCCGCCTCCCTGGGGACACCCGGGGCAGCATGCCATGGGACTGCCCTGCCAGTCACTGCCACAGTGATACCAGACGCGTAACCAGCCCATCTCATCCCCCTCTCACCTCTTCCGCCTCTGCAGCACGTCCTCCTGCAGGTGCTTGGCCCGCATGCCGTCCTCGAGTGCCTGCGCCCGCTGCACCAGCTGGTGCTGCTCGGCCTCCCAGCGGGCCTCGAACGACGCCACCTCTGCAGGTGAATTTGCAGCGAAGATGCTTGCAGATACGGCCATGGCCAGGCCAGTCACCACGCTTGTCCACCCTCTGTCAGCTGCTCTGCCCCATCCCAGTCACCACGCGCATCATCGACCCTGCCCCTCGCGTCGCCACGCACCGTAGCGGAAGGCCTCCTCGACCGCCGCGCGCTCCTGCAGGTGCTTGGTCTCCAGTGCGTCTCTCCTTCGCTTGTACTCCTCCTCGCGGATCTGCCGCATCCGCAGCGCCGTCGCGTCCGCCGCTGCGTAGTCCCCACGGCGCTCGCACTGCCGCCTGGGAACAGGAGAGACCGAGACGCATCAACGCAACGTGCTCAAGGCATTCATAGCATGTACACGGAACTGCACAGCTGGAAAGAAAGCAGACGGCGCCGCAGAGTCGCGGGGCGCGGAACACGTTGGCAAGGGAAGGGACGAAGGGGTTTCGCGAGCCGCTGAGACACAGCGCCGGGCCCGCAGCGGAGGATACCATTTCTGAATGGCATAAGTGTTGACATGTCCACTTTTCGTTTCCTCCCGGCACCTCTCTGAACCGGGAAAGCCACTCCCATGTGCGGCATTCCAACGGCACCTCACGGGCTGCACGTCCGTCCTCTGCCTCCCCAACCCACCTGTGCTTCTCCATTTGCAACAGATACTCCTCCACTGCCCGGTTGGGCCGGTGGCCCAGCTCGTGCACCACCGCATGGCCGACGTCCCGGCTGGGCTTCATGGCGCCCATCGTCAACGGGCCTAAGGGCTACAAGGCCCGTTCAGCATGCGCATGTCAAATGTTTGTTTGCAGCACGATGCAGTGCGGGCGGCGGGGTGGACTCTGCGGCAAGCCAGACCCCAAATATCCTGACGTCAGGTGACTGGCGCGATTTCCCCGCGCGATGGGCGCCGTGTCCACCCGCGACGCATTCAGAGACTGTGATGCTGCTGTTGCGTCAGGCCGGGACAGGACAGCAGGCGCCAGCGGGCACTGAAAGCATCGCGCAGGAGGGGAATTCGCGAGGTTTCAGGCGCACCCCGTCGCGTTCGAGCTAGGAGCACCTTGCGGCTTGGCTGGCGTGTGGGGCCCGACAGACGGTGAGACGGCGCTCTGCATGAAATGGCGGGAGAGGCCAGCTGTCATCGGGGCGACGGGGCCTCCGCGCGTGGCTTTCTCCGAGCGACGTTATCCCGCATAGCTGTGGCTCCGCGTCCCCTGTGTTCTGCGAAGTCCTGGTGTCGTGACGCGGCGGCTGGAGGCACTCCGCGGACAGTGTCGCATGGGCCAGGCGTGGCCACCGCGCACAAGCCTCCAGCGCACATGCTAGGTATCCCGACCAACCCTTTGTTGGTCTTGCTACAGGCGACGCCAGCGGCGGTCGGCGACGCGGCCCATCGCGCTCGGGAGGACGCTCGGCTGAGATCTGGTCGCCAGCAAGCCGCGCGGGAGCCGCGACCCGGCGAGTCCCCTCGCTGGGCTGACGCGCGAGTAACATCCCCTTTCTTCACGAGCGCGGGCGAGCCGGGTGCTGAGCCGAGCCGTGCGGGGGCAGGCTGTCTGCACCGCGCTCCGGTGCCCGACCCCCCGCCGCGCCGCCCGTCGCCCGCCCGCAGTCGAAGAGTCCACTTTCGGCATTTCTGTCGTCGTTTTGGAAGGGCTGTGACATGACGACGGGGGAGGACTGCGGGTGAGCGTCTAATGGCGCGTTGCCTAGCGCCCAGCACGGCGTGGCACAAGCCCTGCCCCCCTCCACGCTCCCCACCCCGCATCTCCCGCAGCCTCTCGCGGCCGTGGGACCCCCGCTTCGACCAGCCCGACATCCCCTCCAGTGATGACTTCTCTTCTGACCCCGCTGTGTGGGACATGGTCATCGTGGGGTCGGGGGTGGCGGGGAGCGCCCTGGCGTACCGGTGAGACGAGGCGGATGATGATACCGAACGTGCTGTCGCATCATGTGATAGCAGGCGAAGAGCGCAGGCAGAGTTGCCGTGTCTTGCCACTGCATGCACAGCTGTCGCACGACCCCACAGCCAGGCACGCACTCAGCACTCGCACCTCCCTCCCCCCCTCCCCGCAGCCAGGCGATGGAGGGCCGCCGCGTGCTGGTGTTGGAGAAGAGTCTCTCCCAGCCCGACCGCATCGTGGGGGAGCTGCTGCAGCCGGGCGGCTTCCTGAAGCTGCGCGATCTGGGCCTGGCCGACTGTGTCGAGAACATCGACAGCTGCAAGGTGTACGGGTACGCGCTGTTCAAGGGGGGCCACGTCTCCTGCGTCAAGTACCCCACCGAGCACTACGCCTTCGAGGTGGCGGGCAGGTCCTTCCACCACGGGCGGTTCGTGCAGAAGCTGAGGGCCAAGGCCGCGTCCAGGTGGGGGAAGTAGGGGAGGCGGGGAGGCGCAGTTGGGGAGACGGCCAACATATGGGAGTGTAAAGAGTGCTAATGCGGACCCTTTCACTCCCCTGGTCCTCATGGCCACACCAGTCCCCCTCACCCTCCCCGATTACCATTCCCCCTCACCCTCCCTCACTCCCCCTCACTCCCCTTCACCCCCCCTCACCTCTCCCCCCCTCTCCCCCTCCCCCAGTCCCCTGGTGACGATGCGCCAGGCCGTGGTGCGCAAGCTGCTCGACGTGGACGGCCGTGAGTGGGACGAGGCGAGCGGGCGACCCGTGGGGGGCGTGGCCTACCGCCACCACTCGGGGGAGGACCGGGAGGCAAGGGCCAAGCTCACGGTCGTGTGCGACGGGATGGTCTCCACCTTCCGGCGCAAGTTCACGGTGCGTGGGTGTGGGGGTGGATGGGGAGGGGGCGGTGGGGTGCGGGACAGGGCAGGGCACGCATCCGCAGTGACACAGAGCTCCCTTTCTTATCTCCCCCTTCCTCGCAACCCATGTATCCCATGCACCGCTATCCCATCTCTCCCCCACTCAGAACCCCTCCATCTCCTCCCTCTCCTTCTTCGTGGGCCTCCTCCTGGACGGTGCCCAGCTGCCCTTCCCCAACCACGGCCACGTGGTGCTGGGGGAGCCCAGCCCCACCCTCTTCTACCCCATCTCCTCCAACCAAGTGCGGTGCCTTGCGGACGTCCCGGGAAGCAAGCTGCCCAGCGTGGTGAGGGATGGCGGGTGTGGGGGTGTGAACATGCACGCACGCACGCGCGACCAAGCAGCCGCCCATTTGCGAGACGGTGTGCCTGTTGCTGCGAGGAGCCTGGCGGTGCTTTGAGATGCGATGTCCCTATGTGGTTCACCGCTATCCACTTCTTTGAGATATCCCCACATGACTCACCGCTAGTATTGCTCCACTCAGACGGATGGCGCCATGGCCGAGTATCTCATGAAGCACGTGTTCCCCCAAGTGCCCGACATTTTGAAGGAGCCATTCAAGCAGGCAGTTGCCAAGGGACACTTCAAGGCCATGCAGAACAAGGCACTGGTGAGTATGCGTGTGTGTCAGTGTGTCATGCAGAACAAGGCACTGGTGAGCGTGGGTGTGGTGAAAGCATGCCAAGCAGAGCACAGCAATGGTGGATCTTGTAGCATGCTCGCACGCTCGCTTGCGTGCCTCCGCCTCATGCCCTGTCCCCCTCCCTCCCCCGTCCCCCGCAGTCGGCTCAGCCAGTGCAGGTGGCCGGCGCTCTCCTGCTGGGCGACGCTTACAACATGCGGCACCCACTCACGGGCGGGGGCATGACGGTGGCACTTAGGTCAGCGGCAGCGACATGCTCTGTCTCTCTCATTGCTACCCACTCCTCCCCTCGCAGCGACACCAAGCTGCTGTGCGACGTGCTGTGTGTTTGTCTCTCTCATTGCTACCCATTCCCTTGCATCGCAGTGACACCAAGCTGCTGTGCGACATGCTCCACGGCCTCACTGCCGCGTCTTTGGGCGACCTGGACGCCGTGTCCCGCTGCACCCGCTCCTTCTACCAGACCCGCAAGCCCCTCGCGGGCACCATCAACACCCTCGCCAACGCCCTCTACCGCGTCTTCTGCTGGTCGCCCTGGGAGCCCCACGAGGAGATGAGGCAGGCGTGCTTCGACTACCTCAGCCTGGGGGGGGTGTATTCCTCCGGGCCCGTCTCCCTCCTCTCCGGGCTCAACCCGCGCCCATCCGTCCTCGTCATGCACTTTTTCATGGTGGCGCTGTTCGGGTGCGGGAGGCTGCTGCTCCCGCGCCCCACGCTGCGCGGGGTGTGGATGGCCGTCCTGCTCCTCTACTGCGCCTGCCGCATCATCCTCCCCATTATCGCCAGCGAGGTGAGCGCAGATGCTGGCTGGATGCCTTGCTACGCACCGCCCGTCTCGCATGCTGGGGCGCACATGCTGTGGCAGAGGGGCAGGGTACCTGGTGCACCATCCTGCACCTCTCTGCACTGTTCTGCACCTCCCTGCACCATCCTGAACCTCTCTGCATCTCACACACCCCCCATCCATCCCACTCAGGGTGTCCTGGCCGTGTTCCTCCCCGGCCTCATGGCGCCCCCCTCAACGGACTCCTCCCTCGCCGACAAGCTGCCCCACGCCGGCGCGACGACCAAGAAGCACGACTAGGCACTTTTGCATCGCTGACTGGACTCCACACGAACGATGATTGATGATTGTGTCAATGTTGCCGTATCGGCAAAGCGTCTCTGCTCACTTGAACGGGCCAGGCCAGCGCAACGGTAACGCCGTCTACCCGTGCACACGAGTGATCCCCTACGCCGCCAGTCCAATCTCCCTCTGCAGCTCCTCCAACTCCTTTTCCTCGTCGGTCTGGGCAGCGGGGGGGGCGCGGCCCTGGGGCACCGTGCGGGGGGCCGAGGGCTGCGGGGAGAGAGGGGAGGACAGCATGAGTGCCACTGTCTGCAGCAGGGGTAGCAGCGATCGCCAGGCATCCACGCCAAGTCGCTGCCCCCGTGCTGCGCCCCCATGCATCCCCACCAGCTGCGTGGCGGGCACGGCAGGCGTGTCGAGCATCTTCTCCTCCAGGACCTGGCCCTCGAGTTCGTCGAGCTCCTTCTGAAGATCGGGGTCCTCCACGTCCAGGCCAGCTGCGAGCCGAAACCATAAGCAACGGTCGCACAGTAAGTCATGTATGCCACACGCGCACACGCACACGCACGCACCGACCCCCCTCCCAACCCCTCACCGTTCCCAGCGATGGCCTGCACCACCTCCTCGTAGTCTGCCCGGATGTCCTCCATCTCGTCCTGCATCTTGGTCACGTCCTCCACCTTCATGGACTTGACGGCCCTCTGCGACGACGAACAAGCACTGGTTGCGGTCGACCCTACCCAGCGCAGTGCGTGTCAGTCAGTCAGCTTCTCTGTCCAATACTCCATCCCTCTCAACAGCCCCTGCCCCACCTTCTGCGCGTCCGTGGCCAGCTTCTGCGCCGACACGACCTCCTGGGTGTGCGACATGCCCTCAAGCTCCTGCTTCTGCTTCATCATGTTCAAGATGACGTTCTGCATCCTCTCCACCTCCTGCTCGTACATCTTCTTCTGTTGGAGGCACAGCATGGCCGCCTTCTTGTTCCCCTTGGCCAAATAGGCCTTGGCCTTCTCCTGCTCCTGCTCCTGCTTCTGCGCGCCGCGGCGACGAAGAGAGAAGGATCATCCGCGACGCCGGGGCGGAGCTGCGCGCGACGCGCCCGCGCGCAGTGTGCTCTGGCCCGCGTCGCGTCGCTCGCCTTCTCCAGAAGCTCCACCCGCTTCTGCGTCAACTCGATGGTCTCGTCCAGCTTATGGAGAGCCGAGTGCGGGTCCGAACGGGGCCCTGGACCCGACGGCCCGCTCCCTGCAAGCCACGGTCCGCGAGCGGGGCGCGCGTTTAGGGTACCAGCGCGACCGTGGGCGCCCGGCACGAGCCCGTCACGACGGCCTAGATCCAGAGCTGACCAGTCATCTCCGAGAGACGGCCCCTTGCCCTGCAACGCGAACTCGCCTCCCGAGGGTGCATCCCCCTTCCCCCTCCCAAAGAGCCTCGCGAACATGGGCTGCCCGAGACCCGCCCTGTCCTTTGGCGTTCGCTCTTTCGCGACGCTGAGCTACAGTCGCCGCGTGCGCGGGCAGGAGCTCCCGTTCAGAACCCGCGGGGGTCGCCTGGGGGAAATTGGATGCAAGTGCCACGCGCGCGCTTCTTCCTTCAAACAATCCGAATGGTGCAAGCGTCGCGAAGGGCCGAAAGGATGACGCGGCCCATTGCGCTCTGTCAGTTTCTGACGCGGGTCAAAAGGGCTGGGGGGGGTTCAAATGCCGGCATGTGGCGTGGCTTTGGACCAAGCTTTCGTCCAGGGACTCGCCGGTGTGCCTCCTCGGGCGCGCTGGGGCTCCCCACAGCAGGCGTTGCATCGTCTTGCGTGCTCCCTGCGAGGGCCCACTGCGGGACTTTTGAGTCTTGTGCCCATCTAAGTTACTTCTGTAGGTGACCGTGACGCCGCGTCAGCCGCAGGCCGGCCCCAAGATACCGACGACCCCTTCTCCCAAACGAGGCGCGTGGATAAATGGCCTATCGACACGCACCGACCACCACGCCTGGCCGGCAGTGGTGCCTAAAGGTGATCTTCTGACGAGCTACACCTCTTCCTTCGGTATCCACGTGAGCAGGTCGGCCGTTGCAGCGACGTGTGTCCGCCAGCGCTCTCGAGCGCGCCGGTGCCTGATGTGGGGCCTGTGCATGCTGCGGCCAGCGACGAGCATCCGCGGGGCCTTTCCAGGCCTGGGGCGCGGGCTGGCGGCGACGCAGAGCTCCTTTGGGCCCGGCAGCGCACCCGTCCAGCAGAGGCGGAGGCGTCCGTCGTGGCGGGGCCTGAGATGGGCTCCACGGCTGCCCTGACGGATTCGGGCACCGCCGTCAGCTATGGCGGTCGTGTGCCTAGCAGGGAACCTCAGCAGCCGGGGTGAGCTGAAGGCCGCAGCAGCACATAGCAAGCGCCGCTCATGTGAGAGGGGCGCAGCGGTCGTCACCGCTGCTCACTGGCATAAGTGGTGGCCACCCAGAGAGATGCGTTTGGACGGGCACACTGCGGCATCCCTGGCGACGGGGTCGGCCCCCGCAGCCAGGTGTGAAGTTGACGCTCACAGGAGCGCGCGCGCTACGCCTGCCACCGTCGTGGCGCGCGCATTCCAGTCGGCGTCAACTTCACACCTGGCTGCGGGCTCACAGCCCCGCGGGTGCCGCGCTCGACTGCGGCACCTGCGCAGCCGATGGGAGAGGTCGGAGGAGGGTTAGGTAGGGTAGGGTCAGGTTTAGAGGCAGGTTAGGTAAGGGTTAGGTTAGGGTTAGGGTAGGGTTAGGGTTAGGGTTAGGGTTAGGGTTAGGGTTAGGGTTAGGGTTAGGGTTAGGGTTAGGGTTAGGGTTAGGGTTAGGGTTAGGGTTAGGGTTAGGGTTAGGGTTAGGGTTAGGGTTAGGGTTAGGGTTAGGGTTAGGGTTAGGGTTAGGGTAGGGTTAGGGTTAGG
>OY253677.1:0-131692 GCA_958009085.1 Protoeuglena noctilucae
CTAACCCTAACCCTACCCTAACCCTAACCCTAACCCTAACCCTAACCCTAACCCTAACCCTAACCCTAACCCTAACCCTAACCCTAACCCTAACCCTAACCCTAACCCTAACCCTAACCCTAACCCTAACCCTAACCCTAACCCTAACCCTACCCTAACCCTACCCTAAACCTAACCCATCTAACCCTAAACTAACCCAAAAAAACTAACCCTACCCTAACCTAACCCTACCTTGCCTGGGAGTAGCCCACTCTTCTGCATTCACCGGCATGCGCAGTCACACCGCGCTCCTTCCCCATCCCTGCAGCTCTTGACGCTAAGTGGTACGGTGGCGCAAACCAGAACGGGAGCAACTTCGGCATTTGCGTCGACGTGTATGCCCCCGGATACAACGACTTTGCGGCATGTTCAGGGTCCACCTTACATTGCGCGACAAGCAACACGTCCTACATTGGTGACACTGGGACGAGCATGGCGGCCCCCGTGGTGGCAGGCGAGTGGCAAAGAGGGACTCTGCGGTCGACACTGCGGGGTAGACTAGCAGACGAACGAAGGAACAGCGACCTCCTCCCCGCCTTCCACCTCGCAGGCATCGCTGCGACCTACCTGGGCCACTCGCCTGAGATCGATCGCTTTGCGCTCAAGTACCTGCTGACCAAGGGCAGCGTGGACGCAGCGCGGGTGCCGCCGTCCGGTGCGGAGGTCAGCTCAGCCACCAACCAGAACCTCGTCTACTCGCTGCCCATGTCCAAGGTGCGGGATAGACACACATGCTGCGCCGGGCAGGCATGCGAGGCCTGCCAGGCCAGGCCATTCATCGCCACTGCCCTGCGCCGCCGCAGAGGGTCATCGTCGCTTCCAAGCAGTCCATTTCCATCACGGCGTCCAACATGGCGCAGCAGACCTTCACGGTGGCCCTGGTGCGCGCCCCCGCGTCAGGGGCGACCGTGACGGTGACCCTGAGCGTGGACCCTTCCGACATCGGCATCACGGCGTCCTTCAGCTCGTCCTCTACCGTCACGAGGTGGGCAGGCGGGAGGCGCCTCGACGGGTTCGCAGGGACGCGATCATTAGACGCTCACCTGTCACGCTTCGCCCCTCACCTTCGCCGCAGTGCGACCTTCACCTCCTCCGACACCTCCGCCAAGACCGTCTACGTGACCTTCAACATGGACAGCTCCGTGGCCCAGCGCCCCCTCTGGAGCTCCTCGGGCGCCACGGGGTCCACGAGCACCGTGTCGACCGACCGCGCCAGGCAAATGGGCGATCCCGTCAACTTTGTCGTGATCCAGACGCAAGTGACGAGCGGGACGGACGACTTCCTGAACAAGGGCATCTACGCTGTGTCCCTGCTCGACAAGCGCGAGCCCTACGGCGACGAGCGCGGTGAGGATCGGGTTGCTGTGAAGTAGGGGCAAAGCGCAGGCAACTCCGTGGGCGTGAAAGCCATACCTGCGACCCCGCGCTCGCAGACAACCCATACGTGATCACGTCACTGCCGTTCAACGGCTTCATCCACATGTCGGCCTTGGGCTACAAGATCTACCCCGACGCCAACCCGCACGCGCCACTCAACGGTGATAACGTCGACAAGATCCCCGGGGACAATAATCGGTCCGCCTTCTGTGACAGCAAGACGGGGTTCTCTTACGACTCGGACATGTGGTTCGCATTCAAAATCAAGAGCACGTTTGACTGCTCGGGCGCCACGTCCGCGTCACGGTGCTTCCTGCGTGTCCAGACATGCTCGAACAGGACGCAGAGCACGTCGACGTTCTTTCGCGGGCAGCAGACCGGGTGAGCGTCGAGGGATGGGTGTGCGTTTCATGCGGGGCCACCCTGCGCCGCTCTGGCCGTCGTGATGGGCCCGCTGCCGCCTCATCGCAGGTTCGACACGGTCGTGGCCGTGGGCAAGTACGACCCGACCACTAACAGCACGACGCTCCTGAACGTCATCGGCACGACCTTGAACGGCTCTGCCACGTGCATCGACGACATGTACGACTACGACGGGGGCATGTCCTGGGCTTGCCCGAGCAACCCTTGTGAGTGCCGCGCGTTTCGCTGGCGTGCATCGTGCCCATTTCCACCGCCACGCTCACCGGGACCCCAGATGTGAGCGTCGTCGTCCCTCTCTTGGGCGCAGACGCGTCCGAGTGGCCCAGCACGTCTGGCGCGTCCCCCGGGGTCCTCATCAGCACCGACACGTGGTACCTGGTCTACGTGGGGTCCAAGGTGCAGACCAAGGTTGGCCCGTTCTCGGTGGAAAACCTGGGCATCCGCATCGAGATCAACGACGGCACGCTGGTCGACTCCACCAACAGCCTGTACAACGCGCGCACCGTCACCAGCGCCGACATGGAGACGGCCTACCCGCTTTGGGAGACGGTGGCGACGCTGAGGGTGTCGTACTCCCTTTTCATGTCCTCCCTCATCTCTCCGTCCACCTCTCCGTCGTCCTCGACCGTGGCGATGCAAGAGCAGCTCCCCTACACCTTGGTCGTCACGATCCCAAACGACATCTACAGCGACGGCTGGCTCAAGTGCGTCAATGTGGATGGCAATTTGGTGGTCACGCCCAAGAGCGGCTCTGCCATCGACAGCAGCACCCTGCGAGTCGAGTCGGTGGCTGGCAGTGAATTGGCAGGGTTCTCTTTGTTCGCCGGGGGCGTCTCCACGTCGTACTGGGTTGGCTTGACCAACTATGCAATCTACGCCCCGTCCTTCTCGATCGTGTCGAAGAACCTGTCTGTGAACACCACCTCGGTGCTCCACTGCACGACGGGGGGCAGCCTCGCCCCGCGTGACTACTACGTGACCTTCGCCATCACCGACTCATGGACGCCGTGCGCCGACGCATCCTGCTCAAGGGTGCTGTCGTCCGACCCCAACGCACCCGACGTGGTGGCACCCGGCGGCACGCTCAACGTCTACGTCAGCAACGGGACCAACAGTCAGACGACCGACGTGTACCTGTACTTCGCCTGCGCAACGACGACCACATGCCTCACGAACTTCACCGGCACTGGCCCGGACACGTACACCTCGGGCTCGACCAGCTACAAGGGCGTCAAGATCTCGGGCAGCACTGCAGCCTTCACGGGCGTGTACGGGACTCCGATCGTCTTCACGGCCAACGCCTCAGCCAGTTCTGCCACGGAGTTGGTGACCATCCAGACGTCCAACACCGACTCAACGACGCACCACCCATACAATGCCAACATCTATGTCCGGGTCAACGTGGCGACGGTGACGTTCTACAGCGACTCGACCGGTGCCACGGCCGTGTCGACCAAGAGCGCGTGGCCGACGAGCATCGCCGAGGGGGCGACTCTGACGATCTATCCCCAGGTCAACCAGAACCTGGCGGCGACAGGCACGGTGGCGTGCACGACGACGTCCTCATCCATCACGGTCGGGGGGGCACTGACGGTCACGATGACGGGCACGGAGCTGACGGGCGACAGCAAGTGGCACAGCGGCGGCGTCTACTTGAGCGGGATCTCCGTGACGGCAAACGCAGTGACGGCGGACACGGGCGCCCTCGCCATCACCTGCGCCGGGACGGGCGGGGTGGCCACAGATCAAGTGACGCTGTACGTGCAGGTGGTGGCCAAGGAGGCCAATCTGTCGTACTCTTACATCTGCGACTACCCCAGCTGCCTGGTGGCGTCGTACGTCACCAATCCGGGCTGGCTCAAGTTCGGAACATCGGTCGGCACACAGACGTCGTGGACTGTCGGGCAGACCTTGCTGATCTACCCGATGATCGACCGGGACATCGACAACGACGGGACCATCACCTGCTACGCATCATGGAGCGGCAATGACACCAGCAAGCCATACGCAGTGTTAGGGAGCGGGTCGACGTACTCGACTGTGTCCACGTGCACGAACAGCGGCGTATGCCAGACGACCTCAGTCACCCTCTCGGTCAAGGCCATATCGGGCTCGGAGCTGGCGTCGACGACGGGGAGCTGGAGGAACTACGGCGTGTACGGGACCCCCATGACGATCACGGGCCTGATGTATGCCAACACCATCACGGTCACCTGCAGGGGGAGCGGGAACGACTCGCTGTCCACGGCGCCCTACAACTTCTACGTGCTTTTCACGCCCGCATCGGGAGCAAATTGGGTCACACCCTTTCGCATGTACACGTCCAACACTTCTCCTCCCCCCGACTCCAGTGCGGTGTCAGTCAACCCGGCATACCCCACCTCCATACCCAGCGGTAGCACCATCACCATCTATCCGACGCTGCAGTCGAGTCTCCCCAGCACGTCAACTGGCGGCTCCATCACGTGCTCCACGCTGTCCACGGCTTTCTATCCCGACGCTGGCAAGCTGACCGTCAGCTCCTCGACGCTAGCAGTCCCCGGCCCCGCAGCGTCCAACTACGTCGCAAGCGATTGGAGCGGCACGACGTACACCAAAGGCGTGACAATAACGGCGTCGAGCGTGACGGGCGACTCGGGTGTCATCGGCGTCGCCTGCATCGGGACCAGCGGAGGTGCCGTGTACCCGGTGAGCCCAGCGGGCGTCTACCTTTACTTCAAAGTCAAGACGAGCCTTCCGGGGGTGACGTACTACAGCGACGCAGCCGGCACGGCGGCCGTGTCGACCAGCAGCATTGCCCCCACGACCGTCAGTGCGGGCAGCACCCTGACCCTGTACCCGAGCTTCAGCAGTGCTCCAGCCAGCTCGTGGACCGTCACGTGCACCAGCTCAGATACCGCGTCACTCACGGTCTCCAACTCAGGCACTCTGACAAGCACCAGCACGAGCGCGGGCACGCAAACGACAGGGCTGACGTTGAGCGCGCAGGCCGTGACGCAGGACAAGTTTGTGACGGTCACCTGCACTGGCGATGGCTCAGTGCTGGCTAGCACCTCGGTGCAGCTGTCGTTGACAGTGCAGTCGGCGGCAGCAGTCTTCACTCTCTACAGCAGCAACACCACGGCGAGCAGCACCACGGCAGTCTCGACCGTCATCACCAGCCCCACGTCCCTGGCAGAGGGGTCGACGCTGACCATTTACCCCAAGGCAGATCGCACCGTCGCAGCCAACGGGACGCTGACCTGCACCTCATCCTCGTCTTCCCTCACCGTCCAAGGCAGCCCACTCACAGTGTCCTCCACCTCCAGCAACTGGGTCAATGGCCTGTGCCAGTCGGGCATTACACTCCAGGCACAGCAAGTGGATTCAGACACAGGGGCGACTGTTACGTGCTCGGGGGACGGGACGGGGCTGCAGTCGACGGCGGTGACGCTGTACGTGAAGGTGACGAACGTTCCGGCAGCGCTGACGTTCTACACGGACACGGGGGGGACGACGGGCGTGTCGACAGCATCAGGCACGTACACGTCTGTGACGGAGGGGGCGTCGGTGACGGTGTACGTCAAGGTGGGGTCGCACATCGGGAGCGACGGGACGGTGACGTGCATGGTGGGCAGCGGGCTGCCGGTGACGCTGACGGGGTCGCCGCTGACGGTGGCCTCCTCAGCGAGCGCGGCGAGCGGGGCGTGGGTGTACACGGCGGGGGACATCACGGTGACGGGGGGCACGGAGAGCAGCGACACGACGGGGACGGTGACGTGCGTGGGGGACGGGACGGTGCTGTCGAGCACGGCAGTGACGCTGTACTGGAAGGTGGTGAACGTGGCGCCGGCCACGGTGACGTACTTCACGGACAGCGCCGCGACCCACGCGGCATCGGCGTCGTCGTGCTCGCCGACGGAGATCGGAAGCGGCCAGAGCGCGTCCTTCTATCTGAAGGTCAGCGCGGACATTGCGAACAACGGCACGATCACGTGCACCACGACGGCCACCTCGTTGCAGCTGACCATCACCAACAGCCCGCTGACGGTGACGGCGATTAGCGGGTCGGAGGTGTCGGCCACGTCGGGCGGGTGGAACGCCGGGGTGTACCAGACGGGCATCACGCTGACGGCCGCGTCCTTGACGACGAGCTCAGGGTCCGTCTCGGTGACTTGCGCGGGGAACGGGGCCACGTTAGACTCGACGGCCGTGACGTTCTGGGTGGACGTGCAGGGCAGCAGCGGGGCCGGGGTGACGTACTACACAGACGCAGCAGGGACGACCGCGGCATCGACGTCCTCGGCCGCACCCACCATCATCACCACGGGATCGAGCGCGACCCTGTACCCGAAGATCAACGCCAACCTGTCTGCAACCGACACCATCATGTGCACGAGCTCGGACACGTCTGTGGTCACAGTGGGCAACAGCGGGAGCCTGACGGTGGCGGGGACGACGGACTCGGGGGCACAGCTGTGCACCAGCGACACGACGTGGAAGGCGGGGGTCCAGCAGACAGGGATCACCCTGACCGCAGGCAGCTCGGCAGGCACTGCGACGGTCACTTGCAGCGGGGGCGGCACAGCGGTGTCATCCGTACCTACCCTCCTGTACTTCGCAGCGTCAACGCCATCTGCTGGGGCGACGCAGACAGCAAGCCCCACGCCAGCGGCAACTGCGACGGCAACATCCACGCCGACTGTGGCCACGCCTGCAGCGACTGCGACGGCAACACCCACGCCGACTGTGGCCACGCCTGCAGCGACTGCGACGGCAGCACCCACGCCGACTGTGGCCACGCCTGCAGCGACTGCGACGGCAACACCCACGCCGACTGTGGCCACGCCTGCAGCGACTGCGACGGCAACACCCACGCCGACTGTGGCCACGCCTGCAGCGACTGCGACGGCAACACCCACGCCGACTGTGGCCACGCCTGCGCCGACTGTGGCCACGCCTGCAGCGACTGCGACGGCAACACCCACGCCGACTGTGGCCACGCCTGCGCCGACTGTGGCCACGCCTGTAGCGACTGCGACGGCAACACCCACGCCGACTGTGGCCACGCCTGCAGCGACTGCGACGGCAACACCCACGCCGACTGTGGCCACGCCTGCGCCGACTGTGGCCACGCCTGCAGCGACTGCGACGGCAACACCCACGCCGACTGTGGCCACGCCTGTGCCGACTGTGGCCACGCCTGCAGCGACTGCGACGGCAACACCCACGCCGACTGTGGCCACGCCTGCAGCGACTGTGGCCACGCCTGCAGCGACTGCGACGGCAACACCCACGCCGACTGTGGCCACGCCTGCAGCGACTGCGACGGCAACACCCACGCCGACTGTGGCCACGCCTGCGCCGACTGTGGCCACGCCTGCAGCGACTGCGACGGCAACACCCACGCCGACTGTGGCCACGCCTGTGCCGACTGTGGCCACGCCTGCAGCGACTGCGACGGCAACACCCACGCCGACTGTGGCCACGCCTGCAGCGACTGCGACGGCAACACCCACGCCGACTGTGGCCACGCCTGCAGCGACTGCGACGGCAACACCCACGCCGACTGTGGCCACGCCTGCTGGGACTTCGATTGCAAGTTTAACACCTGCGGCTACACCAGCGGTGGTGGTATCGGCCTCCCCGACACCTTATTTTGTCCCCGCGTTCACACCTGCCGCCCCGCTTCCTGCAAAGCAACCTTCCCCCGCGACCGCTGTTTCTGGTTCAGATTTGGCAATCAACGTTTACTACGTCCTTCCCCAGTCGGATGCCGGCGCAGTTACTCTTTCCTCCATAAAGGAAAGCGTTCAGGCCGAACTCTCTTCTCTTACAGCTTATCGTGTCGTCGACGTCACAGTGTATCTCTCTCCCCCCACTGGCCGCAAGCTAGCATCAGACGCTGGCGACGCAACCCTCGTTGCGTCTGTGAAGCTCGAGGCCAAGGACAGTGTCTCATCAACCTCGCTCGCGCCCATGAGCGCCGTCAGTGCGGTCCAGGCTGGGGTGGAGAAAAAGTTACAGGGCGTCGTGACTTTCCAGAGGGGCGACCCTCCGTATGCCATCGAGCAATCTGCCCCCTTTTCTCCCCTGGCAAGCCCGGCGCAAGTGAGGGTAAGGGTCGACGCTGGCTCAGCCCGGACGCACTGCTCACCTGCAGCAAGGAAGTCTCATCGTCCCCGGCCTGTGACACCCGCAGGCTCGCCAGGGTCGCCCGCCCGCACTCCCGACGCTGCCCTTCGCAGTTGGCGTGCCGTGCGTCGTGGCAGCGCTCGTCGCAGCCACCGGTGCCGTCGTGTACGTCCGCCGCGGCAGAGGCCGCGTCACTGCCGAGGGTGAGCCCTGCCACGTCTCACACCTGCACATGCAGCCAGGGATGCGCTCAAGCAAAGCATGCCCTCGGTGGTCCCCTCGCAGTGTGTGAGGACGTCCCATCGGTGCACATGTCTACTCCAGCGCCCCCTCCTGCACCCCCTCCCCCCGTGGAGCCTTACATGGCCCACCTCGAGGCGTATTTGATGTGGGACGATGAGCCAGGCGCTTCTCAAGTACCCTCTAACTAATCCTCTCCGTTTCCGTGACCTTGAGAAGCGACCCTAGCGATGTAGCCACTGCACAGCGTGATCAGCGGGTAGGGTTGCCAAGAGGCGCCTGCCTGCCTAGCCTTTTAACGTCTAGAAGCGAACCACACTGCGCTATTGCAGCCCGAAAACAACTCTTGCCTGAACCGGCAGCTGTCGCGCTCTCGCGCAGCAGGATGCACGCTCCACCTCTGTGCACCTGAGCGGCCCGCGAAAGACGCCATCGCGGCTTCACTGGGCGGGCGACGGCGCCCCGCAACGCACAGACCAGTGCAATCGAAGCAGATCCCGTCGCCATGGCGGCAGCGGCGCAGGAGGCGGCGCGGGAGCAGGCCGCTGCGCTGCTGAACAACGCGCGCATGGGCGGGAACGCGAATGCCAAGGTCAGGGACGGCTGCGGATTGTTCGACACAAACCGTGCTTCTGGATGGATTCCGGAGGCCGCAGGCCGCCACATGGACTGGAGCAGCTGCGTCGTGGATCCCCGCACAATGGACAGCGCCGCAGCCGCGGCTCACGTCGGATGCCCGCGGCCCTGTGCTAGTGGAGCTATGCTGCGACACGGGGAGCACGCGCGGCAGGCGCGGGCGTCCCGATCTCCGCCCGTCGCCCGATGCTCGCACTGTGCTTGTACCGTGCTGGTCTTTCGTGCGCCTTTGGAAGCGCCCATTGACGTCGCAGGGGGATGTCGCCTTAATCACCATAGCTGCACCGCCCATCGACGATTTCCGGACCTGGCGGGCGTGTTGAGCTCACGTTGAACATCCGTGGCGGTTTTGCTGCGCCGCCCTGCGCTCCGCCGTCCCCGGTGCCCCCTCCGCGTGACTCAAACTCAGTCAATTTACTGCCCGCAGGCGGCGGCCATTCAGCAGTTGGTCGAGATCACCCGGCGCAATGCCGCGCTGGCCGAGGAGGTGGCCCCGGAGATCGCGGACTTCTGCGCCGACCGGGTGAGGGGCAGCGGATGCATCTGCAAGCCATGCCGTCTCCCTTTCCAGGCCGCGCGGCCCGGGGCCGGGTCTCCTGCCGCGAGCCGAGCGCCGCAAGCCCCGCCAGCCCCGCCCCGCCCCCGTTCCCAGGCCCCCTCCGTGCGCCGCCGCATGCTGGACGCTTTGGAGTCGATGTCGCGGGTGTGTCCATCGCCGACAGTGCTGGCGGTGGCCATGCGGGGCGTGCTGGGCGTGATGGGCGACGCTGCGGGGGGCGCCGCGGTGCAGGCGCACGCGGTGTCGGTGGGGGCGGCGCTGTTCCCGGCGGCGCTGGGGGTGACGGCGAGGCTGGGGGGGCGGGACCCGGCGCCGGAGCCGGTGCAGCGCATGTGGCAGGCGGCGTGCGCGTGCAAGGAGCTGGCCCTGGACCTGGCGCAGTCGGAGCAGGTGAGGGGCAGCAGAGAGATGGGGTAGAGAGAGAGAGATGTATGGTGCAGAGCAGGTGAGGGGGAGGGGGAGAGAAAGGGCTTTGGTGGCAGCGGCAGGGGAGAGGTGCCGGTCGAGGCACCCTGGCAGTCCGTGTCATCTCGCCACATGCCTGCTCCCTCCCCATTGCTCCCAGGGCTCCGCGTGGGTGCGCGTGGCGGCCGTGCGCTTCGTGGAGCTGCTGGTGCGGCTGTACACGGGGGACACGGTGCCGGCCGCGCCCGCCCCGGGGGCCCCGGAGCCACAGCGGCTGCCGGCGGACCACGCGCTGTTGGGGTCGGCGGAGATGGCGAGGGAGGCGGACGCCAAGGTGGGGGATGCCGGGCATGCGCTCACCCAATCCCATCCGCTGCCCCTCCCCTCCCACTTCCCCACCTAGGTCGACGCCCCCCCTCCCTCTCCTCTTCCCCGTACCATGCCTCTCCCCTCTCCTTTTCCCCATGCCTCTCCCCTCTTCTCTCTTGTCCCCTGTACCCCTCCCCTCTCCTCTCCTCTCCCCAGCTCGACGCCCTCCTCTCCCTCCTCTCCTCCCCCTCATCCCCCGCGTCTGTCGCCCTGGCCGCCATGTCTGCCGCGGCAGGGGTCGTGGGGGAGCGGCCACGGGCGGCACTGCGCGTGCTGCCGGCCCTCACACGCCTCGCACAGCAGGTGAGGGGACGCGCATGCATGGTGGTTGTGGATAGACGCGCATGCGTGGTGGTGGGTAACCACACATGCGTGGCTTGTGCAGCGAGTTGTGGGTGCTGTGGCGCACAAGTGCCTTCCCTCTCCCCCCCCAGCTCGGCCGCGATTGGTCCAAGGCCGGCCCGGGCGGTGGCACCCGCGCCGCCTCCCTCGCCCACGCCCTCCGTGTCTCGTTGGTGCGGTCGATGCGGTCGACGGACGCCATGCTGGCAGCGTGGAGGGGCAAGTTGGCCAGGGCGATGGAGGCGGTGGGGTTCGCGGCGGAGGCAGACAAGGAGAGCCGGTGAGGGGGAGTGGGTGATGCAGTGGGTGATGGAGTGGGTGATGGATTGGGGGAGTAGGTGACTGCGATGCATGGCGCAGGGGTGGGCCGGGTGCAGACGCGACCCCTGCATCCGCACTCCCGACACTCCGCTGCATCTCTGCGTTGCATGTCTGAGCTACGAACATCCCGTCGACTGCCATCTGTGCCCGTCCCCTCGCAGTGCCGCGCAGAGGAGATCCGAGCGGGCGCGTCCCCCCAGCGACAGGTGGGTGCTTCACAAGCCAGGCTGTCTCTGCTCATCTGCCCCAGTGCTCATCTGCCCCCCTCTCACCCCTCTCACCCCTCTCACCCCTCTCACCCACTTGCCAATCTGCAGGTCCGACTCCGCGCCCCCTCGCTCCTCTGCCCAAGAGGCCACGGCAGACGCGCCACGCCCACCCACGCCCCCTCTCCCGCCCGTCTCCGCCCCCACCCCCCCGCCCCCTCCCCTGCCGCCCCACGACCTGCATGCGCGGGTGGCGGCGGGGCTGGCGGCAGCGAGCGCCATGGGGCAGGCAAGGGACGGGGCGGCAGCCGGGAGGTGGGCGGCGTCGGCCCATCCCCAGGTGCTGGCGGAGGTGGTGGTGGCGCTGCTGGGGACGCTGCCGGACACGGCGCCGGGGGGGGCAGCGGCCGGGGGTGAGCCGGGGCTGGTGGGCCTCATCCGCATGCTGGGGCTGGCGGGGAGCGGAGAGGGGGGGGGGCTGCCTGGGTCCGCGGACGCCACGCAGCCGAACGGTGACGAGGCATCACGCGGGGCAGTAACGCAGGGGACGGTGGGGGCAACGGCAGCGGAGACTGCCAAGGCTGAAGCTGCGAGAGCTGAAGCGGCCAAGGCAGAGGCAGCCAAGGCAGAGGCTGCCAGGCTGGAAGCCATGAGGTGAGCATGGCATGCGGGGAGGCAGCCTCAGCGCGTGAGCTTGTGTCCATGTCATGTGCAGCATGTCGTGTGCATGTTGTGCATTCCTTCTTTGCAGACTCGCGGTGTCTGAGGTGCCCGCGCTGGCCCCCCACAAGCTGGCGGGGGCGGACGCAGAGGCGCTGAGGGACGCGGCGGTGATGCGGGTGCTGAGGGTGAGGGCGCACGGGGCGGACGGGGGGGACGCCAGGCGGGGGCTGCTGGCGAGGCTGGCGGCGACGGCAGGGGGGGAGGGGGTGCGCAGGGCGGTGGTGGCGAGCGTGGTGGCGCGTTGCCGTGGGCCCGCGGCGGAGGAGGGGGTCGACCTGGCCGTGCGGTGAGTGTGGCCTGGGGATGGGGTGTGACACATGACGCGACATGCATGCGATCAGAAGTGCATGACGGCCAGGGGATGGCATGTGCATGCATATGAACATGGCCATTCGCCCGCCCCCGCAGCCTTCTGTACGCGGTGGCGGCGGGGAGCAGCCAGGGCCGCGCGTCGGGGCTGGGGGTTGAGGGGCCGTACGCGGCTCTGCTGGGGGAGCTGCTGGGTGCCATGCGGGAGGGGCTGCGGGGAGCGGACGCGGGGGCGGCGAGGCGGGTGCTGGTGGACGCGCCGTGTCTGCCCGAGGGGGCGGTGGGGGCGTGGCTGCGGGGGGCGGTGGCGGGGGGGGCGCCGTGGGCGGGGCTGGCGCTGGCGGCGTGCCGGGACGTGATGCTGCTGCACCCGCCCTGCCGCGCGTGGGTGCTGGGCGCGGTGCTGGGCGCGGCGACGGGGGAGGACGAGGACGCGCGGGACAAGGCGGGGCGCCTGGTGCGGAACCGGCTGTGGGAGGAGGGGACGCTGCGGGGGATGGTGGAGGAGGCGGTGGTGGGGGAGCTGGAGGGAGTGGCGAGGGGAACGGGGGAGGGGCAGGGTGAGGAGTTGTGCATGTGCCACTGCCCAGTCCAATCCACCGCCTATGTGCTGTTCAACACAACCCCCCCTCGTGCATCGCCCCTTGTCTGCAGAGCAGCGGGACCAGCGCTGTGTCTCCCTCTTCCTGGCGCTGTGCACCCGCAACCCCGCCCTCCTCCGCCGCGCCTTCGCCCTCTTCCCCTCCCTGCCCCCCCACGCCCGGCAGGCGCTGCTCCGGGACTCGGCCGACCTCGCCCGCGCCCTGGGCCCCGTCTCTCCTCCGCTGCTGGCGCTGCTGGACGACCTGCCCCCGGGGTCGGACCCCGTGGCGCTGCGCATGGCACACACGCTCACGGAGGGGGAGACGCCAGAGCTGCTGCTGGCCATCCTCAGGCAATGGAAGGGGAGGGGGGGAGAGGGGTGGCAAGGGATGCGGGGGCTGCTGAGTTGCTGCAGAGACAGGAGCTACTTGGCATGTAACGGCCACTCATGCTGCGTCTGTCTGCATTCAGTCCATCCCTTTCCTTGTCTGTCCACTGTCTGCCCGCCCCCCCCATCCCCCCCCCTGTGGTCGCTCGCAGGAGGCGCGGCCTGCTCCCCCACGGCGCCCGCTTCCTGGCCCTGGCGCTGCCCTTCCTCTCCCGCGACGAGGCCCTCTCCCACCTCGCCACCCTCCCCCAGCTGCCCCTCAGCGACCTCCGCGCCACCTGCACCCGCCTGTGCCTGCGCTCCTCCCGCCCCGGGGGCCCCCTCCTCTCTGCCACGGACCTCCTCGTGGCCCTCCACCAGCTGCACTCGGAGGGGGAGGCACTCAAGGCCCAGGTCGAGTGCCTCACGCGGTGCATCAAGGACCCCGCGCTGCAGCGGGTGTTCACATCGGACCACCTGCGGTCGGCACTGCCGCGGCTGGCGGTGCTGGCGCCCCTGCCCAGGCTGCTCATGCGCACCGGTGAGGCATGCGATGGGTGCTGCTGTGGTCGCTGCCTTGCCAGTCCATGCCTTGACTCACGTCCGTAATAGTGACACTAAGCGTCGTGATGGTTACCAAGGAGTGACACTCACCACCTCTGGTTCTTTCCCGCTCCCCCAGTGCTCCTGGCATTGAAGGAGGACCCCTCCCTGATGACGCTGGTGCTGACGCTCCTGGAGCAGCTGGTGCAGAGGCGCGTGTGGGAGAGCAGGGACGTGTGGCGCGGGTATGTGCTGTGCTGCTACGAGACAAGGCCGCGTTCGCTGCCGGTTCTGGCGTCACTGCCGCCACAGCAAATCGCGGACGCCATCGCCGTGCAGCCGAGGCTGGCGGAGCCCATGATGCGGCTCTGCAAGGCGAGGGGGAGGGGTGGGCACACGCAACCACGCACTGCACCACGGAGCTGGCTTGTCGCTGTGTGGCGTGTCCCCATGACATTCAGTGCCATGGTCTCTTCATCCTAGTCATCCCATACCAACCCCTGTTCTGTCCCCAGGCTGCCAGCCTCCCCCGTGCGACGGTCCAGGCCATTGAGGGGGCACAGGCGCGGGCGAGGGAGGCGCTGGCCAGGGAGGGGCAGGGAGCGGGGAACAAGCGGCCGGCACAGGTGAGGGGTGTGGGGATGGCATGAGTGGTGAGGGAGTGGTGTGAGGATGGGTGAGGTGCTGGTTGGTAACTGGGGTGGGTGGTGCGTGTATGGATGGATGCTTGCGTTGAGCGGCTGGTGTCTCTGTGTGAGACACCGCAATGCTCCCCCCGTTGCGCAGGATGCCCTCCCCGCCCCCGATGCCAAGGCGGCCCGGCCAGCCCCGGCAGCCGCGGCAGTGACAGCGGCCAAGGCAGCGGCACCGGACCGATCGGTGGCGGGGCCCATGACCATCGACTGGGACGAGGAGTAGGGCAACGGTGAGGGAGCATGGAGTGGGACGACGATTGGGGGGAGTGGGGAAAGTGGCAGTATCAGTTGGCGCATGTTATGAACCGAAGTGACGGTGCCAAGAGAGACGCCATGCGTGGCGCATACCCTCCACTTGGGCAGGGCTGTTCGCTCGTTGCTTTGCCTGTTGGATGCGTTGCCCTTGAAATGCGCAAGGGGCTGAGCGCCCTCTCATCGAGGAAGGGCAAAGGGCACGTGTGCGCGCGCTTGGAAAGGAGAGGCCGCAGCGCAGCGATGGAAATGAGCACAGAGGCGGCGACTCACGTGAATGCGGGGAGTGCGCCGAGGCAGCGGGTCGCGACTCCAGAGGGTTGCGCGTAAACAGAGCGGGTGGTGCTGGGGAATGGCCCACCTCTATGCAGCGGGCCATGCCCCGCCTCTATGCGCAACCAGTCAGCTCAGCGCTAGGGTGCTTATTGCAGCGTGCATATGGGCCACGCCACCAGGGATGCGGCGATACGGAGTGGGCCCAACGGCTATGCAGGGTTACCAGCGGGGTCGGCAGCCAGCGCGGGCACACGCGGCAAACGTGTGCGCGCGGTGCCTGGCTGCTCGGCTAGCATGGCGCTAGGGATGCCAGGCAATGCGAACTAGGGTATTGCCGTCTAAGCAGGCGAGGTGCCGGGTCCCCCAGGCCCCGCGACCCGGGGTGCGGGGGGGGACAGCGTGGCACCCTCATGCATGCATCAGGCTTACGGACTGCCCAGCGTGTTGTGGCTGCAAGCGATGCGCCGCCTGGTGACTCATCCAGGCAAACCAACAGCCGGGGGAGGGGGCGACGTCCACGCCCACCAGGCGCAGAGCGCGGGAGCTAGGGAGAGGATGGATGGGGGAGGGTCAAGGGAGGTCGTGTCATGTCTGCCGTGGCGAGATCAATGCCCCTGCACAGACGCAGCCACGTGCCCGGTGGCGACTGCCATGGGCATGGCAGTGGCAGTGGCAGTGGCGGTGCCGTGCTTGGGCATCAGGGGGGAGGGGCAGGCGCGGATGACGGAGGAAGCGCCAGACGGGCAGGGGCCGGATGGGAGAGAGGGGGGGAGGGACGCTCGCGTGGAACGCGGGGCCCGCTGCGGGGATGGGGGCAGAGAGGGGCAGCTCTTGGCCGTCATGGGCGGTCAGTCAGGCACAGCCAGGGGCATGTTGGCGACCACCGCGTGCCGCTGTCGGTGCGTCGACCCACCTCGGCGTCGCAGGCGAGGCCCCTGCAGCGGCCGTGCGCGCGCATGGGCGACACGCAGGCGGGGACGTCCGACCCCATGCGGGAGCGGTGGGTGCGGGCGCGGGGGATGGGGGGGTCCGAGGCGACCTGCCGGGTGGGGAGGGGGACGGGCGCCGAGGCAGAGGAGAGCTTGGAGGGGGTGGGGGGGGTCGCACGGCTGGGGCGGGGCAGGGGGGGCTTGGGGGTGGAGGCGGAGGCGGACTTGGGGGCCTGGGACAGGGCGCGCTTGGCGACAGCCGCCGCGCCGATCATCGCGGATGTCCTCTCGATGGGGACGCACGAGGGCCCGCTCGACTGCGCAGGGCCCAGCATGACCTGCGGGCGTGGGGGTGGAGATGGCGATGGCGTCATCGTCGGTGTCATGCCCGCGTGGTGGCGAGCGGGGAGACTGGAAGCGTCGGGGCCACTCACTTTCTGCTGCACCAGTGCCACGGGGATGCTGTCCAGGAAAGCCTGGGATCGGTGCCTCTGGGAGACCGCCTGCAGGGTGGGGGGGGTGGGACGCTGGTTACGGACAGTCAATCTCTGCGGCATCCCAGGGCCTCCGCCTTACATGGGCTCGGCCGACAATCACCTTGCGCCACTCGCACGCGGCGTCGGGGGGGCAGGCGGGCCGGGCCAGGAGGCCACAGACGGGCGTGGGGGGAGGCGAGAGGGGGAGCGAGAGCGCCACCTCGCGCGGGGAGTCGACGCAGGCCATCTTGTCCTCGAAGGGAACGAGAACGATGAGCGGTTGCGAGGGCTCTGCGGGCGGAGAGGAGGCTGGGGAAGGTGGCCTCTAGGGTGGCCCCTCCGAGGGCGCTCGCCGGAGGCTCGGAGAGCGTCGCGCCGGCCCACTGCGACGTTATTTGGAGCCAAAAAACACGCAGCAGTCCCCGGAGGAGCGCGGGGGGCCCGCGCGGGGCGCAACTCGCGGGGGGTGCCGGGGTCGGCGCGAGCGCCGCGTCGCCGGCTCCTTGCACCCTCGGCGCGCCAGCAGCGCCACAATACGACCATTCCGACCCAATAAGCAGCCTGGAACGCTTCCTTGCCTGCCGGGGGACGGAGCGGCGGCAGCTGGGCGATGCCTGTGCGAAGGAGGGGGTCGCGGGGCGATAGACGGATTGCAAAAGGATGCGAATAAAGGATCGGAGCGCGAATTGGCGGTGCAGGTGGCGCGGGATGCGCAGGAGAGGGCGGAGGGCGTTGACACAGCCAGTGGACCCTGACTCGGGGCTGACTCCAGCAAGGTCCTCATGTCGCGTCTGCGCCGTCACAGATGAGCCTCGTGGCAGCGAGCATGGCGATGGCGGCCGTCTCGGTCCGCAGCCGCAGCGGGCCCAGGCTCACGACCCTGGCGCCCGCCGCGACCATCGCCTCCGCCTCGGCCGAGGTGAAGTCGCCCTCGGGGCCTACGATGAGCTGCGCGGGCGGAAGCATGCATTGAAGCCACTCGCTGCCGGTGCGGGCGACTGCAGTGTCCGTGAAGAGGCACTCACCATGACGGAGCCTCGCCGCGCCACTGACAAATCCAAGGCAGCCAGAGCCGCGGCGAGCGTCAGCTGGCTCGGCCCCGCAAGCAGCGCGCAGTCGCAGGAGCGCACCAGGTCGCACAATCCCGCCACGTCGGCGGTGGGCATCAGCCGTGTGCCGTGGACCCTGCGAGGCATGGGGAGGCAGATATCACCTGCCTCTCTTGCAGCGGCACTGCGACGGGCGGCATAACCACTTTCCTCCACCCGCGTCCTCGCCTCATCGACTGCTGGTTGGCCGCGTGCACCAGGCGGCCCCACCGCGCCTGGCGCCCGGCACCCGATGCGTCCGACCCGGCGTCGTCGTCGAGTGCCGGGCGGCTCTCCCGCTTACCGCCCGGCAGCCGGGAGCGCTCCGTCTCCAGGGCGCGGATGGACCACGCCCCCAGCTGCGGGGGCCGTGCGGGGCGGCGTGCAACATGTCAAGCCAGCTGCTGTGTGCAGCAAAAAGGTCTCTTTGAGGGATCAAGTAAGCGCAGGGGTCGTTAAGACCACGCACCTCGGTGGCCTTCTCGAAGAGCCAGTCCCCGCGCCCGCCCTTGAGGGTGGCACACGCGGCCACCAGCTCCACGCGGGGCCCCGACCACGCCACCTCCGCGGCGTCCTCCAGCGCCACCACGGTCACGTCCCTCTGCGGCAGGCGAGAGTTGAGATATGGAGGGCCATGTCGCCTATGACTGGCGGAGCCAGGGCAGCGCAGGCGAAAGGCTGGGCTGCTGCCCTCGCCTTGGAAATCGCGGCCACCTGGCACTGCGCAAGCCTCCCCGCTCCGTCGCACAGCTCCACACGATCGCCCTCTTTCAGACGCAGGGACTTGACTGCGGGGAGAGAGTGAAAGGATTCTCAATTTGATAACGGAAGCGGGGCTGCGAGCAGTCACCCCCGCGCACAGGCGCACCCGCGTGGTTCCAGTCCCCCCCCTCCAGCGTCGCCACTCCTTGGGCCATCGTCGGCATCCTGGCTGGGTCCACGAAGAAGCGCGGCCGCCGGGACGTCCCAGACGCCTCCTCCCAAGGATAGGTGGGGGCGTGCGACTGCGATGGACAGGAAGCCGCGCCTGGTACCACGACTGGAAGTTTAAAATGCATCTCAGATGCGTCGCGGAGGAAAAATCCAGTCCCACCTGCTCCCGGGAGCGCGCAGCAGCTGCCCGGCTTGTTTGGTGCCTGGGCGGCGCGACCCGCCTCTGCCAGGCCCGCAGTCGAGCAGTGTGACGAATGGAGGACAGCATGCCTGCTTTGGCTATCTCGACTGGCAGGAGATGGGCTGCTCGGGGACGCACTCGCAAGCTGCCGCACGGGATTGGGCGAATGCCACAAATCGCGCGCCGGACAGCGAGCGATTGCGGTGAAGTCGACAGCCTGAGGTCTCAATGTGGCTGCAGGTCTGTCAGAGACAGCTGGCTTCAAAATGCACCAGACAAATTGTGCTTTGAAAGCTCCAAGAGGGCTCAGAGTGCTACGCTGCCCCTCAATGCAGTGACTGCCACGCCGACTCCGAGGGCAGCGCTCATGAATAACCCATGCAGCCCCAGCGAGATGGCTCGGATGGGCTGCCGGCAGCAACGTGACGACGCCAACCTCAGCCCTGCTCGTGCCGCGTCCCCCATAGTTCGGCACATCACACCCCCCCCCACCCCCCGCACTTCTTTCACCCGGCGTGCGCCGGGTGGGACTCTGCCAGCCCCACTCACGCGGCGTTCTTCAGGGCCGTGAGCTGGTCCAGGAGGTCCTGCAGGGCGTGGTCGTCGATCTGCTCCGGCGTCAGAGACGGCGCATAGGCACGCGCTTGCGAGGGCAGCTCCGGCAGAAGCGTGCCGATGATGGAGCCCTGAGAGCGGGGCAAGGGCCGAGTTGCATACGTCAACACAAAACCAGAGGCTCTGCAGAGAGCCAGCAAAGGCGCAACGCACAATGGCCGTGAGAGTCGCAACTCCCACCTGGGTCTCCGTCAGCCCCGCTCGCCGCATGACGTCCCGCGCCTGGGTGCAGAGGTGGTCGTCGGGGAACTCGCGCACGGCCAGCGTGTAGACCCGCGCCTGCTCCAGAATCTCGCTCGTCCGGAAGTCCGGATCACGCTTCTGCGCGGGGGCAACCGGCGGGCTGAGAGGCTGCGGCGACGGCCTGGCCGCAGCGCCGCGCACGCGAACGACGCCCCCTCCCTGCTCGCCTGCTGCGTCTTAATGTGCTTCTCGATGACCAGCGCGACTTCGCTGGCGAAAAAGGTGTTGGCATTCTCGAATCGCGCCGCGATCTCCGCCTCGTCCTGCGTGGTGGCCATGGCGGGCGACGCGGATGGCCCCTCCCGCGTTGTCACGTCTCCGCGCGGGAAGGCGCGCCCATCGGTGACATCCTGGCGCTGGCGTGGTGAGACGAGGGGGCCAGCGTGGTTAAACGGCTCACAGCCGTCGCCAGTCTCTGGCGGTCCCGACGCAAGAACTGCCCCAGTCTCGCCGCCTTCACGCGGATGGACAGCGCTCTTAACACAAATGTTGCGCGTCTCCTTTCCTCGTCTTCAACCTGCCCCGACGCTCATCGAAGCGCCTTCCCTCCCCCGCGATGCCGCCCGCACCGTGGAAGGCGTCCGTGCAGGCTTCCCTGAAGGCCAATGGCCGTCATATGCCGTACGCCAAGTACTTGCAGCTAGCGACGGTGCGGGCGGACGGAGCGGGGCCGGCCAATCGCACGGTTGTGTTCCGGTGCGTGAGATGCGCGCGTGCTGTCCCGACCCAACACCCTGTGGGTCCACCTGGCGTGCAACACACATACTGCCCACCGTGCTACCCCCTCTGCGCGACCAGAGACTTCCTTGGGGACGCGAGGGACGAGCTGACGTTCGTGACGGACGCGCGCAGCGGCAAGGTGGCGGAGGCGGGGGCGTGCCCGTGGGCCGAGGTGGCGTGGTACTTCCCAGGGACGCGGGAACAGTACAGGCGAGGGGCACGGATGGGTGGACTATGGCTGAACAGCGCAGGGCAGGGCAGTCCCGGTCACACCTGCCGCGTGCCCCGCTGCCGCACAGGATCTACGGTCGCCTGTCCGTGGTGGGCGCGGGGGGCCACGCGGGGCAGGAGTGGCCCGGGAGCCCACCCCTGGGGGAGCTGCAGTCGGCGCGGCGGGGCGCGTGGGCGCGGCTGTCGGACGAGGCACGCAAGCAGTTCTGCTGGCCGCAGCCGGGGGCGGGGCGCGAGGCGGACGACGCGGCCTTCACAGGTGGGGGTCGGTGTGAAGAGTGTGCGGGCGGGGGCTGTGTCGGGTGCCATGACCTGTCCCCCGTGTGCCCCTGCATGCAGACCCTCCGGGGGTGCCGGGGGCGGGGGAGGACCCCGCGCGTCACTTCTGCCTGGTGGTGCTGTGGCCGGTGCAGGTGGACCACCTGCAGCTGCGCGGCAACCGGAGACACATGGTGCGGGGGAGGCGGCTGGCATGCGTGGGTGTGGATGGCCATGAGTGTAGGCACCACGGCACCTCCCCCGTTCCGCAGTACACGCGGGTTGAGGACGGGAGCTGGGCCAAGCGAGCCGTGAACCCCTGACAGGGACATGCGTGGTTACAGCCTGCCATTATTAAGAGAAACAGCCTTGAGTCGCGGCAAATGACACTATTGGCGAAGGGCTGCTAGGTCAAAATGCCAGTTCTGCGCGCTCGCTCACTCAAACGCATGCATCTGTCGACTGGTAGGCTGATTCTCATTTATCTGCCGTGGAAATGCAGCTTCATTGGCTTTCGACTGTTTTGAGATCGATTGTTTAATCCGGACTCATCTCAAGCGCGTTAGAAGGCTCCTTCGCACGGGAGATCGTTTACAGCGGCTCACGTGAGATAGATTTGCTACTCGCGACCATCGCCGAGAAGGGGAGCCCTGAAAACCCTTTTCCGGGCTGTGCGGAGGCCTACAAGCACCCTCCTCAGCAGTGCTTCGCTGTAGTGAGAAACGTCCAGACACTCTTGCGCTGGTGAGGTGCGGAGAACTTATGCTTGCCGCGTGGGCCCTATAACTCCTTGCATGCAACAACATGATTGAGGCTGATTTGCGCGCGCAGAGCGGGGCGGCTTGGGCGAGACCCCGGTGCATCTTAGATATCTTCGTACGAGCAATCGACAGAGTAGGCGATTTGACCTTCGCGTCGCTCAGAGGGAGAGTCAAGCCTAGGCGCCCTACTTCCCGGATCGCTCCTCCAG
This sequence comes from Protoeuglena noctilucae, assembly GCA_958009085.1. NCBI lineage: Eukaryota > Viridiplantae > Chlorophyta > Pedinophyceae > Marsupiomonadales > Marsupiomonadaceae > Protoeuglena > Protoeuglena noctilucae. Next base: position 21,423 of record OY253677.1, read on the forward strand.
CGGTGCCCCCGCCGGCGTCGGCTGGTGCCGGTCCTCGCTTTCAGAGTGAGTACACAACGCATCCAATGCTTCGCATTACTGCATGTTGTGGAAACGTGCAAACGCTTTATCAGAGGACCCAAACCACAGACGCCATCTTCTGCAGGGTCCTCTGAGGCCTGTTTTGTGGTCTTACCTGGCTAAGTCAAGCTTACGAGCACAGACATGTCTGGTTTGATTCTCCGCGCCGGTGTCCCGGACCCGGAGATGGGCAAGAACTGCTGCTTCGTGAGCACGGCAGCACGACTCGTCACGAGCGGTCCCCTTCTGCGGTAAGCTGCCCGTAATGTGTGCCATGAACACAAGCAGGCAAGTACCGGACCTGATATTTATTCGATCGGTCCACTCTTGCCGTCTTTGCAGTGCCTGCATCGACAAACTGTCCAATTTGGACGCTTCAGCCTCCGACAAGCGAGCGTCGGCGGCCTCCATGCTGCTGACAGTCCTCACGGTGAGTGATTTTGCCGCTCCTGTACGTTCGCGCACGACTTTCTCCTTACCCCTGGTCCTGCACAAGGTGCCGTAGCGTTGCCGTGGCTTGCAGGGGGTGGTGGGGACGTTCTCGACGCGCGAGTACATGGACGTGGACGAGTACAAGGTCCTAATTGACAAGCGTGAGTGCAAGGGAAACCAGGTACACCATGTAAGCTCTAGCGAATCCAGCGCCAACCAGAAAACCCCCACAACATCGTCCGCAGTCTGCTGGGCCATGCACGAGGCCTCGCTTGTGGGGCACGGGGACGACGGGTGCCAGCGCTTATCCGCCAAGATCATCGAGCACCGGCAGGAAAACAACTTGTCCGAGACGGTCGACCTCGTCTTTGCAGCTGTCGAGGCCGTCATGGGTGCCCCCGGGCTCGTGCTTGTAGCGACACGGGTCTGCTTGATCGCGGACGATCTCATGCGTGGGGTGAGCAGAGTGGCGGGGAAGGCGCTGGATGCAGAGACTTCGCGACATGCACCCTATCTTGCGCGAGACCAAACATCGTGGCCGTTGCTGCAGGGTGTGGAGAGCAGCCAGTACTACAACGGAGCAACGGACATCGTGTCGGCCTCCATTGGCTATGACGAGGCGACGTTGTCAGAATCGCACGACCGCAGGAAGAGCGCTATCCAAACCCTGGCCTCGCTGTACGAGCCGCACGTGAGGGCCGCGTCGCTTTGCTAGGCAGGGAATGATGTTGAATGGTGGCTGGCTTGGAAGTGGAGGTACCAGCTTGGATATGGAGTGAAAGGCAACTACATCGCGCCTATACCGCAGGGAGCGCACCTGCTGGCTCTCGGCGCCTTCAACAGTGACCAGAGGCACTACGTGTCCCTGGCCCTCCGGAACGGCACCTGGTTCCTTTTCGATGGGCCCACCGCCAAGGCGAGTCGCGCTGCTGTGATGCTGAGGCAGAGATGGGCATCATCATTTGCATGCCTGCGTCGACATGCGTATGTCACCCGACAGTGCCTGCAGGATCTCGGCAGCTGGGACAAGGCTGTCCAGTACCTCGTCAACAAGCGCTTCGTCCCTTGGGAGGCTCTTTATGAGAAGAGCAACGGAGAAAGCGCTGGCTTGCCGGCCTCCCCAAAGGCGGTCATGAAGCAGGCCGAGAAGCGCAGGGCACCGCAGGTCGTGTCAGTGGAAGTTGTCCGCCGCCCTCGTGTTGCTGCGAAGCGCAGCTTTCTCACGCCTTCACAAAACGTTCGTGGGGAGCAGGCGAGGGCAGGGCAGCGCTGCAGCAATGTACCTGTTACTTGGCCAGGCGTGCTTGTATTGCGTCTAAAGCAGTTGGATTTAAAGGGTATAACATATTTCATTTGGTCCCATTCGCAGGCGACGCCCGCGTTTTCATCGGTCGCGGACACGGTGGCAGAGGAGGCTCCGGCTGCATTGTGCCCGGTGCCCCCCTCCATGGACTGGGACGGCCGCCACTACACCATCATCTCCTCCGACTGTCCCGACATTGGCATTCCGATCCGCAGCCCAGCCAAACGGTCGGGAACCCGCCGCGCTGCACAGCACGACATGTCAGGGGGCTTGCTGGGTCTATTCTTCGGGCCCGGCGCTGTGGGACAGGGGCATCAAGCGCAAGGGCGCGACGCTCACGTCGATGGCAGTGGGCGCGTGACACTCAAGCAGGGCAGCCCCGTCGTTGGGCCGGCCCCGAGTCGGTCCCTGCCCTCGAAGCAGCGCCGCCGGATGCCCTGCGCGGTCGAGGATTCCGATATGGAATACCCTCACGCGAGTTCAGCGAAGGAGGGCAGTGTACTCTCGACATGGCAGCGGCATCAGCCCGCGAGACGCGAGCGAAATGGCCGCTTCTCCCTGACCAGGCGGCCGACGGGAGGGTCGGTGACGGATACCGACACAGCATCACTGGGGAGCCCCTCCTCGTCTGGGAGCTCGCGTGAGCGCTGGCGGTCTGCCGACAACCGATTCGACATGCTCGCCGACAATCTCTCTCTGCTCCCGGAAGCGGCAAAGGAAGACGAGCGCTTGGGGCGGGACATGAGCAGCGCCGCGCTTCCTGTCGCGCCCGAGAGCAACCACCATGGACAGCGACAGCACGACGTTTTTACTGGGAGAAAAGTCTCGACTGTGCTTCAAACGTCGTTACGGCGGGCAATGTCGGCTCGTCCGGCACTCAGGCTCCGGGGGGGCGGCGGCGACCCACCAAGCTCTCCATCGTCTGGCGTCGACATTTTAATGGCCGGTGCTTCCACTAACGAAGCGGCTGTTGACGAGTGTCCGAGGTGCTGCAAGAAACGGCAAAAAAACTGGCAGCGGTCAGCCGAGGGGCGGCAGGGTTGGCAGTGGGGGTGGCAGTGGGATGGGGCTGACGGAGCCGAAACGGGGCCGCGAGAGCACGGCAGATGAGACTGATCCAAAGCAAGCGAGGCTGACGGAGTTCTATAAACAGTCTCGCAGCGGCTTCATGATGAGCAAAGCAGCAAACGCCCCGGTGGCCATGTCAAGCCACGCAGTCATCACCCAGCCTTCGCCTTCTTGCGTTGGCGACACCATTGGCAGTAAGGAAAAACGTGCTATCGCCGTTTCCGACAGCGAGGATTCAGACGAGCACAGGGGCAACAAAGGGCTCGCTCAGTGCAGCACTGGCAAACCGTTGCACGTGTCTGGCAACCCGTTGCAGGCGCGCGTCGATGTTCCAATGGCCGATGCTTCTACCGACGGCGCAGCTGTAAAAGGCTTGACGAGCGTCCAAGGTGTCGCAAACTCCGGCAAGTAAGGTGGCCGCGGTCGGCGGCGGGGCAGCGGGGCTGGCGGGGGTGGCAATGGGACAGGCCCGGGGGGGCAGAGAGGACAGAAACGGCGGCATAAAAGCACGGTAAATGAGATTGGTCCAAAGCAAGCGAGGTTGATGGATATTCTCAAGCCATCTCCAAGCGGCTTTGTGCTGAGCAAGGCAGCGAAAAGCACTGCTAAGGTGTGTAGCATCGGCAGCCTTCCGCAGCGCTGCATGACGTGTTGCTGCCAGCCGCAGCAAATTTTGCGACTTGCCTGTTTCCATGCTGCATTGCAGGTGGCCACGTCAAGCCATGGCGCTGTTGCCCAGCCTTTGCCCTCTGGCAGTGGTGGTGGCATGGAGGAGCGTGTCATCGCCGTTTCCGACAGCGAGGATTCAGACGAGCACAGGGGCAACAAAGGGCTCGCTCAGTGCGGCACTGGCAGGCCGTCACACACCTCTGCTGGGGGTACATTACAAGCGCCCTCTGCAGCAGGCAGAGTGTCAGGGCAAATGCACGGAACACGTGGACACGACACACACGAGGGGGTAAACAGCATGGCTAGACAGGATGGCGACGGGAGTGGCACACAGGGGAGCATGCAGGGTACGGTACCCTCAGAGCGAAAAGACGTGGGCCCAAAAAGGGCTGGGAAGAAAGAAAGAACTTCTACATCTGTTACACTGATACTGCAGCCTGCCCAGGTCATGCGATTTCGTGAGCAATATACGGAGAGCTGCAAGAGGTGCAAGGATTGCAAGCACCCAAAGAGGCCCACTCATCAGGCAACAAGATCATATGGCCTGGCCTGCGTGCCCAAGAAGGGCGGTATTTGGGAAAGGGAGGAGCATAAATGGGTCAAAGAGAGGATGTGTCAGAAGTGCAGGAAGAAATTTGAGACGACAACGGGTGTCAAACTGACCATTATGGTGTTAACACGATTGTGCGATGACCCTATGTGCGTTACGCAGGGCCAGAAGTGCGAATCACAATACTCAGATAAGGATCACGAACCTGAGAAAGAGGACCAGCGGGAGCCCAATCGTTGGTGCGCAACACACCGGCCAGAGGGCTTCTTTCCTCGCAACGGGTCCTGCGAAGAGTGCTATCAGAGCTGGAAAGAGGGAAAGCAAGAAAGACCCTTTTCAGCAAGTTTTGGATATCCCAAAGACAACCAAAACGCAGTGACTCAAACTGGCAAAGCGACATGCTGTGCGACGCATCAAAAAGAGGGGATGGAATTCTTGAGACAGTACAAATGTGAGATATGCAAAAAACGTGCAAACTACATACCAGAGAACGGTTACCAGCCTACACGTTGTCATAAGTGCAGAGAAAAAGATGTGAGGTATTACGATGTGCGGAACGGGCGATGCTTCACGCGAGGGTCTCCTAGGCAGCCTGTTTGGGACTGCCACCAGACAGGTCGAGCTGAATACTGCACAAAATGTGCTGATGATTTTCCCAACCCCGTCAGGAAACGTTTCTACTCACGTTGCAAGTCCGATGGGTGCCGAGTGCAACGATCGTATGGCAAGCGCACAGGCAGGGTGTTGGAATACACCAAGATGGGGCCCTGCAGCCGAAGTGCCGACTGTCTGCGACAGCCATAAAGAAGACGGTATGACGGAGCACACCAACATAAAATCCGGCAAGGCTAAAGCAACCCACTGTGCCTCTCACGGCCGCGAGCTTGGGATGCGGGATGTCCGCAACAAAAGATGCGAGGGAATGGGGGAGTTAGGGCCCTGCACAGTTGTCCTCCCGCTCTTTGGCTGGAAGGGTGATGTGCCTCGGTTCTGCGCCAAGCACAAGAAGGACGGCATGGTGAACTTGCTGTCGCCCCGCTGCGTCAAATGTGAGGAACAGGGGGTCATCAAGTGCCCTTGCTACGGAAATGAGGGTGGGCGGGGAACACACTGTGCGTCATGTGCCAGGGTGCTCAACGAACAGAGAGCTGAGGCAGGGGAACCGCTTTGGTGAACGTGGTGACGAAAGGTTGTGCCCACGCCGGTTGCAACGTCAGGGGCCCTGTGTGGGGCAAGTTCGATAAAAATGGCTCACCGGCACGTGGGAAACGGTACTGCTATGAGCATCACAAGGATGAGGCAGGCCTGGTCAACATTGCGGTGCGCATGTGCGAGGTGACCATCGAGCGCTTGGCGTCTCTGGCCGAAGAAGCTGCTGCTACCATGGACACGCTTCCCTGTGAGCAAAAGGAACTTATCGTTGCAAACATCGTCGCGTGGGTGCGAGAGGTCACACAGATGTTCCCGCATGCTGCAGTGTATGTCTGCGTCAGTCACTCCTTGCGTGCACTGGTTGAGATAGGCAACACTCCATTCACCAGTCAGCACTTCGTAGACAAGTCGGGGAAAAAACAGACCAATGCCGACCTCTCGTTGAGCAAAGCCATCAAGTTGCACGGCGCCAAGCAGGTGGTGCTGGCGGTCACGGTGACGCCGGAGGATGCCAATGGCATCGAGAGAGCTGTGCAAGAGGCTCTCCACGATGAGCTCGAGCCTGGTCTTGGTGCTGATGGTAAGCCACGCGCCCATCGCCTGTGGCGTAGGCCAGGAGCTGGAGGTACGCGGAAGCCTGTTCGCATAGCGGACCTCGCCTGTGTGAGGTACATTGTCGGCGCGCTCGTCATACCAGGGGGCGACCCGCCAGGCACGGCTTTTACGCTCAGCGAAGCGTCTGCGGACCGGCAGAATGCCGAAGACAGGGCGAAGGCTAACGTTGGCATGCAAGTCCAGGGGTCAGAGCTGCCCTTGCCAAAGCTCGTTTTCCTGCCTACGGGGACGCACGTGCAGCCCAGCGGAAGCGTGCAGTTCCAGGACCCTGCCAGCGGCAACGTGGCACGCAAGCGGCTCATGGCGGACGCTGAGCAACTGCAGGCCATGTACAAGAACATGCTGACATTCCGCGCCCTGGCCGGAGAAAAAGCTGTGAAAGCCAAAAGCGACGAGGCAGGCGAGGAGGTGGATGAGGCAGGCGACGAGGTGGACATGGACATGGAGACGCTGTTTGAGGTCGCACTGGAGGAGACTCGCATGGGCGAGGAGACGACGGCGGAAGAGATGGGCATCGACATTGGCATGCTGCAGCCTGCCGAGGAGGGAGATTCCGATGAAGAGGACAACGAGGATGGACAGAGCGACTCTGACGGAGAGGGTGACGCAGAACAGCGAGCCTGACGTACGTCTGGCGGGTGGTTTGGACCAGGGGCGACGATGGTTTTTGCAGGCAATGTTGGGCATACAGGACCAACCCTCTCCGCTGTCCCGCCTGGCAAGGTAACAGCGCTAAGCGCTGAGAGCATGACTGAATGGCTTGCGTGATGGTGTTTCTGTGGCTGAGCAGCGCAGGGCAGGGCTGTACCGGCCACACCTGCCGCGTGCCCCGCTGCCACGCAGGATCTACGGTCACCTGTCCGTGGTGGTGCTGTGGCCGGTGCAGGTGGACCACCTACAGCTGCGCGGCAACCGGAGACACATGGTGGGGGGCAGGCGGCTGGTTAGGGTGGGGTGGAATGGCGTGAGTGTAGGCACCATCCCCGGCACCTCCCCCCTTCCGCAGTACACGCGGGCGGACGATGGGAGCTGGGCCAAGCGAGGCGTGAATCCTTGACCCCCCGACGTGCATGCGTAGTCCAGGCCTTGAATATCGCGGCGGATGACACACAGCAGAACAGCAGATGCAGAGCTGGCGCAACAGGCGATGCCATCCGACGAGGAACCCCGCAGCTCAGATGTCCCATGCACGTCAGCTAGTGAAGCGTGCCGACTGTTGCATGGCTCAGCCACTATGCAACCCCCCACTCAGCCCCTCATCCACTCTGCCCCACTCTGCCCCTCATCCACTCTGCCCCCCCCGGCCCCCCTCCGGCTCGGGTACCGCGGTGGCGCCCCCACAGCCGCGGCCTCCTCGGCGTCTCCCCCGGTGCGCACCACCACCTTGGAGCGGGGGGACGCCTGGGGGGAGGCGCGGGGGGACGCCTCACGCTTGACGCCACGGGGGGGGGCGGCCTGCAATGACAGAGGGCAGAGGGGAAGGGTGGCACTGACAGCTGCACAGGCATAAACACAGGCACTGTCAGCCTTGCTCTGCTCTACCACCACATAGCAGCACCCACTCACCCGTGATCCCCCCCCTGCTGCCGCATTCCGCCCCCCCCATCTCCTCCTCTGCCCCAGACGCCCTGGCAGCCCGCGTCGCCTCCCCCCTCACGCGCCGCAGCCGGCCCAGGGCAGCCGCGCGTGCCCCGTGCGCCAGGGATGCGAGACCCGCATCACTGGGGTGCCTGGGCGACGGCGGCGACGGTGGCGACGGCGGGGATGGCGCTTCATGGGTGGCAGAGTGGGTGGCGGAGTCGAGGGATGCGCGGATGGGGTGGGATGCCATGGCCGCGGGGGGATGGGTGGCGTGTTGGCCGCGTGGCTGGCCCACCTCACGTGCGGCAGCGTGACCCCCTCGGGCATCTGCGCCAGGGAGAGGTCCACGCGCCACTGGGCGGGGCGGGACTCCAGGCGACGCACCAGGTCACGCAGGCGGTGAATCTCCACGTCACGCTCCTGGAATGGCACGGGGGGGAGAGGGGCAGGGTGTCATGGCCAAGGGCTGCGTGCGCGTGAGGGTGACCATTGCAGCCACTGCCCTGTCCCTGCCTCGCCTCGAGTGCTTTCACCGTGGCCGCTGCCTCTGCCCTCGCGGCCGCCAGTTCCCTCCCCAGGGCATCGGCGCGGTCCTCTGCCTCACGCCTGGCACGGCACAGGGACTCGACGTCACTGGCAGTCAACTCCTGAGAAAGAGGGGTGGAGAGGGACAAAGTCACGAGCAAGCAAGCTACGCCCATACTCGCAATCCCTCACTCCCCCCCCTCACTCACTCTGCCACCCGCACGCCCCCATCCACACTCCCACTCCCCCTCACCTGTGTCGCTTCCCCCTCCCACTCCCCCCTGGCCCGCGTCAACTCCGCCCTCAGCGTCTCCACCTCATCGCGCAGATCCCCGCACTGCCCACACGCGGCCCCCGCCAGTGCCAGTGCCGATGCGGATGCCGGCCGGCGCGGTGCCACACGGGGAGTGGGGGTCACGGTGGCGGGGCCCTCGCGTGCCGTGATCTGCTTGGCCCTGCATGGGGGGAAGAGAGCATGCAGTTGCAGACGAGCAAGCAATACGCAACGATCGGCAGCCGTCTCTCATCCCACTCTCTCTGCCCTCATCACTGTCTGCTTAGTGCCACATGCACCCCACCCCTCACCTGTCTGCCCAGTGCAGCGTGTTGGCCGTCTCCGGGAGGGCGGAGCTGGAGGGCGACACGTTGGCGATCATGGAGGTGCGGCAGTCGCTGCCCAGGGAGTCCTTCAGCAGCTTCGTCAGCTTGGAGTTGCGGTAGGGGATGTGGCGCTTGCCCTGCGAGGGGGGGACGTGTGAAGCGTGGGTGCGTGCTAAGTGGCAGACACCACGAGTGTTGCCATGCCCATCCCCTGCCACCCTCGCCTCCACGAGTGCGGATATGCAGCTGGACAGCGCCAGCAGTGACCGGTTGATGTTGGCGCCCTCCACCGTGCGCTGAGAGCGTGCTTCTGTAGCCACGTGGCGCTCGGACCCCGCCAGGTCCACCAGGGACTGCGAGAGGGAGAGAGATGGGGGTGTGAGATGATACGACAGATGCACAGATATACACACATGCACGGCATCCTGCTCCCTCACCAGGTTCCCCTCCGCGCCCCCCCCCATGGCCACGTGCACCTGCAGCACCGCGTGGGACCGAGACGACGTGGCATTAGAGCGGGTCTCCTCGGTGGTGCGCCTGGGGTGGAAGAGAGAGAGAGTGGTCACACAGTCGCATCAGATGCCACGGCTGCGACTGTTAGCATGTCACCACCCCCTGCTGTGCTGAACAGGAACCCCCCCCCCCCCCCTCTGCTCGCCTCTGGTTTCCCATGTGCAGCAGCTGTATGACCTCGTCTGCGCTGCGGCACTCGTAGTGCGTGAGGCCAGGCACCACCGTGCCGTGCTCCCCCTCCCGGATGTCCAGGGCCTTGCCGGGGTTGAGCAGGTCACGCACCGTCTCGTTGTAGATCTGGGGAGAGGGAGAGAGTGCTGATGCGGTGACCGTCATGCCAGTCACAGTGCGACAGCTCCGTGGAGATGTGATCCTAGCTGAGACCCATAAGACAGCGCTTGCCTTACCCCTCTCCGCATGGCCCACCTCGACATATTACAATCACCAATCATGGATCACCACGACTCACCTCCAGATATGACAGGCGCACGTCCACGGACCGCGGCCCGTCCCCCGCCTTGGCAAAGAGGTCCCTCAAAGCGTGGATCATCACCCCGGGCTCCTCGGGCGTCCCCAGCATGGTGTACGTCTGAGAGAGCACGGGGCAGGGACACGGTCGCGCCACACCGCGCATGCTCGACATGGATGCCGCACCCGCCCACCCGCAGCCGCACGCACCTTGCCCGCGCCCGTCGCGCCGTAGCAGAAGCAGCAGGCGTTGTGGCCCAGGAGCACCTGGTCCACCAGCGGCGCCGTCGTCAGCGCGTAGACCTCGGCCTGCCGCGACGCGGGGCCAAACACGGCGTCGAACGTGAAGCTGCGGCAGCGCAGGCGGTTCTGGCGGAGGTAGTCGCGCTCCTCGCAGAACTCGGACAGCAGCACGTGGCGCTTCTTGTCCTCCTCCACGCAGGGAAAGGCGTCCTGGTCGCGCTCCCGCTGCCCCAGGGGGCGTACCCGCACAAACACGTTGACGCGACCCGTGTCGAAGGAGCGGCGCGCCGAGGGGGCGGGGCCGGGAGGCGTCGCATCGCTCGGAGGTCGCTGCGGACGCGCGATGTGATACCTGCGGCGCGGCGGGCGGGCGTGTTGTTGACTTGCCCGAGGGCGCTCCAGAATGTGGGGCCGCTGCCCGCCACGGGCCCTATCTCGCCTGGGTCTCTCCGCCTGAGCAATCAAGGTCGGCTGACCCGACTGCGGCCGCGACTTGGCCCGGCTCGCGCGGCCCCCCTCGTTGGGGTCGCGCGGCCGGAGAGGCAAGGGGGAGCCCTCCTCGCCGCCCATGGAACGCGAATCAGGCACCTCCCCGATACGCCTGGGGTCTCCAAGCGCGAAGATGAGCCGCGCGACCGCCGTGGCTGCCGCTTTGCGCGAGGAATCCCGTCACGGCCATGCCAGTCTTACAGTGTCGCCTCGGAGGCGATTTCTCCGCACAGCTCCGGGGAGCGGCCTCATCGGTGACCGGATTCAAAGACGTGCGAATCGCTCCGTCGCTCTCCACGCGCTCCTTGTCGTCCTCGGCTCGTTGCTCTCAAACCTTCTTCATCGCCTTCAGACCCGTGCCTCTCTCGCGCCTTCGGCCTCTACGGGGCTGCCGGGGGGATTTGCGCGGCGCCATGAATCAGTCAAACTCGTTGGTGAAGTACGACAGCGCCGTCCTGGTGGTGACTTCCAAGGCCGGGAAGCAGCATGCGGGGAAGAAGTTGCCGCCAGTGGAGTCCAAGGCGAGTGCGAGCCCGGTCGCTGGGGCTGGGTCGCTGGGGCCGCCGGCGGCGGCGGGCGCTCGGGCGGGCGCGCGCTCCAGCGCATGGCATGCTGGAAATGCGCTCGGTCCCCGCTCCCCGCGGCGGCGCTCATTCCCTCTGGCCACGCATGCCGTTGCTTCCTCGTTATCATGCGGGGCGTGCGTACTCGCGCCGTCCCCGCGCGGCCCCCCGGCGACGCTGCATCTGGTCGCATGCCCCGCCCCAGCAATTTAAGCCCCTCTCGCGCGGTAGAACCCGCGCGGCCCTGCCGGTGACTTCGCAACAATCATTCTGACGTTCGCAGGGTCCGGCGCAGGCGGAGGACATCCTGAACTCCATCCTTCCCCCCCGCGAGTGGACGGAGGGCGGGCAGCTGTGGGTGCAGTACGTTTCGAGCACGCCGGCCACGCGCCTGGACGTGATCAACCTCCAGGAGAAGCTCGACCAGCAGCTGCAGCAGCGGCAGGCGCGCGAGACGGGCATCTGCCCCGTCCGGGAGGAGCTGTATGCGCAGTGCTTCGATGAGCTCATCCGGCAGGTCACCATCAACTGCGCCGAGCGGGGGCTGCTCCTCCTGCGGTGAGCCGCGCGCGAGGCGGCTGGCGGTGGGGCGCAGGGCTTTTCTGCGGCTTCCTGTTTTCTTCATAGCATGTGCCGACCCCCCGCAGGGTGCGCGACGAGATGCGGATGACCATCAGCGCGTATCAGACGCTGTACGAGTCAGCGGTGGCGTTCGGGATGCGCAAGGCCCTCCAGGCCGAGCAGGGGCGCTCCGAGCTCCTGGCCCGCATCGACCAGCTGGAGGTGAGGGCGAGGCAGGGAGCCGCGCGGGTGTGCGGGACGGCGGTGGAGTTCAAAATTGGCTTAATGTCGAGCTGACACGCTCTCCGTTCTCCATTCCCTTCGCAGTCGGAGAAGGCGGACCTGGAGAAGAAGCTGCAGGAGCAGGTGCTGCGGTGCGAGCAGATCGAGAAGCGCGAGCAGGAGCGCCGGGAAGCGGAGACGAAGAAGCACAACGAGGACAAGGAGTACTTCGCGTCGCGGCTGTCGCAGCTCAAGCAGCAGCTCGACGCCTTCACGTCCTCGTCCAAAAAGTGACGGGGACTCTAGGGCATGTAGCGCGACGGCGGAAGCGGCGTAGCGCAGTCTTGAATGCGTCTCCAAGCCATGGGGTTCGAGAGCGGTTGCTCGCGAGGGGTTCAACTGGCACGACGTGTCGCTGGCGTCGGAGGGGGGCGCCGCGCCCCCCGCGGTCAGCCAAGCCAGGGCCCCCGTCATGTCCAACAGATTAAGCGTTCCGGAAGCCTTAGACCCAGCTTGGCGGAGGCCCGCCGCAAGCATTCACACACCAAGCGAACCTGATTGGAAGAACCAAGCATAATCCAGGAAGATTTCCTTACGATTGTTCGCGCCACCCGGCGGACAAACGCATGAACTGTGTGTCCCCGCTGGAGCCATGACGGCGGCGGCGGAGGCGGCCTTCCTGGGCGTTGGCGCTCAGCAGGGGCAGCTGGAGGGGGTGAGCGATGGCGAGCGAGCGCCCGCGCCTCGTTTTTGGATTATAGGTCGACGTTGCATTTCTGCCACTCGGGCCCGCCGTCCTATCCGGATCCGTGCGATGCGCGGGGCTCGGAAGACCTAAGTCCGGGCATCCGGCATGCGGTGGCTCGCGGATGCCGAGCTGTTTGGCGCGCCGGCCGAGGGGTGCACATAGATGACCGATGTTGTGCGAGTACGCGGGGCAACGGCGCGTGCGACCCTCATCCCGCCCCCGCCATCCCGGCCTTGTTGGTGGTTCCACGCACAGAGCCTCCCCCGCCCCGCTCCGCCCGCGCCTGCGCCCCGAATGGCGGTGCGCCATCGCGGGAGCATTATGTTCAGCGCCCGCTCCCTCCGCCTGGCCCGCCGCTCCCTCATCGCCGATAACGCCTCCATCGGAGCGTGTCTGCAGGGCGTGGCGCTGGGCCCCGGGTCGCCGCCGCCGCTGGGCGCGGAGGGCGGCGCTGGCAACGACGCTCGCGAGAAGTCGCCGGACGACGGGCTCGAGCGCCGTCAGCGTCGCCTGTCGGTGCAAGTGGGTGCCCTGGCCCGTGGCGACTACCGCGGCATCCAGGCGGGGGCGCTGGGGGGGGCGGCGAGGAGGGCAGAGGATGCGGTGAGTGTTTCCTTGGAGAGAGATGTGTGGCGGTGTGGATAAGGGTGCTTCCTTGGTGGTGTGAGGTCACCCACCTGTGTGCTTGTTCCCCTACAGGCGGCCCCTGGGGCGGCGTGGACTCCCTTCCAGACCCCCCTGGCACTGCCGGTGCAGCCACACGGCACCACCAATGTCACGGCTCATGCGGACCCGTGGAGAATTACCCCCACCTCTGCGGCAGCGGGTGAGGGGCGGGGGGTATGGGTGATGGCGAGCGCGTGCGTGGGTGGCAATGTCACTGCGTCGTTGCCTCTCGTGCGCTCGCAGGCGGGGCGCAGTCTGGGATGTGGACGGGGAGCCTGGCAGACCGCATCCGAGGTGACACCAGCTGAGAGAGTGCCTTGCCTTGCATGAGGGCATGCCGTGGCTGTGCGTCACGCGGTGGTGTCCCCCTCCCCTCCCCGCAGCCAGCCTCGCAGCTTTGCAGAGGGAGCAGGACGAGGCAGAGGCGGCGCTGCTCGCCAGTGGGGCCAGGGGCGCTGGCACCGTGGGGGACATGGCAGCCGCACTGCAGGCCATGGCCGCGCTCAGGTATGACAACACCTGATGTATGTAGTGACATGCGAGCAGTCAGCTGCACGCAGTGACTGACTGTGACCCTGTTCGACTCTCTCCTCTGCAGGGCGCAGGGGTCCTCGGGTGCCCCCGGGCGTGTGCCGTCGGTGAGGGACCCCTTCACTGCGGCGCTGTCCGGGGGCCCACTGCTGGGCAACGCGCACGGGGCATACACGGCAGCAGCCACGGGTGAGGATGCCAGTGCAGATCGTGGCATCAGTTAGTGGATTGATACTCTCCCTCACTCTCATCACCACTGTACCCCACTCGCAGCTGCCGCGGCTGCTCTGGCGGCGTCTGCCCAGGCCCTGGGGGAGCTGACGGCGGGCGACGTGACGCACCACGTGATGCAGATGGCCGCCAGCCAGGCCCTGCGCAGCCCCGTCGACCCCTCCACGGGGGTGCTGCGGTGCCTGGCATGCGGGAGGCCCTTCGCCTCACGCAGCGCCCTCACGCAGGTGGGACTGGCTGGGGGTGGCTGCTGTATAAGAGGTGAAGCATGCACGTGCGGTGCTTTTGTCAGGGATTATCACTACCTTGCATGCTGCCCTGCTTGTCCCCGCAGCACCTGGCTGCCCTGCACCACGGCATCAACGCCCCGGGTGCGCCCACGGTGGAGAGACCCCAGGCGCCGCCCTCGCCCCCGCACAAGCCGCAGCGCAGGCAGCAGGGCAGCTCTCTTGTGGTGGGGATGGGGGAGGAGGGCAGGGACGGCGCCAACCCCTCCTCCAGCACCGCATCGGCACTGGGAGCGGGGCTGGGCGCAGGAGCGGGCAAGGTGAGGAGAGGAGGGGGCGGGGAAGTTATGGGCACGGCAGCTCCCTGGCCTGTGTTCGCATTAACATAAACATCGTTCTCTCTTCCCCCCCCCAGCGTTGCCAGAGTGCGGGTGACCTGTCGGCGGCCGTGAGGGAGGGCCGCCACGTCAGCAAGGGGCCGGCCAGGGCCAGCGCGGGGCACGCACTGCCCGTGCCACACTCGGGGGCCGGGAAGGCGAGGAGGGGCGAGGGACACGCATGATTGTGACTGTGGTTGCGATGCACCACTCACTGCGCCGCACCTGTTGCCACGCTGTGCTTGCTCTGCTCTGCTCGTGCCCCACTGTGCTGCCACTGCCCCACCCCATCCCATCCCATTCTCGTCCCTGCACATCTCACCCCCAGGGATTCGTGGCTGGCACCGTGGATGCGGCCACCGGCGCCCTGCTGTCCCGCCAGCCCCGCCCCACCCGTGTCAAGCGCGGCATCCTGCAGTGCACGGCCCAGGACCTGCTCGGGCAGGCGCTGGCGGCGGAGGCGCGGCTGCGGGAGGCCAGGGACGACGGCAGGCGGCTGCAGGCACTGGTGGACTCGGCACACCAGGCGAGAGAATGGGGGTGATGGGGAGAGGGAGTGGCATGCCATGGGGATGCGATGCGATGGGTCGAGAGATGGTGACATGCATCATGCACCGGGTGTGACACAGTAAATATGAACAGCATCAATGTAAGTGACTCCTCGTCCCTCTCCCCCCCACCTCAGATGGGCACGGGTGGCCTGCTGGTGCGCATCAAGCAAGTCGCTGCCCAGCAGGGCATGCTGTCGGGTGCCTTCGAGGCGTCGATGGGTCTCCTGGAGGGGGATGTGCTGGCAGACACGGACGCGGCCGTGGCGCCCTCGCCTGGCAAGGGGGGGGAGAGGGAGAGGGAGAGGGGGAGGGACGCGTGTGGGGGACCGGAGGCAGTGCTGCTGCATTACCTGGAAGCAAGCGCCAGTGAGTGGGCGACTGGGTGATTATGACTGTGACTGTTACGACCGTGTCACTGCGGATGTCCATGCTCGTCAATCGACTATCACACCCGAACTGCCCCTGACATTCACGTCTTCCCTTCCCCCCCCACTCTCAGCCACGGTCATGGACGCCCTGATAGGCGCCGCCAAGCGTGAGCTTGACCGCCACGCCTCCCAGCCGGCCGCGTCGGTGGTGGGGCGCGTGAGGCGGCTGCTGGAGAGGCACGGGAAGGTGCTGGGGGGGACCGTGGCAGAGTCACTGGCGGAGTCGGCGGGGAGAATTGAACAGATACTGGTGAGGGAGCAGGGAGACATCCACTCCAACTGTGTGACTGCGCACTGCCTGTTACACCCCATCACCTACACAGTGCAGTGTCAACCATTCTCTCATCACCCGTACAGTAACGTAACCCCCCTCCCCCTCTCCCCCCCCCCCTCTCAGGAGGACCAGTCCTCCCCCCCTCCCCCCCCCCTTCCCCCCCTCCCCCGGGGGCGACTGGTTCGACCTGGTCAGGCGTGCGGCCCCCAAGCGCCGGTACTCAATCCAGGTGGGGGCGCTGGCCAGGGACAACTACAAGGACATGTCGCTGCAAGTGAGGGAGGGGTACGGATACAACTACCAGGACGTGAGGGGGGTGCGGCCCACGCTGCCGGCCAGGGGGGGTGCGGTAACGATGACGCCGGAGAGGGGGAGCGAGGGGTCACCCGCGACACCTGTCAGCAGGCAGTCGCCATCCACGCCTGCTGTGGGTGGGAGAGAGGGTGGGGAGGGACGCGGGGGTGCGGAGGGGGGGGGGCGTGCGGGGGGCAACGAGGGTGGTGTTGAGGGTGGCAGTGCGGGTGGTAATAAGGTTAACAGCGAGGATCACTGTGGGGTTAACAGTCCGGGTGTCTCTGCCGTCGCTTCGTCTGCCCCCGCTTCCCCCCCCTCCCCCCGTGGCAGTGAGGCGTCGTCGGGGGGAGGGGAGGGGGGACCCGGGAGCAGTGGCCGGGAGACGAGCACGTATGAGACGGCAGTGGGGGCGGGTGGGAAAGCAGAGGAGGGGGTAACTGATGCAGTTGCTGGTGATGACGCTAAGGGAGATGAGGGGGCAGCTGGGGCAGTGGCTGCTGCTGATGCCGCAGCATTGGATGCCCCAGACGATGACTGCCCTGGCCAGTCCCCGCGGGGGGCGGTGTCTGCCAGGGGCCGCCTGAACCCCGCCAGTGGCCCCTTCGTGCCCGCCTCGTCCACTGCCACGCCTGACCCCCGCCCTTCCGTTGCCGTGGTGGAGGTGCCCGTGGCTGCGGGTGCCGCGTGCCCCGTCTGCGGGGAGCGGTGCGGGGGTAGGAGGGGGGGCACTGGGGGCGGGCGCGAGTCTCGCGCTGCGTTGGCGTCCCACATGGTGGAGAGGCACGGGGCGGCTGCCAAGCGTCAGATTGGGGCGGTGCTGCAGGAGTTCATCAGCCACTTCGTGATGCTGTCGAGGGCAGCCAGGGAGGAGGGGGGGGAGGGGGGGGGGGACGCCCGCCAGGTGGGTGGAGATGAGGGTGGGCATGCGGCTGAGAGTGGGTGATATAAGGGTAACGATGGTGAATGAGTGAGCGATGATCGATTCAGTAGCTGCTTCACTCGCAGGCTGTCGTCGAGCACGGCTGGGGCAGATGCGGTGGCAGGGGTGGACCTGCCGAGCGTGGGGGAGGCGGCGAGTGCGGACACGCAGGGGGGGGAGGCGCGGAGGCCCACGGGTGAGGGTGACATGATGAGAGACAATGTGAGAATGAACATGGGGTGCTTGTGTGTATATATACATGTGCACATGTGTCGCAACAGCCTCGTTTGACACGAGAGACATGAGCATGGGTAGAGTGAACATGGGGTGTTTGTGTGTATATATGCATATCCACTGATAGCAACCTCGTCCGTTGCCCCCACAGCTGCCCCGTATGGCCGCACCCCCGCCTTGGACGACGCGGTGGTGGCATTGATGGAGAGGCTCAAGTACTTCCAGAACAGGAAATACGAACAGAACCCACAGAAGGCAGCCAGGGTGAGGGAGAGATGGGGGAGTGGGGGTGGGGGTGGCATGGGTCGATCGATCAATCGCATGTGTCGATCTAAGCACTGCACTTGTATACACCACACATGTGTCCCCTGCCTGTCGTCAACTGCAGAAGAAGCGTTTCGTGGTGGGTCTGAAGGAGGCCCTCAAGGCCGCCCGGTCCCGCAAGGTCTCCCTGGTGGTGCTGGCCAACAACGTGGATGCGGCCGCGGGGGCAGCGGGCTTTGATGAGCAGGTCAAGGATCTGCTGAGCATGGCGGAGGAGAGGGGGTTCACGGTCGTGTATGCCCTGGGTGAGTGATGAGTGATGGGGATGTCAGAGGGGGTGGGATGGTCGTGGATGCGCTGGGTGAGTGTTCGCGTGGCAGCATGAGCAGGAGTGGCTGTCCACCACATTCCTTGCCCTCCTCATCCCATCTCTGTCTCTTTCACTGACATACCATCGCCTCTCCCATATCTCCCCCCAGGTCTCAAGCGCCTGGGCCGCCTGATGCAGTTCCGCCCCTCTCGTTCCAAGGCCCCCCCCCGCACCACCGCCGTGGCAGTGCTGGACGCGGGGGGTGCAGAGGACCTGCTGAGGGCGGTGGTGGAGGGGCACAAGGTGGCGGCGAGGGCGGGGGAGGTGGGGGGGGCGACGGGGGCGGGGGATGAGGGAGGGACAACAACGATGGATGAGTAGATGCGGACAGACATCCCCGGGCTGTGCCTGCGACACGGCACACGCTCTCGCAGACCTGAGGGTCGTGGGGTCACGCGTCCATGCCACACTTGCACTGTGGCATGCGCACTAGACACACAGACACATAGCCATCACAGGCGTGGGTCTTAGAGACGCTCGTGGGGGTGGGACATGCATCCACATGCAACCCATCCGCACGAGGGCATGGCAATGCGATGCATGGCTGTCTGTGCATTACATGCGAGGCGACTGTGTCAGTTGCCCATAGATGGCAGGGATAACTCAGCGACTGTGCGGGGGGGGCTGGGCAATTGCGGCCTCTAGCTCTGCGCCCAGCCATGGAGCCGTGGCAGTGGGGGTGGGCGAGGGGGTTGCGGGATAATATAGCAGTGATGCGCTTGCTTGTGTGTGTGCCTGTGTCAATATTGCTGCACTGTATCGAGTGCCACTCTAGTGTGTGGCCAAGTTCCTGGCAGCGCGGCCTTTTCAAACGCAAAACGTAAGCGCGGCAGTCGATAGCTATGCTACCGTCCGCGCCACGCCTCAACCACCAAGCCTCCCGCGGGAAGTCAGGGTAGGGGGTGGGATGGGGGGTGTCCGGCTGTCGGGGCGGGCTCCCCCAGGGCCGGGGGATGCGGGCGTGAGCCGAGATGCAGTTGCAGGCAGCGCAAGTGACCAAGGAGCTGCGGAGGCTCCTTCGGAGATCGAGAACCCGGAGCGGCTGAATTTCCGGCTGGTGGACGTGAGGGCGCGCATGCGCCACCGCACGCCCGTTCGCATCAGTCACGCTGAGGCGTCGACCTCTTCAGGGGCAAGACGGCGCACGACGGTCTTTGCTCAGCGATCACGTGCTCATCCCCCAGCAGTGTCCCCTGGTGGCAGGCGAGGGGTCCGGGGATGCGTGGCAACGCTGCTTGGCCTCGCGTGGCAGCCGCGTATACATTTGGACATAGCCGGTGAGCCGGACGGCACGGACATGACCTGGTACTCTTGCAGTGGCTCAGGCAGGAGTCAAGGGTGCGGGACCGTGGCCAGCGTCGCTGTCGCTGTGCGGTGCGTCGGGTGGGCTGGCCAAGTCCAGGCGTGGCAGAGACTTGGGGTGAGAGGTGCTGTCATGTTGCTGCGCTCCAGCCACGACTTTTACTGGGTTGCTGCTCGCGGAAAGACCGTCACAGCAGAGCGCAGATCAGGGCGGTGGGGATGCATGCAGGTCTGGCAGGTGCAGGTCAGATGTTGGGACGGCGAGGGCGAGACCGAGGGCCAGAACCAGGGCGAGGGCGGGAGTGGGCAGGCGGGGGCCCAGCCTGGCAGAGGTGCCTGAGGTGGGGCCTGCAGCGTTTTTCCCACAGCCATGCCCCTTCCCAAGAGAGCACCCAGCCATGTCCCGTCACCCGCCTCACCATCTCTTGCGCTCAGGAGTGCTTGAATGCATGCTCACGCGACGGCTGGACCACCCATTATCTGGCCGTGGCCCATGACTCCGCTGACAGTAGCACATCTAGCTGTCACCACTCGCGTCAACACACACGCATGCTGACACCCGCCTCGCCCCTCTCTCGGAGTCATTTGCGGCCCGCAGCAAGTCGGCCACGCTCGTCCGGTCCCCCGGCCGCTCCCTCAGCGCCCCCTGCAGCGCCGATTGCAGCGGCTCCGGCACCGACCTCGGCACCGCGGGAAAGCGCTTGAGTTCCAGCACGTCCCTCATGACCTCGCTCTTCTGCTTGTCACCGTGCGGAGGCCGCCCCGACGCCGCACAGCACAGCGTTGCCGCCACCGTGTATGCATCCGAGGCAGCCGTGACTGGCCCAAGGCTCGGGTCCCACCACTCCGGCGGCATGAAGTGCGCGGTGGCCTCTCGCGACGCCACCGATAGTGGAGGGCGGGGTTGGGGCGCTTGAGCACCCTTTCTCGGTGCCACAAGTGCGGTTGCCACACCCCGAATGCAGGATGTGACGGAGCACAGCGGCCGACCACCCGCCTTCCCCCTCACTGGCACGCCCATCGCGTCCTCGACCACAGACACCAGCCCGTAGTCCACCAGCAGCACGTCGTTCTCCTCACCAACCAGCACGTTGCGTGGCGTGACCTTTCCATGCACGATCCCACGGCTGTGCAGGTCCTGGAGCCCCTCCAACAGCTGCACTGCCAGGTCTACCACCTCATCCGCTTGCAGCCCCGCCCCCCGCTCCGCGATGCGCTGGGCCAGGGACCCCCCCTCGTGCAGCGGCATGACCACGTGGAGGTGGGCGTCCCGGACCATGAAGCCCAGCAACCTGCGTCCGAGCGAGACGGACACGGAAGCTGACCGACGCAGCGGCGCACATACTGGACGCTTCGGAGACGACGTGCACAGCGCTGGATAGCGTGAACCACCCCCCTCACGTGCAGACATGGCGGCATCCGACGCACGCCGTCGCCATCCGGCACAGCTTTCTCATGCCGCGTGCTTGGATCTTCCATGCCGCCTTTGGAGTGGCGCTGCCGAGGTCCGCGGCCAGTCGCAGGACGGCCACATCACAGTTTCGGGACAGCCACCTCCCCCGCAACACCCCGCCGCCGTCAATTGGCCCGAACAGCTGCACATCTGCTTCGAAGATGACCATGTCTGCCGGCAAGCGCGCACCGGCACCCGGTACGCCGCCCGCGCCCGCCATGGCTGCGGGAAGGGGTGTCGCATATCGCATCACGTCGCGGGGCTTTGCGCTGGGCCGCCCGCAGCACGATGCAGGGCCGCGGTCGGTACATCGCGCATGCATGCAAGATGGGTTGCCTAGAGCCGGCTCTCGCGACGCCTCGCGCCTCGGGGCGCGCCGGGGTGCTGGTGCGAGCTGACCCGGCCTGCTCGGCGCTCCGGTGGCCCATTGCGGGGTCAAACCGACGCTCTCGCACACGCATTAGATTATATGGACCTCGGAATCCATGCAGGCCAGCATAGCATGGCACAGCGCTACCAGGGACGGGTCATGTCGCCATGTGCTGCGCCCACGGCGCGCGCAGCGGTGGCCCGGACGAGCGCCTCGGCAGTCCCACATCGCATGCATGGTCTCTGACAGGAGCGCTGCGGCTGACCTGGTGCCGAGGCTGGCACGCCACGCTGCCGAGCACGAGAGGCAGACGGTCACCTGCCCACAGCCGCGCGCCGCGACACGTCCACCCGCGCTTCCTGTCCTGCTCGCTACAGCTGGATGACCGAGTCTCTGCTCGAGGCTGCCGGCCGCGCACTTGAAGGGACAGGCAGGGGTGCCCTGACAGACGAGTGTCTGATGCCGTGGCGAGGGGCTCCTTTGACGCGGCATACCCTGGCCCAGCTTCACATGTGACGTCTCGCCTCGCTTGGAGGTCGCTGCAATCACCTACTCGTGCTCGTCCTCCAACACGTCCGTGCTCGGCAGCGTGTCGTCGGTCCAGGTCAACAGCACGTCGGCCGTCTCGGTGGGCCTGCCCCAGAGCATGTGCGCGCCCACGGCCGCCGCAGGTGGCGTGACAGGCAAGTGTATGGGCGTGTCCCCGCGCCTCTCCGGGCGGCGCAATACTTGTTTGGGACCATAATTACACTCGCATTTTTGTGGCTTTGCGCTGACGGATGCGCGTGCTTCACTACCTCGTCCTGCGTTCTGCATCGGCAATATCGACATCAGACCGCCGAGGTGGCTCCCAGGGTCGGTGCAAGATGGCCACCATGAGCGCCTCGGGCTGTCGATATATGGGCTTGCCTGCGCGTGCAACGGAGTCCTTACGGGAGGCATATTGCATAAATGTCGCCCATAATTTCCGAAAAGCCCCAGATGATGCCGTGTTTGGCGGCAAAGGCACCGCAAGTCTGAACGCTTTTCGCGTCGTCCCGGCGCCCTCTGTACCGTATCGCGCACTGTGGAGGCTAGCTACGAATAACAACGACTTCAACATGCTACTCCGCGCCGCCCCCGGATCTTCTGGAAGCAGCGCGGGCACTTTGAAATCCACGCATTGCACGCCTACCCCAAGTTGCTCCTGACGATGTATTACTATCCACACTTCTTCCCAATGTGTTGATTTAGTGCAAAATAGCATTCAACCACCATCAGTGTGTCCATCGCCGTCCCCTCGAGGCCGTAATTGGCCCCTGAAAGCAGGAGCTGCAGGCGTGTTCCCGCGCCTCTATGGACGATGCGATGCTTGATGGAGACCGTCATTGCACTCTCACCTGACCCTTCGCCACACCACGTCAGCAACGAGGCCGCACATCAAGCATCGAGACGCATAGAGGGCGCGCAGTGCGGGCAAAATGCGCGCCACACAATGGCATCGGAATCTCAGGGACTTGCTCGCGCTCGAATCTTTGTTGACGTCTCAAAGCATCGCGCTGGGCCATCGCTCGGATAGTCCCCCGGGCAGCGCTGCCCGGCACCCACACGTGGCCGTCCTTGCCGCACCCCGCCGCGCCAGCCATTCCATCGGAGTGGCATCTTGCCCCAGCCAGCGCACGCGCAGACAACCAGACCATCTCGTCCGCACACTTCGCGCCGCTTCCGCAGCCCCAGAAAACCGCGGGGTCGCTTCGATCCACTCGCCATGCACGTTCGCGCCCTCCGCCGTCGTCACAGCGCCCCGATGATCTCCATCACCGACTCTCTGCTTCAATGCGATTATTAACCACGCGTATGAAACGCCGTGGTCCCCGATACGGCCTCCTTGACGCTCCGCGTCGCGCGCACGCATTCGCCCACCGACCCGACCCCGGCGCGCCGGCGGCTCCGGCCCGTCCGATGCGCCCTGCGACACCGGAGACGGTCTCCCTGTCCATCGCGACCGTCGTCGCGGCCGCAGGACGCCGTCGCTGCCGCGACTGGCACTGCCCACGCCGCCAGCCGCGCCGCAGCCCGGGTTCCGCCCGAACACGGCGGACGCCCAATGTCGGACAGCGGGTTCCAGCCCAAAACCCGCCCTGGAACCCGTCGGGGGACCGGAACCCGCCCTAAGTCCTCCCAGTGTGGCCAACCTGAGCGCCTTGTGGCGCCAGACGTGGGTTTCCTTCCGAAGGGTCTTTAGGTCCTACCTACCTACCCATCTCCATCCTTTTGAATCCTCATTACCAAAAAAACCGGATTATAAGCGAAGGAGCTCCGATCCCGGAGGAGCGGAGGAACGGCAAGGTGAGGCTCCTCGTAACGGAGGTCGGACGCAAACCGGACGCAGCGCCTACGCGAAACCGACTGCATTGGCCCACGATCCTCTTTCACCACCTCGCAAGGTGCTCCCTGTCGTTTGAGGAGCTGCCCGGGCGCGGCCACGTGATACTTCTGCGCGTCTGACCTCCTCGGCCTGCTCTCGCCGTGCCGAGCGGCCGGGAGCTGCCTTGCCACGCCCGCAGGCGTAGGATCCGCGTGCACCGGCTTTGGGACGCGCAGACGCCGGCGCCCGGAGCACCCGGAGCATCGACGGACTCACAAGCCTACGCTGACCTTCCTGCCATGGTCGGGATCGGGCCTGACGGCGCCGTCGCCCCTGACGTGCAATCAAACCTGTTCGTCGCCAATTTACCCAGGGAGTGGGGCGAGTCGCACCTGCTGGCCCTGTTTGGGTGAGCTCCGGGCACCAGTGCGCATTGACACGTGCGATGGTGCGCCTTTCCGACCGCAAAGGCGAGCAATGTCTGTTCACAGATGCTACGGCATTTTCAATTCATGCTTCGTCGCGAGGTGCCGTCGGACGGAGCGGTCCCGCTGCTACGGCTTCGTGAAGTTTGCAACGGTCGCGGAGGCGCGCGTGGCCCAGCAGAGCCTGTCCGGGTGAGGGGATCTCACGTTCATCTGGACATGCGTGGGCCCAGCCCTGCGCACATCTGAGCCCCACGCCGCCCGTCCCCGCGCACCCAGATCCCCCTTGGACGGCCGGGCCTTCGTCGTCGAGTTTAGCCATAGCAGCCCTGAGGGTGGGGTGCCGGACCTGTCCTCGCCCGCCCAGCACGACAACGTATACATCAAGGGCCTCCCGAGCCACTGGGGCATCCAGGACATTGCGCGCCTCTTCGCCAGTGGCCGCGTCGTCTCCTGCCGCGTCCTGGAGGCACACGCTGCCGGCCTGCCCGTGGCCGCGCTGGTCTAGATGGGCTCGGTGCCTGAGGCGGCACATGCCATCGCAACCCTGCACAACCGCGTCCTGCCCGGCGGCCAGCGACCCCTGAGCGTCCGCTTCGCCAAAACGGGCAGGAAGGAATCGGACCGGGCCTGCACGCCCGGCCAGGTGCACGTGCCACATCCGACGACTTCAGTCTTATCGAGCCCCCTGGGATATCGTTTCACGGAGCCAGGCCCCCCCACTTGCCCTCAGGCCGCTTTGTGGGCCCCCCAGACAACTCTGCCAGTGAGTGGACACTGGTCGCGCGGTCGGTGTACCTGCCTGCGCCCTGCCCTCGTGACCCAGGGTCCGCTCGCGAGCCCCCGCAGGCCGCTCACCCCGCCTCGCACGCTGGTGTCGACATCAACCTCCTGGCCGCTTACATCGCCCTCCTCATGCAGGGCGGGCTCACTTGGCCCAACAGCTCCGCCACCTCACCGTGCAGCAGCATTCCCTCATTCCCAGGAACTTCCTCCTCCTCATCCGGGTAGTGCCCACCCCATGCTATGGCAGTTGATTCCACCTTGTATTGCCCCACGGGGATCTCTGGGATCACACGCCGGCCCTTCCAGCTCGCATCTTTGGCGCACTTGGCGGTCGTTTTCCCTTGCACCCTCGCGCTCTCACCGCGGGAAGACCGGAGGGCGTAGTCTTAAGGTCCTTATCTCGAGCAGGGCTCCACACATCCTCCGGGCGCTGCCTGCTCGCTGCCTGTTGCCTCCCATCGTCTCAGTCGCGCCCCATCCCCATCCCCCGTCACTCTTTCACCAACTGTTGCATGCACCCCTGCCCTGCAGCTTTCTTAGCGCCTCGCGCCCCTACTACGCGCTCGCTTGTCTTACCGTACAAGCAGAGCCGCAGCGTGATGTGGGCATTTGCTGCCTGCTTCGTGTTCTCAATAGACTTTTGATTTGCTGATCTTGCTTTTTAATGCTCGCCGGCGATCATTTCAAGCCAGAGCCAACTCATCGGCCTTTTGGCAGAATGCAAGAAAGCAGCCGTGGAGCTCGACGACGGCCAAAGCTCTGTCCAGCCATGTCACACGCTGCTGCAGCCCTACCCGCACCCGCCTTGGTTGGTGCGGTGGAGGGTGCGCAGGGGCAAAACTTCCGCGCTCACAGCCTGGGGAATGCGCATGCCCGGTGCCGCATGCCCGGTGCCCAACACGCGTGCACGGCCGCCTGGGTCACCCTTCGCCCCAGCGCTGCAAATGGGGAAGGCAGGGTCTGAAACTGCTCCAGACATCCCGCTCAGCCGCACCCCAGCTACACCATAAGCCCAGACAAAGGGCCAAAGCTCTGTCCAGCCATGTCACACGCCGCTTTGCCCAAAACATCAGCCACATTGCCACGTACCGCTGCAAATGCCGCCGCACATGCCACCTGTGCCGCACGACCCGGCATGACAAGCCAGCACGCCAACTCACCCTCACGTGCTCTGCGGCACAGCCGCCGTCCCCAGCGAGGTAAGACGGCCTGGTCGCGGCTGCGCTGGGCCCGCAGCTCCTCCACCCTGCGCATCACCAGCCCGTGCTCCCCGCCCGTGTTGACCAAATCCGTGCCGCGGTCAGCCATGCGCAGCACAACCTGGGACCTGTCTGTGATGCTGTCCGTTGCAACAGTGTAAATGGGCGTCCTGCCCTCCCAGTCGCGCGTCCCCAGCTCTGCCCCAGCATCCACCAGCAGGTCCACACACGTGGCGTGCCTGACGCAGTGCAGGGGCGTTATGCCCCAATGGTCGACAGCGTGGACCGCTGCGCCCGCTTCCAGTAGCAGCTGCGTGATCTCCGCAGCGTGATGCCCTTGAGAGGAGCCCACCGCAAAATGGAGAGGCGTCTTGCCCACCTCATCCCGCGCCTCTAGGTCTGCCCTGGCCTCTACCAGCATGTCCACGCACGCGGCGTGTCGCGCGCAATGCAGGAGCGTCCTGCAGTCCTCATCGAGGACGTTGGCGTCCGCCCCAGCCCCCCAGATCTTGCGCGGGCAGGAAGCACACCGACCAGTGGAGAGGGGCAAAGCCCCACCGGTTCCAGCAGTCCAGATCCGCACCAAGCTCAATCAGAGCGCGGACAGCATCCACGCGGCCGTGCTTGCAGGCGGAGAAGAGAGGCGACTCGTTGACCTCCCCTCTCTTGCCTTGGACGCTCACCCCGCGTGCCGCCAGCCACCGCATCGCCTCTCCGTTCGCCGCCTCGTGCATCGCGGTGCGCCCACTCCAGCTGTGCGCCATGACATCAGCCCCCAGCACCACTAGAGCTTTCATGATGTCGACACCGCCACGACGCGGCAACGTGAAGGGCTGGCTGGACTTTCGCCCCCGCCTCCGCCAGCCGCCTCACGATGCCCGGCGTCGGATGTCCATCGCACACCGCTGCCAACGTCTGATCCTGGCCATCCTCCCCGACCTTGGCCGACGCCCCCGCCTCCAGCAGCGCCTCCACCACCGCCTTGTGACCCCCGCGTGCGGCATGCACCAGGGCCGTCCACTAACCCACATCATCGTTGCCTCCCTCCGCATCCACCTCTGCCCCCGCTGCCAGGCACGCCTTCACCGCCTCCAGGCAGCCCCGCCCCGCGCAGTACGTCATCAGCGGCCATGCTCCACGCAGCCGCTGGTTGATGTCCGGCGCCTCCGCCACGAGCAGGGCCAGCCACCACAGCCCCAGGCTCGCCAGGTGGTGTGCATGGGACCCGCCAAAGACGCTCACGGCCAGCGGGCTGAAATAGAGCTCGTGATCGTGCATGCAAAGCATGTAGTCGATGATGCCCTCCCTCCCATCCTCCTCCGTGGCCCGGATGCCCCATGCCCTCCACACCTCGTCCACCTCGTCGCGCTTCTCCCACGACACCGCACGCGCCGCCGTCGCGTCGCGCAGGGGCACCAGCCGCAGGATCTCGCGATGCAGCTCCCCGGGAAGGTCACACCACCCTGCGCGCGCCAGACGACGACGCTGAATGTCTCAACGAGGCAAACCCCTGCTAGAGCATCTAAAGCCCCGTCTCTGCTCGACTCACCGACGCGCGGATCCTCGAACTCAGCTCGCAACGCTTGCTGGACCTCATGCCCGCCCTCAATCGCGCGCCGACCCGCGGGCCCTGCATGGCAACGCTGCCCCAACCTGCGTCCCTTCATGGAGCCGCGCCCGGCCCCCGATGCCTGCAGTGCCCTTCCATGCAACTGCATCTCGCTCACGTGCTGCACCGGCGGGCCTCGCGCGCGATGCGGACGCCCACCGGACCGTGGGCTTGGCAATTGCGCCTCGGAGGTTCAACCAACGTCTCGCTCTCCGATCGCACGCTCGCGGTCCCCAGCTCACACTCGCACTTGCTCGTCTGGTGGCGCGAAGTGCCTTGGAGCCGGTCCCCCCCTCGGAGCCTGGCAAGTGTGGGGGAGACCTCGCTGGCGCGTGCTGCGCCGGAGGGACGGATGTCCGCGTGCAATCCGCCAGCCACGGTGCGCGTGCACTTCACACACGACTCGGTGATCGTGATGGAGCGCTAAGGGCTTGAAGGAAAGGCAGGGCAGAACATGTACCATTGCGATGTGCCAATGCACGCTTGTGGCGCACCCCGTATGTTCTAGACAAAGCCCGCTCGACGCAATGCGGGAAGTCAACGGCATGCAAGCGCCAGAGTGATTGCACGCTCAGCAAAGCTCTGCAACTCCGTGCCCAGTCCAACAAAACGAGCATTTCTGAAACAGGCGCAGAGAGAAGAGGATAGAGAGGATTGACGACGACGTCGATGCGGATGTGGCAAAGAACAAAGCCGCCAAATAGGCTCTTGGCTAGTACTAGTCCTCAATGCAGGGTTGGGGACCCCCGAGCAGCGCAGGGGCGCTGTGGCAGTGGCGCGGGGGGGAACCAGGCAGACGCGGCGCCATGGTCCCCAGCGCGAGGCGCAGGGGCACGTCGAGCATCGCATCGGCCGCCCCCGTCTCGGTGTCGCCCTTGCCCTTGACCCAGACCGTCTTGCGGTGGAAGCGGCCCTGCACGTTAGCCGGCAGTAGCGCCATGGTCTCCGCGGTGGCACGCACGAATCCTGGCGGGCACAGGGCTTCCATGCGCGAAGCCATGTTGACCGTATCCCCCGTCAGCGTCAGGAAGTTGCGCGTTTGGCCTATGACCCCCGCAGCCACGGGCCCCATGTGCATCCCGATGAGCAGGGACAGGCCTTGTGGGAAGGGCGCCGCCTCGTCGATGACTTCGGGCGCGTCGATCCACGACGCCACGGCCGCCAGGTCCAGCGCGGCGCGCAGGGCGGACATGGCGTGGTCCGGGTCGTCCTCCACCAGGTTGGCGCAGGCGATGTAGGCATCCGCCACGGTGGCCAGCGTGGCGAGGCCGTGGCGCGCCATGACGTCGTCCGCGCGGGCGAAGAAGGCGTGGAGCAGGTGCAGGGCCGGGGTGGCGTCCTCGACGTCTGCCAGCTCCTCCATGCCGTGGATGCTGGCGAAGAGCACCGTGACGCGGTCGTACTGCCGGTAGTAGACGAGTCGGGAGGGGCCGGCGGGGGCCGCGCCGTGCGCGTCCGGTTGGTCCGCGCTCGCCTGGGCCGTCAGGGCCTCGACCTGCTCGTCGATGGCGGTGGCCAGGTGCGGCCGCACGTCCTGGCGGCCCGAGGGGACGCCGGGGTTGGCGGAGATGGCGTTGACCCACCCCGACGGCGACGACGGGGAGTGGAAGGATGGCGTCGGCGCGTCGAGGGTCGTCGTGCGAGACAGAGACCCCACCGCAAAGGCCTTACTGTCCCTGGACAAGCCCTTGGGGCGAGTGCCGCGCGTCCTCGCGCGGATGCGCTCGTTGATGAGGGCCCGGGCGACCTCGTTTGGCACAAAGCGCTCCAGCACCTGCTCGCGGTCGGCGACCATGGCCGCCGTGCGCAGCTGGCACACCCCGGACGACAGCAGGCCCAGCGTGACCACCAGCATCGGGTCCATGACCGTGTCCTGCCCCGTCGTGAGGCGGTAGATGCACACGGTCAGCAGGACGTACGCTGCGGGGGGGGGGGGGGGGCGCAAGCGAGCGCTGCGAGTGGCGACATGCCGCCACCGACTGCTCACCGCTGCTGCGTGGCACCTCGCAAGCACCTCACCGATCCAGGGCGCCACCGACTCGATCATGCGGCTCCCCGCCAGCATCTCGTAGACGTACACGCAGTAGGCCCAGTTGAGGCGGTCCAGCCACGACTCGTCGGGGTCGCGGCAGCCCTCGACCCACATGGCGCGGCGGGCCCTGACCTCCGCGGCCGGCGGCGGGTGCCAGCAGAAGCCGTACAGTGGCATAATCAGGGTGTGGTTGAGGAGGTCCAGGATGGATCCACCCAAGACGTACTTGCTGAAGCCACCGCGCCAGGCGACCGCGTAGGTGAGGGAGCCGTTCTCAGCCAGGAACTGGAAGACGTAGCAAGCGACGACGCTGAAACAGAGCTGCGGAAACGTGGTTGGTGTCTCGTCTCGGATGAAGGCCTGTCATGTCCCACCCTCACTCATGTGCTGCACCGACGGGTCACCCTTTCTCGCTCACCCTGTGGTCGCCGCGCGAGAAGACGAGCAGCGCCGTTGCCGTAGCGGAGGCGTGGCCGACGTGAACGATAGACAGGGCCGAGAGGCGCGCGTTGTACCGCCACACGCGCGCCGCAACGATCTTGCTCAGGCCACGAAGGAAGACAATCAGGCTGCGGAGTCAGGAGGCACGTGGTGCATTTGTATCGTGTTCACATCGCTATGGAAGCCGGTGTCCCCTTGTGAGCCACTGCAGCACGTGCCTGAGGTACTGGCCCCTGTAGCGCATCATGAAGGCGCTGGTCGAGCGGTGCAGGTACGCGACCGTGCCCGTCACTACCAGAAGGACCGCGGACGCGACGATGAGCGCCACAGCCTGGCACTCAAGCTTAATCTGTGTTGGCCAGGAGTGCGCACAGCATTCAGCAGCCCCTTGGCCAGCTTTGGGAGCAAAACGGTCCTGCTCCCACAAGTCACCTTGCTGCAAACGTTCGGATCGATGCAGGGCCCGAAGGTGAGAGAATAATGAAAATACGGAATGTAGACGATGCAGATGGCGCTGAGGAAAGCCATCCGAATTGGGGAGTCCATGGACATGTTCAAACCCTCTCTGATAAAGGCGCCGGAAGCTCCTGGGGGAGGGAAAGCCGGCCGCGTCGGAGTCGGGCGCAACAAGCACGGCAGCCAGCAGCACCATCCCCGCCGATCACCGTCGCTCACGTTTCAGCCAGCAAGTGACATGATCGTACATCGATGGCGTCATCTTTTGCCAGATCAGGGTAGCTCGCGCCCGGCTGGGCACGAGAACCACCGGGGCCGCCGATCCTTGGCACTGAGATGCTACGGCTGAGGCATGCCCGCGATTCGGACATTGGCGTCCCTGCCCGCAAGTTAACTGACCACATGCTCCAAGGTGAGCCAGTCGTCCTTGTTCAGGGCCGAGTGACACTGCTTCACTTACTGACGCTGTCTACACCGCAGGAACCCGGCTCGACGGCCCTCCCGCGGCTCTCATGCGACGACCAGTTTCTTTATGGATCCTTTGCGGTCGCCACCGTGCGGCGGCCGACCCTTTCCGGGCTCCTGAGCGACGAGGGCGGTGTGCTCTGCGGGTCGCCGGGCCGCGCGTCGGCCCAGGCACTGAGATGCGGGGCGCGAGCGACGATGGTCGTCCTGCGAGGGTCCTGAGCATCCAGTCCCACGGGGTACCACCCAGTGTTCCGCTCCGGGGGCGTCCCTGCCCTCGGGGGCGCTCAGGCTCGTCAACATCCTTGGTGGCCTGCGCGAGAACGGACTACATGCACATGCTGACGGGTTACATCGGCCCCGTGTCGTTCTTGGAACAGGCCGTCGCCGTGGCGCAGGAGCTGCGGTGACTTGACGGTGCTCCCGCGTGTTGGGCAAGCCTGCGCATGGATATCAATGGATGCGAGCCGGCAGATGTCCGCCGCCCCCGCAGGACGTCTTGCTCGCGAGACACGTCTTTCGGGTATCTGTGCGACCCGGTCATGGGCGACGACGGGCGCCTGGTGCGTGGCTTTCTCAGCATGCATGTGCGCCACGGGCTGCCGTTTCCTCGCCCTCACAGTCGCACACGGGGTGGCCAACCCTTGTCCAGTGTCAACAGACGAGCGAGCAGGGTGTCTTGCGCAAGGGCCAGAGCGAAAGCCAGGGCAGTGGTTTTGGTATAAGAGGCAATGCAGCGCGGCTGTCGTTGGTCCATGAGGCGCGAGGGTAAGCGGGGGAGACAACGCAGCGGCGTTTGACCCGGAACTGCATTTACTTAAAGAGCAACGCCGCATTTAAGCGATGAGCAGCAACACGCGCATGCGAGGCAAATATGTAGGCAGATATGTAGGGGAAGGGCGGTGCTGCGGCCGCATTGAGCAGAAGGCAGTGTGCGGCAGGGGTGCATTGGAACAGCAAGTGCCGCAGGCAGGAAGAGGGCAGTCGCAAACAGGAGCAGCATCCCTCGTATTGCAGCAGATGGGCCAAGCTAGCACAGGGCAAGTGCTTGGCCGGAGGGACGAAGGAAGACACGGATGGAGGAAACAAGACGACGCTCCTATTGTGAAGAGCAACAAAAACTGGCAAGCATTTGCCTTGCGTAGGCATGGCGGAAGACACAGCGAGAGCATGGCGCAGGCGTTTGCGATGGCAGCTGCGGCTGGGGGAGCAGTGGCGCACGGAGCGAACGGGCACGGTGGCTCAGCTCCAGGGACTGGACTGGGTACGCTGAGGCGATGCGGAGTCAGCGTCGACTCCGTCCTGCTGCTGCAGGGATGCGGGTGGTGTTGTGCACGGCACGGGATGCAGCCATGCGATGGCAGAGGTGGCGAGGGCGCAGCGGCTGGCGACTGTGGTGCCGTCGTCATGCTCACGAGTCCTCGTTAGCCACGCGGGAGCCATGGTCAGAAACAACCATGTCGGAGCTTGCAGCCCTGCCGAGGGGCGAGATGGGAAAGGACGGCAGGGCGTCCTGCGAGGGCGTGCCGGTCCGCAGGCGTCGAGGGCAGCGGATGCACCGAGAGCTGACAATGGACAGGCTCAGACTTGTGGCATGCAGAGGCCCGCGTCACTCACGAGAGGGGCCGGCCCGGCAGGGCTCGCTGTCCGGGAGTGCTGGGGGCTCGCGGAAAGGGTCACGCAGGAGCGGAAGGGGGTGTCGTCCGACGACTTGTGAGCAAAGGGCGGCGTGAGGCTGCACAAGTGATTGGCGGCCGAGGTCGAATGCGGCGTGTCCTGCGAACAGCACAAGGTGAAGCTGAAGTTGGCCCCACCCCGGGCGATGCTTCCACGCGGCCACCCCTTGGACGCATCGGTGGCACAGCGGTGATTGAAGGAATACTGTCGAGGAACGATGCGGTGCGGATCCTCCGGAGGATCGCCTGGGAGGGGCACAGCAAAGCGGTGGCCATGTGATGAGTGTCCGCACGGTGAGGGCGCATTCGCCTATCCAACCCTGACTGCACCTTGCGATGTTGGTTATGCATGCTCGGCGGGCTCTTGGGCAAAAGGAGGCGGCCTCCGTCAGGCGTGGCCGGCCCGTCGACGTTGACCACCTTGAAGCTCGCGTCGGGACGCATCGTGTTCGTGCCTCTGGGCGCGCTGAACAAAAAGGCGTTTTGTGAATACAACGCCAGCGTGTGGGGGGCTGGGAGTGAAGGTTCAGTGGGTTCAGAGGGGCATCGACTTTACATGGGCAGGGCTCCTTGCTGCCCCATGAGATTTGATGCTGCCCGACAGACGGCGCTCGGCATAATGACCACTCTTTCAGTTACGACGTGCCCAAGCCCCAGTTTCTGGCTTTCTCTGACTTCCTCTGGCATTCTGACCGGGGGGGGGGAGGTGCAGATAGCAAGGCTTGCCCCTCTCGCCACGCGTTTTCAATTTCAAAGAAGCAGCATTTCCATCACCAGCCATGCTACCCCCCCCCCCCCCCCCCCCCCGGTCACGCCTCCACCCCCAGCGCCTCCCTCCTCTCCGTGATCCGCGCCTGCTCTGCGGCCGACGCCTCCTCCAGGCTCAGCCGCTTGGTGACCACCTCGTACACCTCCACCACATCCCCCTCGCGCCAGTCCTTAAAGCCATCCACGCCCAGGCCACACTCTGGGGATGGGGTGGCGTGGAGGGGCAACCAATCAGCTACTGTGTCACACTGCATTGCATCCCCACTACAATCACTCTCATCCACTCGCCCCCCCCCCCCCCCCCCCCACCACCACTCACCAGTCCCCGCCTCCACTTGCTCCACCAGGTCCTTGAACCGCCGGATGGAGTTGACCGTCACCCCCCGTCGCCACCACCTCCTTCCCCCGCCGCACGTCCGCCTGCGCCCCCTTGGCCACCGCCCCCTCCGTCACCTCCACCCCCGCCACGCGCCCGGAGGAGCCGCCCCCAAACACCGCCTTGACCTGAGACGACCGACGAGGTGATCGGGGTGGGTGCATACAGTGAACGTGGCAGTCAATTCTGGCATGCAGTCTCTAGTGGCACTACCCCCCCCCCCCCCCCCCCCCCCAACCCACCCCCACCAACCTTGGCCTGCCCCATGGGTCTCTTCTCCTGCACGGCGCGCAGCTTCCCCTCCATGCGCGCCCGCACGTCGTCGATGAGTCCGTAGATGACCTTGTGGGTCCACACCTCCACCCCGCACGCCTTGGCCTTGGCCAGCACCGCCTCGGAGGGGGCGATGTTGAAGCCCAGCACCAGCGCGCCGCTGCGATTTGGGGGGGTGGGGGGGGGGGGTCGTGAGTCAGTCAATGATTCGAGTGTTGTTGGGGTCAGTGCTAGCATCATGCCAGTCTCACCACCCCCTCCCCCCCCCCATGTCACCCCTCACCTGGTGAACGCGAGGTCGATGTCCGACTCGGTGAGGTCCCCCGGGGAGGCCAGCAGGTACCTGAGCCCGACCCTCTCCTGCGGCAGCTGCCCCAGGGCCGCGCGGATGGCCTCGACCGTGCCGCTCGCGTCGGCCTTGAGCACCAGGTTGATGCGCTGGGGGGCGTCGGCGTCGTCGTCGAACGTGGCCAGGGAAGAGAGGGACACCGTGGACTGCCCCACCTGGGAGGCCAGGCGCTCGTCCCTCTCCCGCTCCTGGGCCAGGGACGCCTCCTTCCGCGCCTCACCCTCGTCCGCATACACCTGGGGTAGATGGGGGGTGGGTGTGTGAGTGAGAGTGACAGCGATGCTGAGTGTTCATATACTTGTAGCATATGAACAGTTGGCAACATGCGATCATCCACATCGACGCTCCCTGGTCTCTCTCGCCTTGAAGACGGTCCCCGCGGCCGGCACCCCCCCCAGCCCAAAAACCTGCACGGCCACGGAGGGCCCCGC
The DNA here is from genome assembly GCA_958009085.1 of Protoeuglena noctilucae. Lineage (NCBI taxonomy): Eukaryota > Viridiplantae > Chlorophyta > Pedinophyceae > Marsupiomonadales > Marsupiomonadaceae > Protoeuglena > Protoeuglena noctilucae. The sequence continues at coordinate 55,909 of OY253677.1, forward strand.
CTCGGGCATGGGGTGGCCCAGGTCGTCGATCATCGACCGCACGCGGCCGAAGTGGGGGCCGGCGGCGATGACGTCCCCCGTCCGCAGCGTGCCCCTCTGCACCAGCACCGTGGCAGCCGCGCCACGACGACGGTCCAGCTCACTCTCAATCACCGTGCCCTGGGGGTGGGTGGGTGGATGTAGGTGTGTGTGAGTGTCAATCCATTCATTGCACAACATGCATGTACCATAGATATATGCATATATATCTCTCCCTCACCTGTGCCAGTGCCTGTGGGTTGGCCACCAGCATCCACCCTTCTCTCATACACACACTCACACCCACTCTCTCCCCCTCACCTGCGCCAGTGCCTGTGGGTTGGCCACCAGCTCCAGCGTCTCTGCCACCAGCAGCACCATGTCCAGGAGATCCGACACGCCCTCGCCCGTCTTGGCTGACAAAGGGATCTGAGTGAAAGTGGGGAGATTAGCGAAGAGTTATATGACATATGGACATGATCCATATATACATGTACCATATCTACCACCACCCCCACCCCCTCTCTCACCATGGGCACGTCCCCCCCCCACTCCTCCGGCACGAGGCTGCACTCCGCCGCCAGCTGCTGCTTGATCCTCTCCGGGTTCGCGTCCGCCTTGTCCACCTTGTTGATGGCCACCACGATGGGCACGCCGGCCGCCTGGGCGTGGGCCACCGCCTCGCGCGTCTGTGGCTGCACGCCATCGTCCGCAGCCACAATCACCACCGCCACGTCCGTCACCTGGGGAGGGATGAGGGGGGGTAAGGTGAGATGTGAACAGTGGACAGCGAGTGCGCTGCTGCCACAACCGCACCCCCACTGCACAGCCACAACCCCAGTCACCCCCACCAACAGCACCACTCGCCTTGGCCCCGCGTGCCCTCATGGCGGAGAAGGCCTCGTGCCCCGGGGTGTCGAGGAAGCAGATCCCCCGCGTGCCCTCCCCCCCCTCGACCGCCACGTTGTAGGCCCCGATGGACTGGGTGATGCCCCCCGCCTCCCCCGCCGCCACTCGGCTCTTGCGCACGTAGTCGAGGAGGCTCGTCTTGCCGTGGTCCACGTGGCCCATCACGGTGACCACCGGCTGCCGGGGCACCAGCCGCTCCACGTCCGCCTCCTCCATGATGGCAAAGTCCACGTCCTTCTGTAAGTGGGTGGGTGTGTGTGAAGAGCAGTCGTGAGTGTTATGTAGATATGCATTGAATGATACACATGCGTTCACACAAACACACACCCAATAACACACACACACCTACACACTCCCCCCCTCGTCACCTTGGCGGCGTCCGTGCCCCCCCCCCCCTCCTCGTCCACCACCATGACCCCGAACTGCTCGGCCACCACGCGCACCGCGTCCCTGTCCAGCTGCTGGTTCATCTGCGCCATCACGCCCTTCACGAACAGCGCGCGGATGACCTCCCCGGGGGACACGGCCAGCCGGGACGCCAGGTCATTCACCGACATGCCGGAGGGGCCCACGCCGAGGATCTCCTCCTGTGTGGATGTGGAGAGACACACATGCATGAGACACATGCTCACTCATTCTGCGCTCTCACTGTCAGCATACCCCCTTGCTCACCTTCTCCTGGGCGTTGGCCTCGGCGCGCTCCTTGCGGGCCATCTTGCGCTCGGCGCGGGCGTCACGGCGCTTGCGGACATCTGCAGATGTAAGGGGGGGTAACACTGTGTGTGAGAGGACATGCACAGCAACGACACAGTCAGGTTAGACACCCACCCCACCCCACCGCCATGCTCACCGATCTTCCCCTCGTTCTGAGACTCCGCCGGTGTCGGTGCCCCATTCGCGGACGACTGCCCACCGACACCACCGCCGTGCCGACCCCGCGACGCTCCCCCCGCGCCACCGACCCTCCCCCCACCCCTCCGCCCCGCCCACCGCCGCCCACGCTCCCCGTCCCCTTCCTCATCGTCACCGCCGCCGCCGCCACCGACCCGCGCCTTCCGACCGCGCCCCGACCCCTCCTTCTCCCCCGCATCCTCCCTCTCCCCCTCCCACCCCCCCCCCCTTGCGCCACCCGCGGCTGCCCTCCCGCCCCCGCTCCCGCCCCCGCCCGCGGCCCTCCCCCTCCTCCCCGTCGCCGCCCGCCCTCGCCGGCGCCTTCCCCTGCCGCGCCTCGGGACTCCGCTCCCGCCGCGGCCCGCGACTCCGCGGCTCCTCCCCCTCCCCCTCCGCACCACCGCTACCCCCCTTGCCCTCCTGGTAATGCGAGCGGTGGTAACTGCGCTTGGCGCCCTCCGGCAACTTACTGCGAGAAGACACAGGGATGGGCGTGGGTCGTCAGCTCCCCGCTTCTCCGGCACGGCGGGGGGCACAACGACTGCCCACACGGCGCACGCACCTCATCTTGGAGCGCCGGGGCTGCGGCTTGATGGGGGCCAGCAGCTCCGATCCCTCCTCCCCCTCATACTCTGCGCGGACGGGGAGACGGGCGCGGCGAGGGTCGCGGGAACCGCTGCCGCGCGGGGAAGGACCCAGCCGTTGGCCGCGATGCAGACAGGGCTCCGAGCCGTCAGCGAGCGACGCGCGGGAGGGCCAGTGGGCATCATTCGGAATGCATAAGTCGACCTGCCAATCTCGCGGCCGCAGGGGCCCGCGCAGCCGGCGCGAGAGGACCGAGACGCGGCACCACCGAAAGCGTGGGCCCGCTCGCGCGCCTGTGGGCCTTATCAAACGGTCTTCGAGCGACCCGCAACGTTTCCGACACACGAGACGCCGACGGAAGGAGGCGCGGAGAAAAAGAGAACGCGGGGAGCGCGGGAGGGCCTCTCCATCATCCAGTGGGACGACCAGTGCGGGGCGGCCACCAGGCGCGAGGGCCGGCGAGTGTACCGCGCCGAGACAGGTCGATTGACGAGCGCAGTCGAGGATGCCGAAGGAGGGCGCGCGTGCAGCTCAGAATTCGCGAAAAGGAACATCGGGAAGGAACCCCGGCCGCACCGCCCGTCGCCGGGCTGCGGATTCCTCAGCAACGACATCGTCTCACCTGCGACCGCCCGCAGCTGCCAGCGCGGCGCGCTGTGGGTGCCGCGGCAGGGCCCCAGGGGCCTCGGGCCCGCGAGCAGCCCGGAACACAGGCCCACCGCTCTCAGCATGCTAGTAACGAGCTGCGCGAGGAGTGTGCCTGCGCGAGGACCTCCTGGCTGGTCGAGGGCTCGGGGAAGTGCAACATCGTGCCGCACCGCCAGTCTGTGCCTTGGACCCGCCTCTCTGCCCCACTTCAAGGCTGCTAGGATCACATGGCCGCGATCCTTGCATCAGAGCAAGGTGAGCACGAGCAAGAGGGCCACGAGCGCGACCGAGGCGCGCGCCACGGCGGCGGCGGAGCAGTCGCTGTTGTAGCAGCAGCCCGAGTAGACCCTGACGTCGCTGGAGGGCGCCTGGGTGGCCGCGGGGGTGGCGGTGGGGGTCGGGGTGGGCGACCCCGCGGCCGGCAGGGTGGCCCCCGGTTTGTAGAAGGCCGTGCCGTTGGGCGTCACGTAGTTGGCCACCAGCAGGGCCATGAAGTCGCCCATGGCCACGTACTCGGGGCTGGCCCCGCCCGGCGCACCGGGGCACTGGGCCTGGAGGGCGCACCCCGTGTGGAAGAGGACCTTGCTGGTCTCGAAGCCCAGCTTGGTCTGGGAGAACTTGAGGCCCGTGCACACCTCGGCCGCCGCGCCGCACGTCTGCGTGAGGGTGGTGGCAGAGGCGAGGTACTTGGCGCAGCTCCAGTCGAGGGTGAGGGAGGAGAAGGAGGCGTAGCAGGGGTGCTGGGAGGGGTCGGCGAGGGAGGCGGGCGTGTTGAGGGAGGTGAGGTCGCTCACGTAGCACTGGAGCTGGCCGTCTGCGGTGGATAAGGGGTGGAGGGTTGAATCACACGCGATGACGGGCAGGGCGCGGGGTGCGTGGTGGGGTGGGTGGGGGTCGGGGGTTAAGTTACATGCAATGACACGGCGGAGTGTGGCAGAGTGATGATGCATCACGCCTCATGCCACCAGCCCCGCTCACCGTTTGCCAGGCGGACGTCGTCGTTGCAGATGTCGTTGGTGCAGCCGCCTTTCGACACGTCCAGGCCGCTCGCGTTGGTGACGGTGGTGATGTAGGTGGGACTCGTGGCGTTGAATGACGCGCCCGGGTAGGCGCTCTGCTTGTCGCACCCGGTGGGGAAGTAGACCGACCGGGTGACCGTGCCCGTGGTCTGCGAGACGCGCGTCACGGTGCACATGTCGTAGCCGTCGGCGCGGGAGCACGAGACTAGGTCCTCGCCCGCCGTGTTCCTGCTCTTCTCGCACTGCAGCGTGTCAGCCGCGGCGCAGTCGGAGGGAGGGTAGAAGGTCCCGGTGGTAAACAGGTAGTCCGCAAGGCTGGCGTTCGTGTCGCCTGCGAAATCGGGGCCCGGAGGGACGGATAACAAAGCACACATCCATTCGCGACGAGGCTGTCGAAATGCATCGGCCAGCAGAGCCGCAAAGGACAGCTGTGCGCATCAGCTGAGCCATCGCAGCGCGCTGTGCGTTGCGTACGCGGTCCCAGCTCACGCTGCTTGTAGCATTCGATGGTGGATTTCCCCGACAACGCCAGGGACCTGTGCGTCCCGCCGCCAAGCGCTGTCGTCGCCGCAGTCACGACGCACAGTGCGCCCGCGATGGCGACCGCGCCCGCGCGCGAGGGCATTGCGGCGCGGCGGGGCAGGGAGCGTGACGGTGCCGAGTAGCTGGACGAATTGCGTGTCGCGACCAGGGAGCGTCACGAAAGCGGGCGTCTGGGGAGCGGCTGCACGATGACGCGTTGCAATCACTTGAAGGGTGCAGATCCAGGTGAGGGACGCGGGAATCGATGCGATCAACTTGCTAGATGGTCTGGTAGGCATCCCGCAAGCCCTACTAGGCTAGAGCACCTCTCGGGGCCGCCTGTGCTGCAGCGCCAGAGACTACAGCTCCATACGCTAACTCGGCGTGGCCCGCTGGAACCCCTCGTCGAAGCCCCCGCTGCCGAGCAGCACGCCCCCCCCGATGACCTTGCTGAACTTGCTCCTCCTGCGCTCCTCGAAGTCCTCAAACCCCGGCGTGGACGTCAGGGCCTCGGCCGTTAGGGGGTTGTGGTGCAGCGACAGGGTGTGCAGGGCGGTGCACTGCACCAGGACGGCCGTGGGCACTGCCGCGACGGCGTTGTTGTCGAGGTTCAGGCGCTTCAGCCGCGCCAGGCGCCCCAGGGACGCAGGGATCTCTGCACGAAGAGTGGCTGGGCACTGAGATGACTCTCTGCAAGAGCAGTGGTCATCTCCACCCTTCTCATGCCATGCACGCCCGCACCGCACCCTGTATGACTTTATTATGGCTTAAATCGAGCTCCTCCAGGCTGGCGCAGTCCCCCAGGGCGTCCGGCAGCGTCGCGATGGAGTTGCCAGACGCCACCAGCACACGCAGGGACGAGAGGTGGCCCACGGTCTTCGGAAGAGCCTTGAGGGCACTGCATGGGGATGCTTGTAAGGAGACTCCCTCAACCAAGGCGTCTGAAAGCGGACAGTGCCCAGTGCTGCGCCTGCACCTGCGCCTGCGCGACCCTCACCAGTCGGCCACCTGCAGCGTCTGCAGGCTGCGAAGGGACCCGACCTCGTCCGGCAAAACCCCCAGGCGCTCGTTGCGATCCAGCACCAGCACCCGCAGCTTGTCCAGTCCAGCGATGGCGGGGTGGATGCGCGTCAGGGAGTTGCATGCCAGGTTCAGGGTCGTCAGCCCGGGCAGCCGGGCAATGGCAGCGGGCACCTCCCCGAGACGGTTCTGCGCCGCGTCTACTGCCCTCGCCGCGTCCCCCACCTGCGAGGTGAGGTGAGATGCCCTGTGTGTCGGGAGAGCCCGCCCTTGCGTGCCAAGGCGTTGTTTTGAGCCACGCCGAGTCTCTATCGCCTCACCTCCCAGACTTCTGAAGGCCACGCGGACAGATGCATGTCGCGGATCCTGGGGGCACGAATCGGCAATTGCGGGGCGATATATCGGGCTCGAGAGCGACGCTGACATTTGCAACGTCACAGAGCGTCACCCGATGGCCCCCGAGGCGCGCCAGGTGGTCACGCGCTCAGAAAGGGGCGCTCCAGACGTCTGCGTTTCCTCAGGGGTGCCGAGCTTGCCGCAACAATTCCCCATGATTGGACCAAAGACATGCAGAGCTGGCCTTGTCTTGCCAAGGAGACTATGTGCGTCTCTATTGCAGGGGGTCGCTTAAACTTTTATCGTCTCTTTACAGCAGCAGAGAAAGCGCCGCTTCTGAGGCAATGGGCGTTCACTGGCGCAGCGCCGGCACTGGGGTTTCAGCAATTCATTGAACCGCGCCCGCAAAAGGGACTGTGGACGGCATCCTCGTCACCTCATCTCTCGCCACATGATCCAGCTGTACCCGTTGCATCGATAACCTGTTCCGAAAAGCCAGCCTAAGCCTGCTCGCTCGCTTTCCAGTCACAGCTTGGACCTGTTCGCGCACCTGCGATCGCTGCGCCGCCAGTATCCCCTCTAGCTCCTGCTAGCTCCCCGTCGTGACTCTCCGGCGCTCCGGATGGGGCGGGGGACGCGCCACAGCAAGAATGCGGGGGGTTACGGGTCCGAGGCGCTTACTTACCACGAGAAGCGCGCTCTGGGATATGGGACGGTCAAGGAGCGGCTGGGGAAGGTGCGGTCAGGCGTGGCGCTAGGCAGGTCCGCGGCGGCGGGGTGGTTTTGACGGAACGCGACCCCGTGCCTCCGTTTCGGCCGGCAGGACTCCGTGGGAAACTACGACGACTGTCAGTTGTCGCTGACAACGGCGAAGGACCCCGTGGCCACGCCCGAGGGCGTCATCTACGACCGGGAGGCCATCCTCCACTGCCTGGTGCAGCAGAAGAAGGACATTAAGCGCAAGATGGCCGCATGGGAGGCAGCGGAGCAGAGCGAGCGCGACAAGTGAGCGAGTCGGCTGTCAGCAACTGCGCTGACGGCGGCTCGCCAGGTCGCGCGGCGCGACGACCGCTGCTCGCCGGTGCAGGGAGGCCGAGCGCGAGTGGGTGGACAGCCAGGCGCGGCTGCTGCAGTTCGAGCGGACGCAGGCGGCGGGGCTGAGCGACCGAAGCGCCCGGGAGATCGCCGACGCTGTCAGGGCCGAGGCGGCCGCGGACAGGTGCGGTGTGAGAGGCACAGGTGTGGCTGGGTTCCCCCAGCGTGCACGCTGAGAGTAGGAGTGGCAGGACCTCGTAGTGTTTCTCTGCAAGCAGGTCGGTGGCTGCGAGCGTGGTGGCCATCCGTGAGAAGGAGGACCTCCGCCGGGACGTGCGGTCCTTTTGGCACGTGGACGCCCACGACGGGGCGGCGGTGCGGGCGCGGCCGGACAAGCCGGACACAGAGACGCGGTGCCCCGTGACGGGCAAGCGCCTGCGCCTGAAGGACCTGGTGGACGTGCGGTGGACGCGGGTGACGGACGCGGGGCCGGGGGGGCCGCGTCACATGGACCCGGTGACGAAGGACGCCTTCACGAACCGGAGCCACCTGGTGCTGCTGCGCGCCACGGGGGACGTGATGCACCGCGAGACGTACAAGAAGTTCGTGCAGCCGACGGGGGAGTTCAACGGCCGGCGCGTGAGGGCATCGGACGTGGTGGAGCTGCGGCGCGGGGGAACGGGCTACGCCGCGCACGACGAGCAGCTCGAGGCCAAGCGCGCCACGCAGATGGGCATCAACTCGGCCAGCTGGCAGAACGACTCCAAGTGGGGGCTGAAGTTTCGATGATGAGCGGACGCGCGGGGCACGTCGCTTGAACAGAAGGCCCTGCGCGGCAGTGAGACAACGCAACGCATGAATCTCTCTCGGCGGTGGCCGTCCAGAGACGGGCCGCGGCAGGCAATGCAGCGAGCGCGCGCACCTCTAGTATGGCCAGGTGGTGGCCGGGTGCCTCCTCTCCTTGTGCCAACCCATGACGTCCTTAAGGCCGGCATATGCCGTCGCTGCGAGGGAAAAGCAGGCCGCGCGTTTGCGGAACGGCGCCGCGAGCGACCCCGGAAGGGCCGGCAGGACGGACGAGCGAACGGCGGCCGCTGTGGGGGACCAGGCAACGCGCTCGCGGAACCAAAGGCGCATATTGATAATCATGGTGCACATAAGCACGCCCAGCGACGCCGCGAGGCTGCAGTTGGCCCGCAGTCGCGCCTCACCCCCCCCGCCGATGATCAGGGACCATGTGATGACCGGCTCGCGGTACATCCACTTAATCAGCCACTCTCGCATGGCGTTGACAAGCGCGTGCGGTTAAGGGCGGACGACGGGCCAGGAGTCCAGCTGGGCGCGTGGGGGATGCGCCTGCAGCTACTGAGCAGCCACGTCCGTCACGTCCCTGGGATCTGCTGTTTCAAAAGCGTCTGCCAACGTCTACGGGAGTTTTCCCTGCTTGTGAGTTCGAAATAACTTGATGCTGACGCTGACACGCGCTCGCTTGCGCCAGCTGGGATCGCAAAACCGCTCCGTTCTAGTGCGGATGGACGTGAATGCCTTCAAGCGCATCTGGATGGGAACCGGAGGGCGGGGCAAGGGCGCACGGCCCGGGAAAAGTGCACATTATCACGTGGGTTTGCTGAGTCGAAGGATTGAGGCCTGAAGAGTGGCTATAGCTTTGCTGCGCAACAATATGTCCTCAGCAAAACCCGATGCCAATGCCGGCCAGAGGAGGGACGCCCGCAAGGCGCCAAAACGCAGGCCCGCAGACGAGAGTTCGGTGCTGGTGAGCGATGGCGTGCGCTCCTGCGCTTGATGGTCGTTCCGACGACGCGAGCTGATTATCTTGCTGTGCATGCATCGGCACGTGCGCGGCGGGCCCACGCAGTTACGCGTGGTGGTGGCTCTGGCGGTGGTGACGGTGGCGGTCGGGGTGACGTTCGGGGCGGTGGTGTACCTGAGGGGCAGGGGCGTCGTGAGCCCGAAGGAGGTGTGCAGCAGGCTTCTGCGCAACATGATATCGGTGCGGGAGGTCATCGGATCGCCGGAGTACGTGTCGCCACGCCTGGAGAGCGCGACGGCGTTCCTGGACATCCCGAAGAAGGTGCGGGGGGGACGCAGCGAGTTGCCTGGCGGTGGTGCAAGCAGGGAAACCATTAGCAGCACATGCCTATATGCTCCACATGCAGGAGCTGGACTACTCGGCGGGGCTGATGGAGGTGAAGGCCTCCCGGATCCCGGGCATCTACGGGGCCTTTGCGAAAGGTGGGGAGTGAGGGGTAAGGGGCGGGCATGCATCGGCGCCTTGGCCAATACCGTCCAGTCAATGTCGCCCACAGTGGACATCCCCTCCTTCACGCTCCTGGGGACGTACCCCGGCGACCTGTACAACACGGCCTACTACCAGCGGGTGGTGAGCGACGACGACAAGCGGTACACCTTCGCCATCTTCCGTGCTGCGGAGAAGTTCCGGGCGTCGAACCAGGAGGTCACCTTCCACTTCCACCTCGTCCCCTCCCGCCCGGCCAACCCCACCGAGGGGACCCTCGTCAACGCCATCCCCTACGTGAACGAGGCGCCCGTGTGGGCCGACTACAACACGCTGGCGGTGACCACGTTTGGGTACATGCTGGACGGCACGCCCACGGCCGAGGACCCGGAGCGGGTGGCTGTGGTGGAGTACTACACGTGCCGGGACGTCAAGGCGGGGGACGAGCTGTTCGTGTACTACGGGGCGCAGTACACGCGGGACTACGACCTGTCCAGGAAGATCGGGCGCTGCCAGTCGAACAAGGAGCTGGTGAGGCTGGGGCTGACTGCTAGCCAGCGGAATGCTACAGCGCGGCAGCCAGAGTGCAATCAGTCCCTTCTCCCGTCTGCTGCAGTACATTGGGTATACCGGGCTGCCTGCGTGTCGGGTGCTGCCGGGCACGAGGGACGAGCTGTAGTGCGGCTGCTCCCCGCATGCCACCCTTTCGTGCCGCGTGCCCGAGGCTGTTTCAGGCGCTGCCAGACGCCAGCAGCCTCGTGCTCGGTGAACCAGGAAATTGCCGCAAAGACACTCGTTGATCGGCTGTCTGGTGGCATCGCAAAGGCAGCACAGGCGACGAGAGAGCCTTGAAGCTGTGATAGGGCGCAGCTAGGGCGAAATGGCTCGCGATTCCGAGGCAGGGGACGCGGGGACAGATGGCAACGAGTCCGATTGGGAGGCTGAGTTGGAGAGCGGGGCTCTCGCAAGGCGCCTCGAGGGCGTGGGGCTTGGCAATGCAGGTGACGCGGTGCAGGGCCCTGCGCCGCAGCGCAGGGGCGGCGATGGCCTACGATATTTTGTGCGCAAGATCTTTATCTCCCCCACATGCCGAACGTGCGGTCTCCAGGCCCTCCCGCGCAGTCGCGGGTCCGCGACCAGGCGCATCGCATCCGTCCGTGCCACCCGGCGCCGCGGGGGAGCGGCGAGGCGTCCTCGCGTCGTCCAGAGACGTCGTTGGCTGGGATGATGCCTCCAGCGAGCGTCCACGGCCCCGGGACCCCCGGGACGACGCCGGGATGGCCGGCCCCACGTCGCCACTGCCCGACACGGTGGGTTCCCTGCCCGACGGGGCGCGGCACGTGCTGGAGCTGCACGGGTTCCCTCCCAGCACAGACCGGGAGGACGTGGACGCGGCGTTGGACGCCGTGAGCGGGGGGGCGCGCGTGCGACCCTACGTGGTGTGGGTGGATGACACGCACTGGTGAGGGTGCCACTGGGGGAGCACACATGGCTGCTGCCGTGCCATCCAAGCAGCAGCTTCGTCTGCTGCCGATGCTTGATTCCATGCCCTGTACATTCAAATCACACCCGTCTGTTCGCCCGCAGCCTGGCGGTGTTTGCGGGGCCGGAGGACGCCCGTGCCGCGCTGGGGGCCCACTATGCGCGGCTGCGTGAGGAGGGCACCAGGCTAGATGGCGTGTCGATGCGCATGGCCGCCGACAGCGCCCACCCCGCCACGCGCGCCATGCCTCTGGGGCGACTGCCGCCCGCCAAGCCCAGGTGGGGCGAGGGGGGCGGGTGCTGGCAGATGCCTAGTGGCAGGTCGGGTCCAGCGCGGCAGCGTTAGGCAAGTGGCGTAGCAACCCGCTTCTGCTTTCAGGCCCAAGGGGACGGCAGCCCTGGCGCGTCGGCTGATCGGGGGCGCGCTGGGCATCGACATGGAGCGGCAGGTGGCGGCCATGAGCAGGGAGGAAGGGGACCGTGGGGAGCGGGGGAAGAGGATGGCCAGCGAGAGCCGGGAGCTGAGGTGAGACCCCCCGGGGTGGAGAGCTGCGTGAAGGTGGGGGTGGAATGGCAGGCAGGGATGTCAGGTCATGTGATGACGCACCACGCGGTGCGTGCAGGGAGCTGCGAGAGCGGACGGCGCGCGAGAGGGCGGAGCGGCACGCAGAGAGGGCGGCGGCCGAGGCACGCGCGTGGTACTGACGCGCGACGACGTGTCATGGGTCGCGACCCATGCTAGGCATGACTGCACTGGGCAGTGCCTTGCCATGCCGTCATCTTTGCTGCGGAGGCAATATTGCTTTGGAGTTAAATATGAAGCAAAGAATTCAGCTTTCTGACCACAAATATTTCTCCAGGCCCCAGAATGTCCAAGTGTTGGCCGTTTTAGTGGACGCCGTGTCGGACACAGTCGGCAGGGTCGCAGCCCGTGGGACTGACGCCTCTTCTCTTTCTTGAGGCATAAACTTGCTGGTCTTGGACTTCTTCTTCTTCTTTTTCTTCTCCTGCTTCTCTTTCCATCCTTGGTCCAACTCAAAGATGCTCCTGCCGTGGTAAATGATCTCCCCACCTGCCTCGTAGAACTCTTTCATGATGAAGAGGCTTCCGAGCACCACGGATACGATGTAGCTGCGTGAAAGGTCAAACATTAAATGTGAATGGATAGCCCTGCGGAAGACGCCCCTGCAGCCATATGGGTCCGCACAGCGGGGCGCCAATGGGGATGCACACATGCCAGTACTGCTATGTCGCTGGTTTTGTGTCCCTCTCTTGCGCTCACATGGGGTTGCTGCCTTGTCCCAGCTCGGCCGAGTTGTATGACTGGAGAATGATCTGAGGTGCATCCTCCACAATCATCTCCATGAAGCAGCTGGCGAGGAGGACTTTGAGACCCTTTCCGGTGAGCTCCGCGTGGTCGGCCTTCTCCACGTGGTAGTACCCCAGCACCCACGGTGACGCGATCATGCCCGTCGCGAGGAAGAGCATGAGCATGAGGAGCTCGAGCACGAACTGCAGCACGAAGCCCAGGCAGTACAGGACCCCGATGATCGCGCAGTAGACGGTACACAAGGACAGCCACGTGACCCCCAGGATACTGAGCAAGAGCTTGGCAAGCAGCACGAAAAACTCTGCGCTGTCCCCGTCCTGGTAAAACTCTTGCACTGGCTTGGACAGCCACCTGATTGTCAGGGCAACTTCCTGCAGTCGAAAATGGTTTCATTAATGAGTAATAATTGGTGTTATTTCAACAATTATTATAGAAATTCTAAAAATTTCGCAGCAAACTTACCTCGTGATCTTCGAGCCGGTGTCCAAAAGGGCAACCACTTTCTCCGTGAATTGCCGACGGCAGCAGGGCAACCATAGTCGACACTATGCTTCTTTCATCTTCTCCTCCCGTGTCACGTCCGTTAAAGGAGAATGAAATTTTTCTTGTTCTGCCTTCGAGTGGCAGTTGCATAATGCTCGGTAGCAGCTCGTAAAACTTGTGGTCCGCCCTGATGAACCTGCAGCAAAAAGGGCGGCAGTGTTGACTTGAAAAAATCGGCGACTTGATAACATAGTTTGTGTAATTTCGCTTTCTGTGGCGGGGAACCGAAAGACGCCCAGAATATAGGTACGTTTGATATTACCAGCATAACAAAGCAATTTGTGGGTGTAATTTGACAGTTTGGAAGTAATGGGCAAAGGAGCAGTGTTTTGATATTGATTGCTTACCTGACCTGACTTCCCGCTGCTGGCAGAAACATAGTACTATTGCTCCATCAGTATGGCCATGCAATGATCGAGGACCGTACGCGACGAAGCGCTAGCTATTTATATGCGCTCAAAAGCCACGCTCTTCCGACGGATGGGTGTTGCCAGCACGTAGAGGAGGTTGGAAAGGAGATCGAAGGTGCGCAGGGCGATCTTGAACCACATGCCCCTGTCCTCCCAAAACCCTCTCGGATCCTGCAATAATGGTCAGGGAGGATGGCTCTGCCAGCTGCCAGGGGTGATTCGCGCCGTCTCTGAAAGGACAAGGCCGCTTTGCATCGCCTCACCAACGCCAGCTTCACGACCACCAGCGCCACGACAAGGATGAGAATCGCAGCGGCAAGAGCGTACGCCTTGCGCGATGCCCACAAAATGACAGGTTTTGACAAAACGTCAGCTTTGCTTTGTGTCCATGGCAACGGCGGAGGGGGGGGGGAAGGCGGTGGGCTTGGCGGCGGAGGCGGCGACGGTGGTGGGCTGGGTGGCGGAGGCGGCGGTGGAGGCGAAGGCGGAGGACTAGGCGGCGAAGGTGGCGGGGGCGGCGGGGCACTTAGCACCCACCAAGGTGGCGGCGAGGGTGGCGGAGGCGGCGGCAAGGGTGGCGGAGGCGGCGGTGGAGGCGAAGGTGGAGGGCTAGGCCGGGGGGGGGGCGGGGCATTAAAAACCCACCATGGCGGCGGCGGAGACGGAGGGGGCGACGGCGGGGGAGGGGGCGAGGGGGGTACCATGAGGGTAAGCGATAACGGGGGCAGGGCAGCCCCGATCGTGCTCTTGCTGCCACCTCTGCCTAGGAAGTCGCCATAGCCGAGCTGGCCGAATGTGTTGTCTCCCACGCAAAAGATAGAGTAGGAAGACAGCAGCAAACAGGTGTGCCAACCCCCAAGCGCGACATGCGTCACAGGATATGACGAATTGTAGCTCACAAAGGGCAAATTATTGCCCATGTCGCTGACACCGGCACCCCTGTTGTTTTTGTCGCCCACACCTAGCTGCCCGTAATTGTTTAGACCCCAGCACTTCACTGCACCCGTGGATACAAGTGCACACGCATGGAAATTTCCCACACCAATGCTTGAAACCTCGTAAGCGAGCCCGTTGTTGTCCGACCCGAGGTCCACTACGGTCAAAGGGCCGCCAGTGACTGTTTGCGCTGTACTCCCCAGGCCCAGCTGCCCGTAGCTATTGTCACCAAAGCACGTGACCTGCTTGTTGTTAAGCAAGACACAGGAGAAGGCATAGCCCACACCGACAGACACAGCTTTTGTGCCTGCGGGCAGCTGCACGGGTGCGAGGTTGTCCCCCAACGCCGAGCTTCCCTGGCTACCCGTATCACCGCCGAGCTGCGATCCGTTCCCCAGTAAGCCGGAACGTCCCCAGCATTTGACCGACCCGTCCGTGAGCACGGCGCATGCGGTGTACTGTCCCGTAGCTACCGATGTGGCTAGCACGTTCGTCCCCAGGTTGACGTACGGTAGCGCGCTGCCCATCTCTTGGGGCGAGGACCCGCGGCTGAGGTCATCCGTTACGCCTAGCTGACCAAAGTCGTTGCTGCCCCAGCACTTGATGCGACCCGCGCTGGATAGAGCGCATGAGTACCCTTGATACAGGTCGTACGTGTAGTTGTACATGTAAGTCGAGGACACCGAGACGTATGTATCGCTCCCCAGGGCAGCGGGCGTGAGCGTGCTGCCGCAGCTGCGCGATTTAACGTCACCCAAGCCGAGTTCCCCAAATTGGTTGTCACCACAGCACGACACGCTCCCCGCTGACGAAAGCGTGCACAGGAAGAGCCCTCCTGGGGACAGTCCCGCCACAGGCGAAAGGCCCGTCAGCGTGGGGATCGATACGACAGTCGCCGACCCTGGCGCCGACGTCGGAGATGGCGTTGGCGTTGGCGTTGGCGTAAAAGTTAGGGTGGGAGTGGTTACCTTCGTCGATGCCGGCGTTGATGGTGACTTTGGTGATGGTGTCGACACGACCGGAGGCTGAGGGATATCGCCCCAGCACATGACCGTTCCATCGTAAAGAGTCGCGCATGTGGCGTGAAATCCCGCCGAAATGCTGGGCGTGATGGCCGTGCTGAGGTGGGCTATGAGCCCTGTGACCACAGCTACGTAGACGGCGTACCACCATCCCATGTTTGCGATGCCATAAGCCCTGGAGAGGAAGTGAACAGCACATGTGAGACAAACGTGCGGGTGCCGCTCACATATTTATTAAAAGTCAGTTCAATGCGAAGTGCAAAATGGTGTAAAAGCCAGAAAACTGACAAGATCATCACACGCGTGGCTCAAACAGAATTGTAGAAGTTTAAGAATGGCTTATGCGTCGCTGTGGGCCGAACAAGCTTAAGATGTAGCTGAGGCGCAATGAGAGGGCATGTGGCCATCACACGGCTCCAGAATGGCACCAGCATGGTAATGGCATGAAGATTCGTAAAGCAATGGCATTATCCTACCCAAAAAAATCTCATTTACTAGCAGGGGCTTTCCAGCGGTGCATTCCTGGGTCAACCTCGCAGCGCTATGCATAGCCATAGAAAAGACCCCCGAGATGGCTTCCATTATTGACTGGGACTTAGTTTGAGGAAAACCACGTTGACAGCGCGGGCCTTCTGGCGCAGAGAACCTCAGGAACGGCTGGGCCCAAGTTGGCAGGCCTAAAAACGTTTTACAGAGTGAAGAGAGGGCGCTCCATCCCGATCCTCTCACCGGTGCTCCAAAATCAATATCTCAACCTCCAGTAGTGATGATCTGCCCGATTCACCCTCCTGCGGCGTCTCCCGGCGGGAGGCCGACTGCAACAACGCGCCGACTGCGCAGCTGGGCTTAAGCTGATGTGCGACTGCCAGCCCCTCTGCTTAATTTCGCTTGGTGCACATCGGGCGCTTTCCCGAAGAGCTGCAAATCTCGCTTGCAAGGTTTCTGGCGCGAATGCAGTCAGACTGCAGCACAATAACAATAACAGACAGCCGCATGCCTCCCCATCTCGCAAGTATGACTTGCTTAAACTTGCACAGATGTCCATAACTTGGCTTGAACAGCAAATTACCACTCCCATTCGCCTGTATACAGCGCCCAGCCCCGGCTGTACCATCCCCTAGGAGGCCGACACAAAGACTAGCGTGACGAGCGCCACGAGACCCGAGATGACTGCAATGGCCGCGCTGGAGTTGACAAGGGTGTTGCAAGTGTCATCCGTGCAACACGTGAAAGCGTGGGCGGTGAGGATGCTGTTGCTCCTGAGGTAAGAGAGAAGCCATCGAATATTGTTCCAGGAAACAACAAACCATGAGAAGGGAAGGGGGGAGGGGGGGAGGGGGGCAATTAAAGTTCAAGACTCACAGATCGTGCTCGTAGGCGGAGTAGTCCGTGGTATCCCCAGCATTGAACTTGGCTGTCGAAAGTACGTCAGCTTGGCACTGGGAGGAGGCCCAGCACCCAAAGGGTATCGCGACGTACCCCTGCTGGTTGTTGCCTTGGCCATCCTGGGCTCTGCGGCACACAAAAAAAGGTATCTTGCTCCCCTGCTTGTCCCAGCCTTGCGTCGACATGCAGTTACAGCAACGCGTGGTCACTTAATGACGGCACTGCCGCAGTAGTATGTCGTGTACGTATCGTCACAGCTGACCTGCATGCGTCGATGGGGCAATGTCTTTCTAAGTCATCAGTGTCACAGTAACTGTCACAAGCCCTGGCGCACAGAAATTTGTGGCGCATCACAAAAGCCGAAATGCAAAGTATGCTGCGTGCAAACCTGGGTGACGTTGGCGTTTTGGAAAATGCAGTTCCTTGTGGAGCGCCAGTCCGTTTCATTTGCGCATGTCACACCGAGCAGAGAGCTGGTGTTTGACACGAGATTGCACGTGCTGGAGCCAGCTGCCATGGCTTGGCCCATGAGGGCCAGGCGTGAAGGCAACGACGGCGACAGCGTGGCACATTTTTCTGCGGTTGCAAGGGAGTAATTTCAATAAGACCTCGGTGATGCGTGAGTATAAATTGCAAAAACACTTTTTCTGCTAACCAGCTGCAGCCGCATCACTTGAGACAGCAGAAAACTAGGCTGGGAAGCCCGACCCCTATCGCGGGGAAAGACAGCGGCGCCCATTCCCTCAAATGACCCGCTGGGTCAAGGATCCATATGTTGTGAACACAATGCTAGTACAGAGCAGCGATATGGCCCGGAAGCGGCCCTGAGTGGGAGGCCCACGCGTGGGCACAACGCTGGCTGGATATCGTGCACACGCGCGAGCGCACCGCTTCGATCGTGTCACCAGCAAGTCTGTGACGACACAGAGAGTTTCTTGTGGCGCCAATAGCTTTGTTCCGACGGGTCTGTCGGCGGGTCTGTCGAAGCTTGACCCTCCGCGTCCCAAGAGACTTACAGGAGACAGGGCTGACGGTGCAAGGAGAAGAAATGCTTTGTGAAAACACCGGAGACGGTATCGACGGTAAGCCCCCCTGCTTCAGGGATTCTGAATATCAGCGTCCAGAAACCCAAAAAAAACCCTGCCAAGCAACTGCTACTCGTACAGAGCCACTGGAATATTGCAAAAGCGTACTCTGTGCGCAGTGACAGCTGCCGTTGAAGTAGATAAATTTGTTTTCGGGGAATAAGCCCTTCGCCACAGCGCACTGCGCCGCAGGGGTGGAAGCTGACCCACCCTTTCGTGCCGCGTGCCCGAGGCTGTTTCAGGCGCTGCCAGACGCCAGCAGCCTCGTGCTCGGTGAACCAGGAAATTGCCGCAAAGACACTCGTTGATCGGCTGTCTGGTGGCATCGCAAAGGCAGCACAGGCGACGAGAGAGCCTTGAAGCTGTGATAGGGCGCAGCTAGGGCGAAATGGCTCGCGATTCCGAGGCAGGGGACGCGGGGACAGATGGCAACGAGTCCGATTGGGAGGCTGAGTTGGAGAGCGGGGCTCTCGCAAGGCGCCTCGAGGGCGTGGGGCTTGGCAATGCAGGTGACGCGGTGCAGGGCCCTGCGCCGCAGCGCAGGGGCGGCGATGGCCTACGATATTTTGTGCGCAAGATCTTTATCTCCCCCACATGCCGAACGTGCGGTCTCCAGGCCCTCCCGCGCAGTCGCGGGTCCGCGACCAGGCGCATCGCATCCGTCCGTGCCACCCGGCGCCGCGGGGGAGCGGCGAGGCGTCCTCGCGTCGTCCAGAGACGTCGTTGGCTGGGATGATGCCTCCAGCGAGCGTCCACGGCCCCGGGACCCCCGGGACGACGCCGGGATGGCCGGCCCCACGTCGCCACTGCCCGACACGGTGGGTTCCCTGCCCGACGGGGCGCGGCACGTGCTGGAGCTGCACGGGTTCCCTCCCAGCACAGACCGGGAGGACGTGGACGCGGCGTTGGACGCCGTGAGCGGGGGGGCGCGCGTGCGACCCTACGTGGTGTGGGTGGATGACACGCACTGGTGAGGGTGCCACTGGGGGAGCACACATGGCTGCTGCCGTGCCATCCAAGCAGCAGCTTCGTCTGCTGCCGATGCTTGATTCCATGCCCTGTACATTCAAATCACACCCGTCTGTTCGCCCGCAGCCTGGCGGTGTTTGCGGGGCCGGAGGACGCCCGTGCCGCGCTGGGGGCCCACTATGCGCGGCTGCGTGAGGAGGGCACCAGGCTAGATGGCGTGTCGATGCGCATGGCCGCCGACAGCGCCCACCCCGCCACGCGCGCCATGCCTCTGGGGCGACTGCCGCCCGCCAAGCCCAGGTGGGGCGAGGGGGGCGGGTGCTGGCAGATGCCTAGTGGCAGGTCGGGTCCAGCGCGGCAGCGTTAGGCAAGTGGCGTAGCAACCCGCTTCTGCTTTCAGGCCCAAGGGGACGGCAGCCCTGGCGCGTCGGCTGATCGGGGGCGCGCTGGGCATCGACATGGAGCGGCAGGTGGCGGCCATGTGCAGGGAGGAGGGGGACCGTGGGGAGCGGGGGAAGAAGATGGCCAGCGAGAGCCGGGAGCTGAGGTGAAAGGTTTTATATGATGACGCAAACACCGGCGCGGTGTGTGCAGGGAGCTGCGGGAGCCGGCATAGCGGCAGTAAAGGCACGCACGAGGGACTGACACGGGGCGCGATGCGTGCCAGGAGACACGTTCAGGATGCCATACAAGAGTGCGCCGAGCGCTGACATGCCGTGTTTTTCATCCTCATCGCTTGGCCCGGCCGCTTTCGCCCGGGCAGTACAGGGGAGGGTGCTGAGCACGAAAAGCTTTGATGGATGCGCCGCTGGGCCGCGACGCGCAAGCGTACACGCCTTGTTATTGTAAAGAGAACGCTTTTTTCCTAGCGCGAGAGCTCGTCGCATGCGGGGCGTCGCGCGCGGCCGTGGTCTTCCTGACCTCCCCTCCGCCCCGGCGCTTCCCAATTTTCCACCAGCGCGCCGGCCATTTCGTGTGTTGGGACTACCACGTCATTGTCGTCACGTTCGACGCGAGCCCCGGCCACCAAGCGCTGGTCTGGGACCTGGACACGACGCTCCCTTTTCCCTGCCCTGCGTGCGACTACGTGGCGAGGGCGCTGCGGCCGGAGGAGCTGGCGGGGCAGGCGGACAGGCGCTTTCGTGTCGTGGCGGCGGAGGAGTTCCTCGCGAGATTCGCGAGGCGAGATGGGCAGCGAGGGGCGGTCGACGCAAGTGAGGGGCGGCGATCGGGAGGCACATGCTGACTTTTTCTTGCCCCGCCGGGCTCCGCAGCGATCGGTCTCACATGCTGCTGCCGGACGGACGGTGGGCCGCTGCCCCGCCACTCTACGCTCCCCTGGTGGCCGCGGACGGATGCCGCATGAACCTCGACAGGTGAGAGAGGTGCTGCCCAAAGATGGCTGCGCTGTTACCGACAGCATGGGCGACGATGCCTGCCGTTTTCTTCTTTCCCAGTTATCTGGACGTGGATGCTGACGCGGCCGACCCTGCCGACTTGGTGAGGAAGCGCGCGCGGCTGGCATGCCTCGTCACGCCCTTTGCCACAGCTGCTACGCTGCGAGACGCGCCGCTTCCTGCTGCCCCCAGGACGCGCTATGGAGGGCGCTGGACAGCCGGCGCTTCGGGGTGGTGCTGTCCGAGGCAGCGTGGGTGCAAGTGATGACGAGCGGCGGGGCCGTGGTTGGTTAAATTGGGTCCCGTCTCTCATTAAACGACCTTCCCAACACCGCCGCGCCTCACTGCTGCTTCCCCTCGCCCCCCTGCCCCCTCCCCCTCCCCCGCTTGCCACCCCCCTTGTCCAGGTTGCGCTGCACCAGACCCAGCGCACCCCGGTCCAGCCGCCCCCTCCGCCGCCCGCCCTCCGCCTGCGCCGCTTCAGCATCACCAGCTGCACCCCCCGTCTCGGCTGCCCCCTTCTCCACGCGCGTCTCCTTCACCTCACGCACCTCCACCACCTGTGAGGATGAAGGCGCAGCACATGCATGGTCACACCTCTGCAAACTCTCTCGATGCCAACATTGACACCCTCTCCCTCACCTCTCCGCTGGGCAGCCGTGTCTTGCGGATGACCACCGTGCGCTTCACCACCGTGCACGGGCCATCAGTGCGGTTGCCAGCAGGGGCAGAGGGCGCCGGAGCCACGGTCGGGGTCACTGGGCGCACGTCAGGCGCGCTGGCCTGCACCCCGGCCTGCGCCCCACCCGCCGCCTCTTGCCTCACTGCCGCACCCTGCTTGACCTGTGCACCCCGCATCCTCTCCGCCACTTGGCTCCGCGGCGGCTCCTTCCGCGCCCTCCCCTCCGCCGTCGCCCCCTCCGCGCCCTCGCCCTTCCCCCGCCGCCCCGCCAGCACCACCACTGGCGGTGCCGCCCCTGCCTCCCCCGAGGCAGCGGGGGCAGCGGGGGAGGCGGCAGCGGGGGAGACGGCCACGGCAGCCGGGGGGAGGTTCGCCGGTCTCCCGCGCGCGCCCCACGCCGGCTCTGCCGAAACCACCCCTCCCTCTCCCCTCCGCAGCACCGCGCCCACGGGGGGGGTGCCTGAGGCCGCCCCTGACACATTCGCCCCGCCCTTCTTGTCCCCCCCCGCCCTTGCCTGGTGCTGCTTCCCCGCCCCGTGCGCCGCCAGGCTCGCCGCGTCTCGCACCCGCACCCCGCACAGCCGACACTCGAGCGCTTGGAAGTCCAAACTCGCGTCCCGCGACGCACCCGAGGCGACGGCGACCGGGGCGACGACAACTGGGGCAACGGCGGCGCTCGGCGTCCCCTTCTTCCCCCTACCCGGCCCCCCTCTCTTTGCCCCCTCCCCCACCGCCGACACCGGCCGCCCCTGCCCCCTCCCCCTCCCAGCCTCGCCCCCCTCCTCTCGCGACTGCGGCCTCCCCTTCTCCTTCCCCTTCTCCCTCTCTCTCTCCCTCTCATCGCCCCTCCCCGCTCCCCGCCTCTCCGCGCCCCTGCCCCCCCGCCCCTCGCCCGCACCCCTCCCGCCCTTGCCCCCCGTGTCAGCCCCCCTGCCGGCCCTGCCCCGCCCGCCCCTCCTCGCCCTGCGTGAACGTCGCTGCTCATCAACAACACAAACACCCCGTTCTTTCCCACGTCGCCTCCCCACCTCTGCCCTCACCTCTGATCGCGCAAGTAGGCCATCAGCGCCGTGTGCACCACCGGCCGCTCCGCCTTCTCCTCCTTGGCACCCGCACCGCCCGTCGCCGGCTGCCTCTCGAGCGCCGACGCGTCCACCGCCTTGGCCACCGACGCCGCCTCGAAGCGCTCCTGCGCCAGACATGGCACGATAGGAATCCTTTTGTCATGGCGCAGGCCGGCATGAAGCGGGCAGCATGGCACGCGGCGCAGCGGCATGAGATCCGCACCCGGAACGCTTGGAACGAGGCGTTGCTCTCGTAGGTCCCCGCCGCCCTGTTCTCCTTGGCGCGCGGGCGCGGGAGGCGCGGGAACAGCGCCGCAGACACCCTGCACGGCTGCGGGGACGCCGGGGGCCGCCAATGCGCATTTGTGTGGGGCTCCGCGCATCTGCCTCGGGATATTCGGGTGCAAATCTTCACCTGAGCGGCCTCGAGGGCTTCGCGGACGGCCGCGGCCGACGCAGGGGCCACGGCCACGTGCGCCACGGCCGGGCGGTGGTCCAGGGGCCCCGCGTGGCCAGGGAGGAAGGACGCCCACCGGTGCATGCCCGCGCATCGTTCCTCCAGCACCTGCGCGCGCGAGGGGAGGTCGCCCGGGGTGGGACCTCGCGCAAAGCAACGAAAAAGCCCTTCGAGACCATCTACTGCACCGCCCGGCGACTCGCCCGCAGGAACTCCGCGCTCTTCAGGCCGGGGGCGAGGTCCCGGACGACGAGCTTGATGGAGCCCGGGTCGACCATCGCGCCGCGCGCGGGGCCAGCGGGTCGCGCGATGCGGGGATCTCGCGGCCCCAGGGATGCTGCTGGCGCGAGCAGGCGTCCCCCGCGGCCCACCGAGCGCCAAGGAGTAATCACGCGGTCTCGAGCGCGGGAGCGGACGAACCAATTCGGCTCTGGCCCACCTTAGTCAGTCCCCTCCCCGGGGAGGGGACGGGAGACGTCCCGCGGCCTCTCCTCTCGAGCGCACCCCGACCCTTCTAGCCGCCCATTTCATCTCGGCGCGCAAACAGGCGATCCTCGATACCTTGGTCCGGGTTTTGCCTCAAAAAACTCTTGAAGCGCATCCTCCACCTGCACCAGGGGACGAGCGACTTCTGCGCGCGCTGGTCGAAGTCACTGGGATAAGCGCCCGCGCCCGCGGGGCACCCTCGCTTGGCTGGACGGGCTGGAAGGATGGGGGACGCTGGGGTGAGCTCCCTGGCCTCTGCCGGCCCCTTCCGCGGTGCCAGCCGCCTTCTCTCGCCCGTTTTACGCGCAACGTGCGCCACCAGCGGGCCTGCCGCGGTCCAGCGGCTCTTCCTCGCCGGCTGCCTCCATTGACCGGCCCGGCGGCGTCCCGGCGGCCCCGTGCGTCGTCCCGGGGGGCTTCTCGGGACTCGATCGGCGGGGTTTGTTCCGTCCGGCGCGCCCTCCCGGGGCCGCGGGGGCCACGAACGGTCCCGAGCCTCGAGAGGCCCCATGGCAGCCGCAAAGGGTCCGCTCGCCCGCCATGGTGTTTCTTTACGTTGAGATGCGATGGCTGGCGCGGGGGTCCGCTCCCGCAGCCGTGCCAAGGAGCCACGGGGCCCCGCTGACTCCCCGAGGCACCTGTTCGCGGATTTCCCCGCCTTAGAGGCGCCCGTAGACGTCGCGACGGGCCGCTTTCCACCGTTCGCGAGTCTCGGCGCCCCCGGGTGTGGCCGTCGTGCCCTGTCGCGGCGCGCCGGCGCATCGGGTGCCCGGAAGCGATAAGCGACGCGCTGCCGGCCGAGGGGCCGCCGTTGGGCGTTCCCCATCGGCGCTCGCTTTCCATGGTCGCGTTTTCCGCCCTGAGGCGCCCCTGGCGGGGTCGGCGCGGGCCCCTCGGCGAGCATGCCTGGGCCGGCTTGGTACCGCGCATCCCCGCCCCGGAGCGTCTCGGCTTCGTTGGCGCGAGGCCCGTGCTCTCGCGTGCCCTTGCTCTGGAGCTGGGCAGGGCCCTTGCGGCGTGGGCACTCACGTTGGCCTCCACCGAGCCCCCAGCCACGCCCCGCATGCGCCTGACCCCCTTCTCCCCGCTCCCCGCGCAGTCGTACATCCCGCAGGAGGCGTCCCGCCTCACGAACGTGCTGGCCAACATCAAGCACACGTTCGTGGTGTCGGACGCCACCCTCCCCGACATGCCCCTGGTCTTTGCCAGCGAGTCCTTCTATCAGATGACGGGGTACACGGCTGAGATCCTGGGGCGCAACTGTCGGTTCCTGCAGGCGAGGAGAAGGATCTGCAGTTGGCGGGAGCGGCGCTGGCCCCACCCTCGCCTCGCTCCATGCCGACATCCCTCCTCTTCTACTTACCTCCCCTTGTCAACCACCTGCCCCACCCTCTCCCTCCCAGGGCGAGGGCACGGACCCCAAGGACCGCCAGAAGATCCGCGACGCCATCAGCCAGGGCAAGGGCGTGTCGGTGCGGCTGCTCAACTACCGCAAGGATGGCACGCCCTTCTGGAACCTGCTGACCATCACGCCCATCAAGACGGCGGACGGGCGCGTGTCCAAGTTCGTGGGGGTGCAGATCGACGTGACGGGCAAGACGGAGGGGCGGCAGAGCAAGGACGTGTCGCTGGTGCGGTACGACGACCGGCTGCAGCACAACGTGGCCGAGGGCATCGTCAAGGACGTGACGGACGGGGTGCAGGAGGCGGAGTACGCCAAGGACGGCTCGCGGCCCAAGCCGAGGCGCTTCCCGCGCGTGGCCGTGGACCTGGCCACCACCGTGGAGCGCGTGCAGCAGAACTTCGTCATTGCCGACCCCAACCTGCCCGACTGCCCCATCGTGTTCGCCTCGGACGACTTCCTGCGGCTGACCGGGTACGCCCGCGAGGAGGTGCTGGGCCGCAACTGCCGCTTCCTGCAGGGGCCCGACACGGACCCCGAGGCTGTGAAGCGCATCCGCGGGGCGCTGGGGGCCAACAGCGAGGTCACGGTGAAGCTGCTCAACTACAAGAAGAACGGGACGCCCTTTTGGAACATGTTCACGCTGGCGCCCATCAAGGACGTGGACGGGGCCGTGCGCTTCTACATGGGGGTGCAGGTGGACGTGACGGACCCCCAGTCAGCCAAGCAGATCGACGAGATGCAGCAGGCGGCCCTGCGCGCGGCGGTGGGGGACCTGGGGTCGGGGTGGGGCACGGGGGACCCCTGGAAGGACATCCAGACGAACGTCATCCGCGTCAAGCCCCACCGGGGGTCGGACCCGGCCACGCTCGCCCTCAAGGCCGTCTTCGACCGAGGTGAGGGGAGATGGGGTGCAGGGGTGGGCAGCGATGTCATGAAGTGGACTCGAGTGGATCATGGTCGTTGTCTCACCCAGCTCTGTGCTCGGGTGGCTGCAGACAAGGAGATCAACATCAACCACTTCACGCGCGTCCGGCAGCTGGGGTCGGGGGACGTGGGCCTGGTGGAGCTGGTCAAGCTTAAGGGCACGGGTGAGGCAGAGGGCAGGGGCTGGCGGGAGATGGGCACGGTGACAGGCGGTGCAGGGACGACTGCGTGGGTGGTGGGGCAGGGATCTCTCTGAGCTGCCCGAAAAAACTCATCTCACCCCCCTCCCCCTCCCCCTCGCCGCGCAGACTTCACGTACGCGATGAAGACGCTGAGCAAGCAGGAGATGCTGGAGCGCAACAAGGTGGCGCGCGTGATGACGGAGCAGCGCATCCTGTCCGAGGTAGACCACCCCTTCGTGGCCAACATGTACTGCACCATCCAGACGCCCACGCATTTGCACTTCCTCCTCGAGACCTGCGAGGGCGGGGAGCTTTACGCGCTGCTCAACAGCCAGCCCAACGGCCGCCTCAAGGAGCCGTACGTGCGCTTCTACACGGCCGAGGTGCTGCTGGCCCTGCAGTACGTGCACCTGCTGGGGTACGTCTACCGCGACCTCAAGCCGGAGAACATCCTCGTGCACGGCTCGGGCCACGTCATGCTCACTGACTTCGACCTGTCGTACGCCAAGGGGGTCTGCAAGCCGCGCGTTGTGGACGCGGGCACGAGGGCGGTGGGGGCCAGGGGGGGCAAGGGCAAGGCGGCGGGGGGGCCGCGCGAGGTGCCCAACCTCATCATCGTCGCGGAGCCACAGGCGAGAGGGGGTCAGGAGATGCGCCTTACTCGTCTTGCCTCTCGTCGCTCGGCGCTCTCGCCCTGTCCTCGTCGCCCACCCATGCCGCCCCTCTCTGACCAACAGGCGCGCGCCAACTCGTTCGTGGGCACGGAGGAGTACCTGCCCCCCGAGATCGTGGCAGGCACGGGCCACGCGGCTGCGGCCGACTGGTGGTCGTTCGGCATCCTGGTCTACGAGCTGCTCTACGGGTTCACGCCCTTCCGCGGCGCGCGCCGTGACGACACCTTCGACAACATCCTTAAGCGACAGCTGGTGTTCCCAGAGGCGAGCGACAAGGGGTGGAGACGGATGCGCAGTGCTGCCATCGATACCCTGTGTGTACTATCACTGTTAGATGGATACCGAGAGCCACTCATGCCCCGCCTGGGAATGTGCCCGCTGACCCTGCCGGCTCCTCTCCCTGTCCGCAGCAGCCCAAGGTGTCGCGCGAGGCCAAGGAGCTGGTCAGCGCCTTGCTGGTGCGCGACCCCTCCAAGCGGCTGGGCGCCGTCAACGGGGCCGAGGAGATCAAGGCGCACCCCTTCTTCCGCGACGTGTCCTGGCCCCTCATACGCAACACAGCGCCACCCTTCCTGCCCCAGGCGGGCAAGAAGCCCGCCGAGGCCGCGCCCAGCATCCCCAACTACTAGTGCCCGCTGACTGCCGCGTTGCTGTTAATGGTTGTTAGCTACTATGTTGTTCAAGCTAGGGTCTAGGGTGCTTCTAGGACAGTCAGAGAAGCCACAAGCTAGTCTCAGAGGAGAAGGGCAACGGCGCCCAGCACCACCAGGCCGGAGCTGACCAGGGTGGCGGCGGCGCCGCTCTTCTTCGTCGGCGCGGGCGTGGAGGTCTTCGTCGGCGCGGGCGTGGAGGTCTTCGTCGGCGCGGGCGTGGAGGTCTTCGTCGGCGCGGGCGTGGAGGACTTGGGCGTCGAGCTGCCGGGGCCACCGGTGGAGGCGGGCGTGGCGGCAGCGATGTACGCGGGGGCCGTAGTCACCGAAATGACCGGTGCCTGCGAGGGCGAGGGGAGAGTCGTAATGAGTCCATGATCCTATGCAGGCGCTCAGTCCTCCGCGTCCCCTTGAGGCTTGCATGGCTCACCGAGATGTTGGCCAGGGCGCCTGACGCCGTCTCGAAGCTCCTCGTCAGGTTGTGGACCAGCTGGGACCCGGCCCCGAGGCTCGTGGTGACGGCGGTCTGGTTGGAGTTGGTCACTTGCACGCTGACATCCACGTTCAGAGTGTACTGCGGGTGCAGGGGTGCAGAGAGGACGAGCTGAGCAGCCTTGCAGCGCAGCAAAGGCCCAGTCAGGTCCCCCGCTTACCGTCATCAGCTTCCTGGACGTCCTCTCCCGGACGCTGATCAGGTCCTGAGAGATGCCCGTCTGCGCGGCCGTCTGCGTCTTGATGAGGCTGAAGATCGCCGTCTTGACGTCCACCGACGGGGGCTGGTCAAACACCATGGCCAGGCTGAACTGCACCA
The DNA here is from genome assembly GCA_958009085.1 of Protoeuglena noctilucae. Taxonomy (NCBI): domain Eukaryota; kingdom Viridiplantae; phylum Chlorophyta; class Pedinophyceae; order Marsupiomonadales; family Marsupiomonadaceae; genus Protoeuglena; species Protoeuglena noctilucae. The sequence continues at coordinate 83,044 of OY253677.1, forward strand.
CCGACACCGAGGCAGGGGGCGGGGTGTCGCCCGTCACGGCCCCGGACACCGTGACCTTGAAAGTCGTGGGGGCCACGGTCGGGCTGTAGCTCTTGGTGATGGCCTTGGTGGTCGAGTCCACTGTGTACTCGGAGCACGTGTATGTGACGGTGCCAGTGCCCTGCAGACATAGAAGGAGATGCGTTATAACCCTGTGCGCGTGATTAGCAGAGGCAGCAAAACAAACGTGCTTTGCTGCTATTATATCACCTTGGGGACAGGGAGCTGGAGGTCGTATTTGTACGCCTTGGTGGTGTCGAAGCCGTTCGTGTAATCCGACGGCGTCTCGGTCGAGTAGGACGTCACCGTGGCCACAGCGTTTTGGAAATCTCCACTAGGAGACACAGGGGTGGCGTCGTTAGTGGTGGCTTTCTGGTTGCTGTTGGTAATGATGTCGCCGATGATGGTAGCATCGCTGGAAGTGCAACCGATGGCATTGGTTTGAGTAAGGGACGAGTCGGAGCTCATGATGGCCACCAGGCCCGGGATGGGGACGCCAAGGGCCTCAATGGACACCGAGGTCACCGCCGTCGGCGCCGTCTTGACAAACTTGGCGTTGCGCGTGCCTGCCACTGCCGTCAGCGTCTGGACAGGCTGTGCAGCCACCTTGAACGAGAAGGACGTGCTGGTCGTGTAGGATCCGGACCCGATCTGGGGCGTGCACGTGATGGTCGCAGTCACGTTGGCCGTGGCCGAGCTCTTGACGGTGAGGGTCGCGGCAGCCCCCGTGTAGAAGGCGTTGCTGGTGAGCGACACAGAGTTGGCGGTCGAGGTGTTGGAAACGGACACCGTGGACTGGTCCGAGGTGCAGGTCATGTTCAGCGCCACAGCAGTGGAAGTGTAGACGTAAATTTGCGTTTGCTGCGACACGCCAGACAGGATCGTGACGGTGTCCACCTTTTTGTAGATAGTGTACGTGGGCGTCGCCGCGATAAAGGACGTCCTGGCCGTGTAGGTGCTGGAGGTGGCGCGGAGGAAGTAGGCGCCCGCAGCTGGCACCCACACCTGGAAGCTCGCGGTGCCGATGGTCGCCGACACGTTGTCGCAGGTAGAGGCGCACGTGTACGTGACCAGCGTGTCCTTAGTACCGGTCCCAGCTGCCGTGAGGAGAGCGTTGGATCCCGTCATTATGGCGTTGCGGTTGCCGAGCGCCCCCGAGTCTGTGGAGCTCATCGTCACGGTGAAGGTGGGCATCACCGACGTCGTGTCAGACGCGCATGTGATCACGACGGAGGGATTCGACACGGGGGCCTTGAGCCTCAGGCTGATAGCACCTGACGGGACTGCGTAGCCAATCGGCACCACCATGGTCTTGGTGAGGTCGCCAGTCCCCGCAATGTCCGTCCCAGAAGCGATGCGACCGTAGTCCGAAGCGTTAGCCATGGTTGCATTCCCCGTCAGGACCTGGATGCCAGGGCCCACGACAGTGAGCTTGATGGACAGCGTCGTGCCCGAAATGAGGCCCTTCGCAGCGTTCGAGTCAGTGGCGGCGCAGGAGATGGTGACGTCGCCCGTCGATAGCGCCGCCGGGATGGTCAGGTCAAACGTTTGGGAAGTCGAAGTGATGGAGTACGAGCTCGTTGAAGGCGTGCGCATAATCGACAAGGTCGACGACGTGCACGAGACCGTGTAGTCCGAGGCCACGTAGGGGGCGGCGACGGTGACAATGCCCGTGTAGTCCGCCTTGCGCACCTCAAGGACAGGGACCACCGTGGAGGAAAGCGTCTTGTCAGTGATGGACGCGCCCGTGGCATCCACAGCGTTCTTGCCGGCCGTGGCAGTCAGGACACCTGCCTTGACCGTGACGGTGAAATACACCTTCTCGCCCTGCTTGATGCTTGCCGGAGCAGGCGTCGGGGAGGGGGAGGGGGTCGGCGCAGCGGGCGTCGCCGCAGTTGTGGCAGCGGGAGTAGATGCCGCCGTAGGAGCCGGGGTGGGAGTCTGGGCAGCCGGCGTGGCGCCGGGGGCGGTCGTCGCCTTCGGGGTCGCCGCGATAGTCGGCGACGGGGTGGGGGCGGCCACGTACACATCGCACGTGAACACGACGGAGGTGTCGGCGACGACATCAGACGAGCCGGGAAGCTTGAAGGCGGTCGCATTGGAAGACGTCGAGAACGTGAAGACCTGGGAGTAGGCAGCGCCGCTCGCAGCAAAGACCTTGCTGTTGGGAGCCGAGCACTGAATGGACGTTGACGCACCCGGCACCCCGTTCAAGCCGATGAAGATGCTCGTCGAGTTGGCCACGCCCTCCGTCACGGAGATCGGCGAGGCCATGAGGTCATTGTTCTTGCTGTCAACAACAGTGATGGCCAGCGGGACTAGGTTGACAGTGAACGAGGTGGAGATCCCAGCCGCGTAACCGCCGGCCGCAGCCTTGACCGCGCAGGTGTACTTGATGTCCATCGCCTTGTCGATCGGGGACGAGGCGGGGATCGTCAGCGGGATTGAGTGGCCCGCGGCCGTCTGAGTTGCGTCAAACGAGGCCAGGGTGCTGGGCACCGAGGACGTGCAGGTGACGGTCACCGCGCTCGTGGATGCGATGGGCAGGAGGATGCTTGCGATGGCACCGGCCGCGGTCGCCTGGCCCTCAACCACCACGGGCCTCAGGTCCACGAGGCCGGCCACCGGCGAGTACATCGGGTCAATGTACTCGTTGTCCAGCGACTCAGCAGGGAGGCCGTTGCTGTAGGCGGGCACGTTTGCGGAGGTCTTCCCCCCGACCGCGCGGATCGAGTAGGCGGCGACCATGACAGCCTTGGTGGTCGAGGTGGCGGGCACTGTCGAGGTGGACGAAGCCGCGCACGTGTATGTCACCGTAGTGTCCGTCGTCACGGCCGCGGGGGCAGGGACAGCGATGGTCGTGACCGCTGCCGTTCCGGAGACAGAGATCCCAGTGATGTCCTTCAGGACGGACGCGTTGCTCGAAGTGCAGTCCGCCGTCACGGTGTTGGCCGTGAGCGCCACGTTCAGGTTGAGAGTAATGACCGTGCCGGCAGCCGAGGCCGCGGACCCGGCAACCAGGACGGGCGTCTGGGTGTGCGACGTGGCAATGTTGGCGTCGTAGTACTGAGTGGTGGGAGTAAGGCCCACGGCACCCGAGCCGTTGCCGGCGATGAGCGCAGGGGGAGCCACGAGCAGCGTGAACGACAACGACTCGCTCTTGGTGATGTGGGTCTGGGCAGACGAGCCCGAGCCCGTCACCACGTCAGCGTCGTAGCTGCACGTGTAGGTGATGAGGGTCGGCGTGGCGACCTTGGCCACGGCGGGGAAGCTCACGTTCGTGTACAAACCAGCCGCAAAGGCGACCGACGACACCGTGGCATTGCCGATGACCGTCGTGTCACTGGACTTGCAGGTCATGCTGCCCGCGGCGCCGAGATTGGCGGGAGCGTAGAGCTTCACCGAAGTCGAGTTGCCTGCCTGGCCGGCATACACGACAGGTACCTTGCCCTGGGCCATCGTGTTGAACTCGGCGGTCAGCTGATCGGTCGTGGCGCTTGCACGCGAGTTGCTGCTGATGAGCTTTTGCTGGGCAGCGATGTAGGTGGCGAGGGCCGCGCTGTCATAGACCGGCAGCGAGGTGGGGGTAGTCCCAGTGCCCTCCGCCAGCGTAGCGCTCGTGGTCGATGCCGGGGTGTATATTTGAGCCAGGGAGCCGGCAACAGCCTGGGGGAACTTGGGCGTCACCAGGAATGACGTGGACACCGTCGCGCCGATGGCGATGCCGCCCACGTTGCCGCCCGGCGCCGTCCCCGTCCCCGTGTAAGTGTACGTGCAGGTCAGCGTCACGGACTGAGTGCCTGGGCCGATGGGATAGGCCTGGAAGACCGCGTCGGGGAAGGCAATGGTCTGGGGGGACGTGCCAACACCCGTGAGGGCCGGGATGGAGTTGGTGGTGCTCGTGGAGTCACCCAGGATCTTGTCCGGCGAGCCCTTGCAGGTCCAGTTGACGCTGGACGAGGAGGCGGGGGCGTAGTTGGTGTCGATGCGCAAGACGTTGGCAAGGGACTGGCCCTCCGTCACAGCGACGACATCGCTGGAAGTGAGGACGTAGCCGGCCGACTTGGTAGAATCGCTGACGATTTTCCCGCTCGTGCCAAGGATCAGCTGGGCCTGGATGGGCGCCACCTGGATCTTGAAGGTCACGTTGTCGCCAGCAGCCATCTTGCCGAAGGCGGCTGCCTTGCCGCTGGAGTCCACTGCCTGGCACGTGAACGTTACGGTGCTCAGGGACATGACATCGGCATAGGTCGAGTCCGTGCCGGTGGATGTCTGGAGGGGCAGAGCCGTGGCCGTCCCGGCAAAGGACGAGATCGTGGACTTGCTGGCGAGGAAGTATTTGAAGTCCGCGGTACAGGAGATGTTCGTCGTGCCCGCGACGCCAGCGGAAGAGTTGAGGCCGATCTTCACCAGAGTCGAGCTTGCCGTGTTTAGGGACTGCTCTGCGACGAAGCCCACGAGGTTCGTAGTCGCGCCGCCAGAGATGTCCACGTCTGTCCCGCTTGCCGGGGCAATGGCCGTCTTCTCGTCGAGGGCCTTGATCAGGCCGCCACCACCCGTGGCGTAGGCCACCAGCTTCATGGGGAGGATGGTCAGGGTGACCGAAACGGAGTCCGACGAGTTGTTGCTGTCGCCGTACACGACACTGGTGTTGGTTGTCACCGTGGGCTGGCAGACGATGGTGACGGCCTGGCCCGTCGAGGAGCTGGGGATGTCGAGGCTCGTGTTGGGTGTGAGGCTCAGAGCGGATCCAAAGTTGGCGGCCGTGAGAGAGCTGGCCAGGATGTTGCTCGTGCTTGTGGAGCAGTTGAACGTCGCCGAAGTGTCGCCATCGGACCGGGCGACGGTGACGGTCGTCGTGCTGCCCTCGACAATGGACGAGGAGCTCAGAGTGGCCGACAAAGTGACCTTCTTGACGGTGAGCTTGAAGTAGACAGCGTCGCTCAGCAAGAACAGAGAGCTGTCCGTCTTATTCCCGTCCTTGTCCAGGTTTGTCACGGCGCACTTGAATGTCGTGGTGACGTCGGAGCCGTAGGGCGCGATGAGGACCGCCGTGGTGGCGTTGCCAGAGGCAGTCTGGTCGATCTTGATGTCGCTGAACGTCTTGGCATTGAGCGTTGCCACGTACGTGTTGGCGGGGGTTGCGCTGGGGTAGATGCGGTACGAGGCCGTCGCTGCCGTATCCTGGCAGGTGATCTCGACCGTGTTGGTGGTGCCGGGGTTGATGACGCTCGTCAGCGTGACCACGTTTGCGCCCGAGGACCCGATGGCTGCACCCTCGTAGAGAGTCATGACCTTGCACGAGTCGGTGGAGGTCGAGTCGAGGAGCGTCACGTCGAGGCCGGTATTGAGCGTCGCTCCGCTCACAGAGTTGGGGGCGGAAGATCCCGCTGTGATGCGGAACTTGGGCGTTACATAGAGTTGGAAGGACATGGTCGTCCCCGCCGTGAACCCGCCAGCTGTGGCGATGGGAGAGCAGTTGAACTGCACATACGTGGGCTGCACGTACGCCGTCGTGAGGACGCCAGCAATCTTGAGGGCCACGTCCGCCGTGGAGCCCTTGGGAAGCGTGACACCGGTGATGTCGCTGAGAACCTCAGGCACGCTGGAGAGGCAGTCCACGGTGACGTCAGCCGTGGGGGCCGAGGCGGGTCGGAGCTTTACCAGGTTCCCGTCGCTGTAGGTTTTGCCAACGAGCACGATGACCGTCGTCGAGTCAGCGATGGGGGACGACAAGAGCGTGCCAGCAGAGAGGGCGTTGCCGGAGCTCAAAGCGAAGGCGGCCATGTCGCCAGACCCGCCCGAGCCCGCCACGGCAGAGAAGGTGGAAGCCTGGATGGAGAGCGGGGCAGGTGAGGGAGCTCCCACGACTTGAATCTTGGTATTGAAGTACGCTGTGGCAGAGGTCAGGCCGGGCAAAGCGGTGGTCGGGGGGCTGGCACCCACGAGACCCGCGTCCATCGTGCCGGTATGCACGCATTGCATGTAGTACGTCCCGGCCTGCGTGAACTTAATGGCGATGCCGAAAGCCGAGGAGCCGCTGATGGTGCCGTTCGCACTGATGGCCGTGCTTGTCGCAGGCGTCACAGTGAAAGCAAAGCTGTAGCTTGTGGAGCCGCTGGTGGCCTCCGTGCTTGATGTCGCATTGGAGGTCGTGGTCGTCATGGCCCCTCCGACCTTGGCGGCGTTGACGAGGTCGTAGGAGTAGTACAGGGTGCACGTGAGCCCAGCTGGCCCAGGTGTGCTGGCCGGGGTGTAGCCTTTGGTGGAGTTGAAGGTGAAGCTGTACGACTTGTTGATGACGACCGACGCCGTCGCCGCCCCCGTCAGGTCGTTCTGCTGCTTCAGAGTGACGCTGTCCTTCGAGTCCACGAGCTGGAAGACGTCCTCGGCACCTGAGACGGTGATGGCACCCGTCGTGAACCACTGCGTCGCTGTCGTGATGGCCGGAACCAGGCCCGTGTCGGCCGTGCCCGTGTGCAAGCACTGCATGTAGTACGTGCCCGCTGCGGTGAAGGTCAGCGCCACCGTCACGTCCCCAATCTGGCCGTTGGCAGCAATGGCGGTGGTCGCACCTGCCGCTTCAGTGAGCACGAACGAGTCGTTGCCGGCAGCGGCATTCGTGGCACTGGAACCGCTAGAGATAGTCGTGAGCATGGTCCCGTTTGAGGCGGCCGTGCTCAAGCCGGAGTTGGTGTAGAGCTGGCAGGTGAGGCCCACCACGGAGGTGGTGCTCTGGAGCGTGTACCCCGGCACCGAGTACAGCTTGTACGTGGACGTCACGCCCAGGGATGCCGTCATGGTCTGCCCCTTGGCCAGAACAAGGGATGTCGAGTCGGTGCTCTTCAGCTGGAAAACGTCGACGTTGCCAGTCACCGTCACCGCCGTCTGGAACCACTGCGAGGCCGTCGTGGTGGCCGAAACCAGGCCCGTGTCCGTCGTGCCCGTGTGTAGGCACTGGAGGTAGTACGTGCCCGCCGTGGTGAACGTGAGTGCGACCGTCACGTCCCCGATCTGGCCACTGGCGGCCACAGCAGTCGTGGCCCCCGTCACCTCGGTAAAGGAGAACGCGCTGCCTGTAGACGCGTCAGTGTGGGACGACGAGTTTGCCGTCGTTGTCGTCATTACACTGGCAGCGGACGTAAGATCCGACTTGGCGTAGGCCGTGCACGCGATCCCAACGGGGCTGGAGGAGCTCTGGGGCGTGTACCCCGTGACCGAGTAGAGCTTGAGCGTCTGCGCCATGCCCACGTAGAACTGAGCCGGGGTCGCCGACGTCAGGTCCGCCTGGTTGGCCAGCGTCACCGAGTCGTTCTTCAGCGAGAAGACGTTGACGGCGCCCGTCACGGTGATCTTGGTCTGGAACCACTGGATGGCGGTGGCGAGCTTCAAAGCGTTCGTGTCCGTGGTGCCCGCGTACGTGCACTTCAGGTAGTAGGTGCCTGCCTGCTTGAAGGTCACCGTGGCATACGAGCTGGTGTCCTTGACAACAGCGCCGGCAGTGTAAGCGGTGGTGCCCGCGGCGACATCGAAGGCAAAGGCCGCGGCGGTGCTGCCCGCCGGGGTCTGTGCGTCGACGCCTGACTGCTTGGCACCCAGAGAGAAGAAGCCACTGTTGTACACCAGCAGGGTCAGGGCCGCGTCCATGTAGGCCGTGCAAGCCACGCCGACGTTGCCGCTGTTGCCCGTGAAAGCCTGGCTCGCGTAGATCAGAACGTTGTACGCCTTATCGAGGGTGAAGGTCGTCGCAGTCGCGGTAGTGAGGTCGGACTGGTTGCTGATCACCAGAGGAGAGGCGTCGGTGGTCTTAAGCTGGAAGGCGTCCACGTTGCCGACCACCGTCACCGCCGTCTGGAACCACTCCGTCGTGGACGTCTTGGCCAGCAGATTCGTGTCGGTCGTGCCCGTGTGGAGGCACTTGAGGTAGTACGTGCCGGCCATGTTGAACGTCAGGGTCACTGTCGCGTCCCCAATTTGCCCACCGGCGCTGATGGCCGCGCTCCCAGTGGCCTCCGTGAAGGCAAAGCTCGTCCCCCCGCTGACTGTGCCAGAGGACGCATTGGCGAAAGTGGCGTTGAGGATGTTGCCGGTAGCAGCGGTGCTCAGGCCCGTCTCAGCGCACGCAGTGCAGCTCACGCCGGCGACGTGGGAGCTGCCGTCACCAGTAAATGTGACAGTCGTGTAGAACTTGAGCGTCTGCGACTCGCCCAGTCGGAAGGACACCGGAGAAGTCGAGGACGCCTGGTTTGAGAGGGTCACGCTAGAGTTGGAAAGCCTGAGGACATCCACAGCCCCGGTCACCGTCACAGCCGTCTGGAACCACTGCGTGGCCGTCGTGGTGGCAGAAACGAGGCCCGTGTCCGTCGTGCCCGTGTGTAGGCACTGGAGGTAGTACGTGCCCGCCGTGGTGAACGTGAGTGCGACCGTCACGTCCCCGATCTGGCCACTGGCGGCCACAGCAGTCGTGGCCCCCGTCACCTCGGTAAAGGAGAACGCGCTGCCTGTAGACGCGTCAGTGTGGGACGACGAGTTTGCCGTCGTTGTCGTCATTACACTGGCAGCGGACGTAAGATCCGACTTGGCGTAGGCCGTGCACGCGATCCCAACGGGGCTGGAGGCGCTCTGGGGCGTGTACCCCGTGACCGAGTAGAGCTTGAGCGTCTGCGCCATGCCCACGTAGAACTGAGCCGGGGTCGCCGACGTCAGGTCCGCCTGGTTGGCCAGCGTCACCGAGTCGTTCTTCAGCGAGAAGACGTTGACGGCGCCCGTCACGGTGATCTTGGTCTGGAACCACTGGGTGGCGGCAGTCACGCCCAGCGCACCCGTATCCGTCGTGCCCGTGTACAGGCACTTCATGTAGTACGTGCCCGCAGTCGTGAAGGTGACGGTCGCCTGCACGTTCCTGATCTTGTCGCCAACCTTCAACGAGGTGGCCGTGGAGCCGGGGGCATACGTAAAGCTGAATACGGAGCCGGCAGTCGTCAGGCCAGTGCCCGACGTCTGGTTGGCCAGCGTGGCCGTCATTGCAGAGGCCGCCGAGGTCAGGCCGGAATCGCTGTAGAGGGTGCATGCAAGCCCGACAGCATCGCTGGCGACGCCGTCGCTGGTGAAGGCGGCGTTCGTGTACAGGTTGAACACGTTGGGCTTGCCGACCAGGAATCCCACCGCGGTCGCCTTGGACAGGTCGTCCTGCTCGCTGAGCACCAGGGCGGGGGAGTCCGCCGTCTTGAGCTGGAAGACGTCGTAGGCGCCCTTGACGATGACCTCGGTCTGGAACCACTGGGTCGCCTTGATGGAGAGGAGGTTGGCGTCCGTCGTGCCCGTGTAGAGGCACTTCAGGTAGTACGTCCCGGGCGAGGTGAAGGTCAGCTTGACGGTGGCGGTCCCGATGGCGTCCGTGGTCTTGTAGGACGTGGTGCTGGTCGACACGGTGAAAGCGAAGGAGGTGGTGTCCGTAGTATTGGAGGCCGCATTGCTGACGGTGGCGGTCAGGATGGTGCCCGTGGCTGCGGTCGAGAGGGCAGCGTCGGTGTACGCCTTGCAGCTGAGGCCCGCCACGCCGCTGCCGTCGCCGGTGAAAGCCACCGAGGGGTACAGCTTGAAGGTCTTGGCCATGCCCAGTGGGACGGTGACGGCGGTGGCGTCCGAGAAGGTGGCCTGGTTGCTGAGGACCAGGGGGGTGGTGTCCGTGGACTTGAGCTGCATGCCGTCCACAGCGCCCGTCACGACGGCCTTCTTGACGAAGTACTGCGTGGCGTTGAGGGCGGTGGCCGTCGAACCCGTCTGGATGCACTTGAGGTAGTAGGTGCCGGCAGCGTTGAAGGACACCTCCTTGACAGCGTTGATGTCCACGAACTGGCTCTGGGCGGCCGTCGAGACCGCGCCCGAGGACGTGAACTTGAGGGTGAAGGAGCTCTGGCTCGCGCTGCCATCGACGGTGAACACGGCGCCAGCCGACGTGGCGAAGGCGACGTCCGTGAAGGCGGAGCACGTGGCCTCGACGATCTGCCCGTCCGTGGTGGCCAGGGTGCTGGAAGCGGCAGCGTTGATGAGGGTCTCGAGGACCGAGACGTCGACCATGAAGTTCAGGGTGGCGTCGGGGAGGTCGGCGTATGTGAAGTTGAACGCGGTCGTCTGCGCCGAATTGGTGAAGACGACGCCGTCACCGACACAGCTCAACGACACGCCGGAGCGGCTGGCAGGGACGTTGGAGTTGATGTAGATGCTCCCGACGGTCGTGGCGGCCGTCTCGGTGGTCGTGGACGTCAGAGAGAGGGAGGCGGTCGTGGTAGGGGTCGAGCCCGTCACGGCAGCCGCCGTGGTCCCGATGAGCAGGAAGCCCGTCGACGGGCTCGCCTCCGTGCACTTGATGGTGCCGGCCTGGTTCGGGATGTCGACGGCGGGGGTCACGAGGGTGTAAGCCGTGGCGCCTTGGCCGGCCACCCACGCCACGGGCGTCGTGACGGTGCCCCCGCTCGAGGACTTCAGGCTAAAGGCCGCGGGCACGGCGGCCTTGAACGTCGCCGTGACGTTGTCCGCCAGATACGAGGTGACGACGCCATTCGAGGTGAAGTAGACACCAGAGGTCGAGCTGCTGGTCGTGCACGTGTAGGTGGCCGTCTCGCCGCCGATGGTGGTTGCGCCGGCCTTGAATGTGAGCGCGAAGGAAGTGACAGTGCCATCGCCCGTAGCCGTCAACGCTGTGAGAGTCGTGAAGAAGGTCGCGCCACTGCTGACGGTGCACGTCACAGTTGATGCCTTCGAGTTGGGGAGAGTCGCCACACTGCCGTCACCACCCAAGAACTTGACTTTAAGAAGAGACGAGCTGGCAGAGTCGGACGGCTGCACCAGGAGCGTGGTGGCGGCCGTGGGGCTGCCCGTGATTTCCGTCTCGGCGCTGAAGTTCTTGGCGTCCGACGCGCGGAAGGCGGCCGTCTGGGCGTAGATGTGCACCGAGGCGGGGGCGACGACGCGGACGAGGAAGGTGACGGAGGCGGTGGGGAGAAGGAAGCCCAATGTCGATCCTACAACCATCGCAGCCGCAGGCTTGCACGTGTACTGCACCACCTCGGGGACGCTGCCGACGTTGGTGCTCGTCAGGGCGCCGTTCAACGTGAGGGCCTCTGTGCCACCGTCCGTTGTGAAAGTGACCGTCTGTGTGCTCGCCATGGACTGGGGCGTGCTGCCCTGGGGATACGTCAGGCCCGTGCAGTTGAGGGCGACGCTGGCGGTTGGTGCAGCGGCAGTCGAGCCGACATGGACATGTGCGTTGAGCGAACTCGATGCAGTGCTCCCCGTCGTGAGGAGGACAGTCGTGGCCTCGGTGGGCGGCGTCTCAGCGACGCTGGTGGCGGCGGCGAACGCTGAACCATCCGATGCTTTCAGAGCGGACGTCGTTGCCTTGATGTCGAGGGTGGCCGTGGTGAGGACGGCTACCTTGAAGTAGACCGTCTGCGTGCCGATGATGACGTTGGTGCCGTCCGACAGCGCCCCGGAGGCGACGGTGAGGGTGCAGGTGAACTCGTCGGTCTCGGCAGTCGCTTTGGCGGCACCACCCGTGTCAGACCCGATCAGCGTGATGACGGGTGCGGTGGCGGTGGTGGAGTTGATGGCCGTGGCGGTGACCGGGATGGTTGTGAAGTCACTGGCCGCTACATGAATGCATGCGAAAGACCCTGAGCCGCCGGTGGGCGCCGTCAGCGTCGTCCCATCGGCCTTGACCATCTTGATCTTGAAGTACTTGCCCAGGTTGGCGGCCGTCTCGCCGGTAGGGATATACACGGTGGTTGCATCCGTCTCGTTCCTGGAGGCAGTCACGGCCAGCTTGGTGTCGTCCGTCACGGCCGCCGGCGTGGCGGCCGTGTTGTACAGCGTGCGGCCGAGGCTGAGCGCCGAGGCCGCGGCCACCACCTGAATGCCGCCGATGGCGCTGCTGCTGGGGATGACGGCCACGTGGAAGTTGAAGGTGGCGGTGTCGAGGTTGTACGCGCCGCCGTCCGACAGAGTGTTCTGACTCGGCGTGCAGACGAACTTATACAGGCCAGGGTCAGCATTGGAGGGGATCGCGCCCGAGTTGGCTCCGACCAGGGTGAACATCTCGGTAATAGCGGTGCTGGCGGTGCCCGTGATGGTGGTGCTTGTCACCGCTGCTCCTGACCCTGACGGGAAGGCGAGATTGGTGGGAGTCCCTGAATTAGCCACCCACGAAGCCGTGCACGACACAGTTGCGGTACCGGTGTTGCCTGCAGCGTTACCGCCAACAGCTGTACTGAGGTACGTTGGGTAGGCCAGGCCCGCAGCAGGGACCTGGAACTGGAGCAGGCCCCCGAGGGTGGAAGCCGTCGCCCCTTGCGCGACATAGATCGTCCCCTTGTTGATGATCGTGGCGTCGACGGTAGTCGCAGCGGAGAGCACAGTGTTGGCGGCAATCGTGCTGCCGCCCGGGACGTCAATGCCCTTTACGGACGTGCCTGATTGAGGCGACACCGTGACGAACAGGGAGTTAGCACTCGCCACCCCCGCGAGCAGTGCGGCCGCCGCGAGGGCGAGGGCCAGGCGCCGCATGACTCCTGCGTGTGGGCAGACGAGGGCGCGCCGTTGCTGCCAAGGCGCCCGCGCGAACAAATACCATCACTTTACTGTTCTCCTCACCGTGGCCGAAGGGAGGGACGAGTGGTGGACGGCCAGAGCGCGATCCACGTCCAGGGACTCCCTGCACAGCAGTAGCACTGGCGCAGAGAGCGTCAGCGTTTTGAAGAGTGTAAAAAAAGTCGAGCCGGCCGGCCGCTCGCACCCAAGAGCCTCACCTAGCGAAACCCAGCAAGTCGGCAGGCGCAGAAACCCGCCGAAATCTAGCCACAAGAAGCTGTCGCCCCGCGCAGACACGCCGGGGGAACGTACGCAATGCAGAGTAGCCCTTGCGGGCCACAGAGATAGCTCAGAACGGCGATCCACCTCGGCAGTGAAACAGCTGAGATCTGGCAGCAAGGGGAGAAACCCTGATAATATTGGAGTAGGGATGCGGACTGACATGCCAAAGCTTTCATTTTCCGCAAAGGGAAAGGATATTGGCTCGACAGCCGTAGTGCAAACATCATAATTTGCCTACCATGCATATGGACGATTTTATTTTTGCTTATGTTCATCACAGGAGTGTCTTTCTAATTTATTCAAAGCCCTTTCCCCCTTTTCTCTTTCCCAGAAATTGTTTTATGGATATCTGTTGGTGAAGATGAGCGTTCGGCGTTCGGAGACACGCCACGCGAAAACTTTGTGAAATTACTCTTCCTGACTCAATAGCAAAAGTCGATTTCTTCTCCTTGCTGGAGGGCTGTTCAGGCGAAAAAATGGTGCCAGCGCAGTTTTGCTGATTTTCCTTATTCTGTGGCCTGCAAGCAGAGGATTTCTTCAACAGCACTGCCCCTGCCACGATCATTTTTCGCTTCACTCATACCTCTGCTCTAGCTCCGCGAGCATGGGGTCGGGGTCGAACCCCCGCTCCCGCAGCGCCTCGGCCAGCGCGGCCACCTTGGCCCCCTCCAGCCCCAGGCACGCCAGCAGCTCGTTCATCTCCGCCTCCCACTGCTCCGCGGCGCGCGCCCGCGCCCGCTCCTGCAGCAGCGCCGCGGCGTCCCGGCAGAAGGACGCCTGGGCTGCTGCAGCGGAATGATGCTGTGGTGGAGCATGCGGCCGCTCGTCCTCCTCCTCCTCGTCTGCCACCTCCCCCCGCCTCGCCGCCGCCAGCTTGCTACTGCCACTCTTGAAGAAATGCGAGCCCTGCCGCTCCGCCCCCAGCGTGCCCCCCAGGCGGGCCACGGACGCCCGCGCCCCGCTGCGTGGCCGGTGCGGGGAGCACGTGGTCGAGTCGTCGCCGCGGAAGAGCACGGGACCCGGGGGCGCCAGCGGCGGCGCGGGCGAGCGGCCGGAGGAGAACTCTCCTCCCAGGAATGGGTCCACGTAGCGGCGAGTCCGCAGCCCGGCAGGCACGGGGACGCCCAGGGAGCTCGGGCCCGTCGGGGGCGGGGCGGGCTGCGTAGAGGTTGGGGTATGTACGTGCGTGACATGCTTTCGGACCAGTGGGCCCCGCCTGCGAAGGCCCAACTCACCCCCGCTGCCTCGGCCCGCGCCTCGTCCTCCCTCCCCGCCTCGACCCAGCGCCCGAGCTCCTCGCTGTAGTAGAAGCTGCTCTTCTGCCCCAAATGCGCCGTGTGCACCCGCTTCTTCGGGCTCCTGGACGACGAGGACGACCGCTGCGCGCAGCGCGGGGAATCTGTGGCGTGAGAAGCCCGCACCGCAGCAACGGCTCGCTCCCGCCCGCAGCCCAGACGCTCACCGTGAAGCTCAGGATGCGCCCTAGGGCGGCCAGGGGCCCGGGGGCATCGCTCGTGGCCTCCCCGTCCTCGGTCGTCATGCGTTTGTTCGCGCGAGTGCCTGGGGGGTTACGTGTTATGCAAACGCAAGCCTTTGCAGCTACGCCAGGCTCGCGGCTCGACCTCGTGGCGCCCGAAAACGCCAGAGAAGCTCTGACACGAGTTTGCTCGCTCCCCTCTGGACCCCGCGCGCCCTGCTTTCCGCAAGCAGTCTAAAAACACTCGACAGCACCGCACTGACACCGATATCATGGCTATCAGCTTCGTCCTGCTCGTCAACAAGCAGGGGCAGACGCGGCTGGCCAAGTACACGGACAGCGGCCTCTCCTCGGGTGAGTCGGGGACGTGCAGAACACTGCGTATATTATCTCGCTGTTGCCGAGCCCTTCCCGCCCTGCCGCCCCCTCGCAGAGGAGAGGCGCTTCCTCGAGGGGGAGATTGTGCGCAAGTGCCTCCAGCGCACCGACAAGCAGTGCAACGTCGTGGAGCACCGAGACTACAAGGCAGGGAGCGCCGCGGGGGAGCAGGCGGTGGCTGTCTCGTGCTTGTTTTCGCCAATTCCCTGCCCCCCTCGCGGCGCAGGTGGTGTACCGTCGCTACGCCTCGCTCTTCTTCCTGGTGGGCGTGGACGAGGAGGAGAACGAGCTGGCGGTGCTCGAGTTCATCCACGCGTTCGTGGAGTCGCTGGACCAGTACTTTGGCAACGTGTGCGAGCTCGACATCATGCACTACCTCGGCACCGTCCACTTCATACGTGAGGCAGAGTGCTAGCTGCGCCGGCTATCCTACCATCCCCACAGCCACTCATTCGCCCCACCCCCGCCTATTGCGCAGTGGACGAGATGCTGACCAACGGGGCGGTGTCGGACATCAGCAGGCAAAACGTGCTGGGCCCCGTCCAGGTGCTAGCCCGCTCGGTCGACTCCACGGCGTGAAACCTGTCACCTCATACCACCACGTCGTGGTACCCCCGCTCGGCCACCAGACGGTCGAGGTAGGCCAGGACCTGGTCCCGGCGCTGCAGCACGCCCCGCTGCTCCTGCTCCGAGAGCACGCCGTCGAAGCGGGACATGGCGCGCTCGTCCAGGAAGCGCAGCCGGAGGTAGGTCTGCGCCGACACCACCTGCACCGGCCCCGTCTGCGAGGGCGGCGTGTACGGCGGAATGTTCACAGCGCCGCTCTGCGTTATAGATGCCTATCGACGCATTTGAACCTCCCCGCTCACCGAGAAGGCGTTCTCGTGCTGCATGAGCACCACCGCCTCCCTTCGGAACCCGGCCGCGTGGTCGATGAGCACGGCCGAGAGATCCCCGCGCCACCGGGACCCCTCCCAGCGCCCGCGGGCCCAGTGCTCCCCGAACAGGAAGTGGCCGTGGTGCCGGTCCGAGTTCTGCAGCAGCACGTCCAGGATGCGCGCGTCCGACAGCAGCACGTCCTTGCGCACGCCCCACTCGGACTCGGGCACCGTGTGCAGCACGCGGCTCTTGTGCGCGAAGTACAGCAGGGCCCCGTCCCCGACGCTCTCGCCGTCGATCCGCACGTCCCTCCGCAACGCCGCTGCGGGGAACGGACGAGGCTTTGCTCAGTAGACTGCAGCGCCCGCATTCCAAAGCCACCCGCCGTGGTGCTCAGCCACTCACCGGGGGGCACGAGGTCGAGACCGAGCATGAGCGCCAGCTCGTACGCGACCCACTCGGTGGGCACGCGGTGCCAGCCGTCCGAGTCCCCGGGGATGCGGGGCTTGAAGATGGCGCGCACCACGCGGGGGGACGAGGGGTCCTGGACGTGCACCGTGTAGGAGGGGTGGCTGTAGGGGCCCGTCGGCTCGTTGCGCTCGGCCCGCACCACCTCCCCCTCCCGCAGCACACGGCGCAGGTCGTCGTGGGCGCGCAGCAGGGACGCCGGCAGGCACGCGGCCTGCATGTCCCGGGCCTGCCGCTCGCTCAAGCGCGCCCCCGCCCGCGCCAGCGACTGGCTCGCCAGCGCCACGAGGCTCTCGAGGCCCAGGCCGGGCGCCACCCCCGTCAGCGACGCACGCGTCCGCACCACCACCTCGGCCGACCGCCCGTCCGCGCCGCGCCGCACGGCCGCGTGCGTGCAGCAGAGCGCGCCGGGGTGCTGCTCCGTGCACTCGTCCAGCAGCTTCGTCGCAGACATGCTCAGGAAGAGGTCCAGCGCCGTGCGGTCCCTGCCCGCCTCCACAGGCTCCCCGCGCAGCGCCGTCCGGGCGGCCAGCGCATACGCGGCTGCGTGAGACAAAGCAATGTTTGGTTCACCAGTCCCGCCTTCCCAGCTCGCCCCGCCAGCCGTGGAAAAGCTCACCCGAATGCAACAGCGCCGTCAGCTCCTGCGCCTGCCCCTGGAGCTCCTCTTGCTTGGAGGCCAGCGTTTCCAGACAGCTGAGGACATCCTCCACGTCCACCAGCCAATCAGGCTCGGCGGAGCCCACGTCCGCGTCCGCGCGGGGGGTCAACAGTGCCGGAACCCTAACTGCATCGGGGGCTGCGGCGCTCGCTTGTGAAACGCGGCGGGCACAGCACCAACCTCGAGAACGACCTCTCGTCGCATCACTGACGCCGAGCGCGAGGGCCCGCGGGCGGTCTCCAGCTCCGCCACATCGCTCACCGCCCTCCCGCCCTGCCTTGCGGCCGCTTCCGGCCAGGACGGCCCCGCTCGCTTGCTTGCCGCGAACGCTAAGCTCGGCGGCGCGCGCATGGCACGGCCCGGCCGGGCGGGGGTTGGAAAGCACCGCAGCGCGCATCGCGTCGGGTCACGTGGCCATGGCGAGGGGATAGGCTCAGTTTCCGGACGCAAGGTGTCGCCGTCGCGGAGTGGAATGTGACGGCGGCGCGAGCGGTCCCGCTTACTTCAACACAGTCTGTCCAGTCTGTCCAAGCGCCCGCGTCAGTTCTTCTTCTGAGCCGGCTCGGCCCCCTTTGCAGGGGCGGCGGCGGGGGCGGCCTGCGGGGCCCCGCCCGTGGTGGGGAGCCCCACGTATACCTTGAAGGCGTCGTAGATGCCCCACTGCATGCCGGTGAGGGTGCCGACCATGGCGATGCGGAGGGCGAGGCCGCGGGTGAAGAGGTTGTACCACCCCATCTCGCGCACGATGTCGCCGACCGTGGACCCCTTCTGCGAGTTGAGCTTGGACACGAGGTTGTCGGCCGGCTGGCTGACCACGGCGCATAGCACGCCCGCGATGTAGCCTGCCAGGAAGGAGACACCCAGCTGCTCCGTCTTGGTGCACTCGCTCTTGGGCTTGGGCACCACCGTGCGGTACAGCAGCTGCACCGTGTTCTCGAACGCCCCAAACTTCATCATCGTGTAGGGGATCTGGCGGCCCCACAGCGCCCCCAGGCCCCGGAACAGCGCCCCCGTGCCCTCCTGCGCCACGAACTTGGGCATGCCGTCTGCGGGGGAGGGGCGCATCCGGGTCGGCGGGTCAGCGGACGCGGATCAGGAGCTGACGCCTGCGGCTGAGGCTGCAGCACGCACGCGCGCTCACCCATGAGCCCCTTGGCGTACCCCGGCGTGGTCTGCACCTTGACCTTGATGGCCTCGAAGGGCGCCAGGGCGATGTCGGCGATGAACTCGGCGGACGCGGACCCGGCCAGGTAGATGATCGACTGGTACTTGCGCGTCATCTCCGGGCCCGCCATGTCGGCGTACGTCTTCTTGAAGTACTCGTAGAAGCCGAACTTGCACGCGCCCTGGGCCGAGTACCCGAGCTGGGGCAGAAAGGGGAAGGAGGTGGTGTTGCTCTACGCAGCCGGGGCGCGCAGCGGATGGACACGACCAGTGGGTCGCAACTCACCAGGGTGGGGAACCAGCCGCGCACGAGGCCCCGCATGCCCTCCTCGCGCATCACGGTCCCGAAGCCAGTCGCGATGGAAGGGTACTTGGCCGAGTTGGCCTGCATGTTGCACTTGACCACGTCGAGCGGCGTCACGGCCATGTGCGTGAGGCCGCAGGCGAGGGTGCCGCCGATGGCGCAAGCCGTGTAGAACTGGGACGAGTACAGCTCGATCCCGGACGCCGCCAGGAGCGGGGCGCGGGCGCCCTGCGCGGCACAGCGAGCGGTGCGGGCGGGGTCGCGGGCCCGGCTGTCCAGGCCCAGGATCGCGGCGGGGACGCCCGTCGCCCACGCCAACCGGCCCTCACAGAAGCCGCGACGCGACGGCGGGCGAGGGCATGCCGCAGGTCCGCGCTCGCGGGACGGAAATCAGGGGGCAAGGAGAACCCGAGCGCCCTGCACGCTCCCGAGGCGGCAGCGCGCCCGTCGAGCCCGCGGGTGGCTGTCAAACATCACAAACGTACGCGACAATGCGCTGGAGGACGCACGCGGGTCCAGGGTCGCCCGGACTCGAGACAGCTGCGGTCCGACCGCTCGCGCGCGCAAGAGAGTACGCGGATCCTCGCGGCCAGTCACCTGCTCCCTCGCGAACTGGGTCGCGACGCCCATCCCCCCCGCCTCGCGCTGCGCCATTGAGTTCTCCCTCGCGACGCTCTGCCCGACGAGCAACGGCGCTCCGTCCCTGGTGTCGCACGCGCACTTGAGCAAAAGTGTCAAGCCGAAGCCGCGATGGCTTGGGAAATTGTCCTCGAAAACCCTTACGTCAGTGCTGGAATGGCCGTTTCAAAACATCTAGGCGTCCTGCATGCCCAGCAATCACTCCACGCGTACTGCACCCGCGCTCACTTCCTTCCCTTGCGCCGCTTGCCCCGACGCCGCATTCCCCCGACCATGACGGCCGCCAGCGACTTAGGCAGGGACGGCTGCGGGAAGGGCAAGAAGGGCGGAAGGGATTGACGGGCGTCCGCACCCTAGCCACGGTTCGGTCGCATGGGGCATCCCCATGGCCACGCCCACCTTGCCAGAGGCCGTCACTCCATCCCCCGCATCGCTCCCCTCCCCGCCTCGGTCCCCTGCCTCCTCGTCCCCCCTGTCCTCCTCCCCGCCCTCTTGATGCCCCTGGGTGTACGCCTTCATGCTCTCCCTCACCCGGTCCACCAGCCCCAGCCCTCGCGGCGTCGTCACCACCCCCGTCGTCGCCTCCCCGACCGACGCGGGGCGGCCCGCGGCCTCATTCCCGCCCCCGACGCTCCCCTCGTCGCTGACCCGGCTGACGCTCGACTCAGAGGCAGGCCGCGACGACCCACTGGCACCCGCTGCCACCCCGCCCTCGCCTTCGCCCTCGCCCTGCTCGCCGGTGCGGGACCGTGCGGCATCCTGTGCCGCACCCTCCTCCCCCCCCGCCGAATCGGCCTCGAGTTGCAACTTAATTCCCTCTCCACCCACTCCCTGCTCCTCCTCACCCGCCGGGGCCAGCGCCTTCCCCACCCTCACCCCGTCACCCTCCTCAGCCTCAACGGGCGTCCCCGCGCCCTCGCCCGCCTCGCCAGCCTCGCCAACCTCCCCGCTCTCGCCAATCTCAGCCCTTGCGCTCCCCTCGTTGTCCGAACCCCGCGCCTCTCCTGCCCCGCCCCCCTCGGCCACTGCCAGGTGGAGGGCCTCCGCTCCCCCCGACGACCGATTCGACGCCAGGATGTGCGTCCGCGTCCACCCGACACTGTCGCTGAGTGGCGGGGAGTGGCCGGGCGCACCGCCCCCGCCCGCCCCGTTGGCTGCGGCACCCCGGGGCACCACAGGGGGCGAGGGCAGGCGGCGCAGGGGGCCCTTGGCCGCGTCAGGCGCAGCCACGGGCGGGGTCCGCGACGCCTCCTCGTCGCCGTCCCCCTCGGCGATGACGTACAGGCCCCGCGCGGACCCCTCGCCTTTCGCGGCCTTCTGGGCCGAAGCGGGGGGGGCGCTGGACCGCGAAGCGCCTTTCCCGCTCGCCCCCTTGCTCGCAAAGCACCCCATGGTTACAAAATGGCCACGACGATGGGAGAGGCGGCCGCGCGGCGCGGCCAGCGGCCGGGACGTCCTGCACAAACAAGGAGTGGTGGCGCGACATCATTGCAGCCGACATTGGCGGCCAGAAGAACAGGACAGCATGAGATACGTTGAAAGCGTTCGTGGAGTGGACAGCGCGGCGCTGGCATCGCCGGGCAAGCTCCGGAAGGGACGGGGACGGCACGGGATGTGATGGGCAGCCGCGCGAGGCCGCCAACGCACCGGCGCCGGTCCTCGTGATGGCTAGAGACTTGAAACACCACAAATATGCGTAGACAGCGGCACTTGTCGCTGTCCTATCGCCGCTTTGACGCACCCACAGCGAGAGCGCAACAGGGAGCCTGCTGTAGCGCGATTCCACGTTGGTGACGGACTCGGAACAGCTCACATTGGCTGTCTTCACAGCAGCAAGTGAAACCGCAAACTCTAATAAGCAAGACGTTCAAGCATCGACACTGCTGGCCTGCGCATGCGCCAGCCCGCCCTCGGCACTGCTCTTGACGACCACGACGGGCGCGGCCAGGTGGTGGGCCACGTAGAGGGACACGCTGCCCAGGCCGAGCACAGCCATGACGCCGCTGCGGAGGGCGCCCATGCCACGTGACCCCACCACCACGAGGTCCGCGCCGTTGCTCTTGGCGTAGTGCACCAGCGACGCGCCCACCTCGGACGCACCGCCCTCGGGCGCCAGTGGTCGGTACCACAATCGCTCCTGGGGCACCCCCTGCCCCGCCGCATCCCTCAGCGCTGCCTCGCAGCACAGCCTGGCCGTGCGCATGGCCTGCTCCCGGTCCGCCTCCCACTGCGACTGCCCGAACGCGGCCAGGGCGGGGGCGGCCATCTCGTCCATCACCGGCAGAGGCACGGGAGGCGCCACAGACACCACGTGCACCTCGTCCCGTGACTGGCGCAGGTGGCTCAGGTACCACCGGGACGCGGCTGCCGAGTGCTCGGACGCATCCACCGCCAGCACCACGCGGCGCGGAGGGGCGTCGTGAGATGCACCGTGTTGTTCTGGCCCAGGACTAGCGCCCGCCTCCTCGCCCTCCCCGCTGCCCTCGTCTGCCGCGGCCGGGGTAGCCCCCCGCACCACCGCGACGGGACACGACAAGTGGCCAACCAGGAAGTCGCCCACGGAGCCTTGCCTGCAGAGGAGCGCGAGAAGCAGCTGAGCGCCATGGCACAGGCAGGCGAGCACTGACGCTGGCCCCCTGCCCACCCCAAGCCCCCAGTCACCCGACGAGGGACAGCACGGACCTCCGCACCACGCCGAGGCCGCGGCTGCCCACGACCACGAGCTCTGCGCCGCGGCTCTCCGCCAGCGCCGCCAGCGCAGGCCCGGCCCCCGCGCCGCCCTCCACCGTCACTGCCTCCACCCTCACGCTCCCCGCCCGCGGGCCCAGCGCGCCCTTGGCCTCTGCCTCGGCCTCACTCAGCGCCTCGTCCAGCAACGCGCGCGCCGCCCGCTCGTCCGTCCGCGCCGCCTCCCGCTGAATCTCCTGCCACGACGCCAGCGCCGCAGCGGACAGCCTGGGTGGCCAGGTGGTCGTGGGGAGCACTGTCACAGCGGCGAAGAAGGAAGCAGCACTTGCCCACGCTCCCTGCACTGCAAGGCTCACTCGGGCACGGCAGCGGGGGCGCCCGGCATCACGTCCGCCCGCGGTGGCTTGCACGTCGCAACCACCACCGTATCGCCCTCACGCACCGCATTCCTGCGGATGATACGCCACAAACGCTTGTACGCGCCCGACGCGGCCCAACTGACCGCGCCTAGGTGGCGCATCCCCCCCCCCCACCTCATCGTCCACGCCACGACGCGCTCCGAACTCTCCGTGTCATCGATCGCCACCAACACGGTGCGATGACCGTCCTCATTCGCCAGCGAGCCCGGCATCGCGGCTTCCGCACGCTTGCACGGCAGAAGGTGGCGATGGTTTGAGCAATCCTCGAGACTCCTTAGGGCTCCGAACAGCGCGTCGCTTGCACAAGATGACAATGATCCCCGCACAGCCCGGCAAGAGGCCGAAAACGCGCTGTCGGCCCGTCGGTCCTGTCTGAATGACTGTGCCAGCCCACCCTGTCCTCGCGCGGCTTCCCTGGGCGACGCGACTTGAGCCAGGCACTGTTTGTATCATCTTCGTCCGCAGGGTCTCTGTAGCGGATCCCGAAACCCCTTGCAGCGCTCGCATTTCGTCGCACCCTCCAGGGCCGCCGAGTCCGCCCGCAGAGGCCGTCTCTTCGCGCGTCGAGCAGGAAAGCGCAATTTCATTCGAATCAATACACGAATCGTCCCTTACTGTCGATCCTCGGCGCGTCCACGCCTCGGGCGGGGATGGCTGGCCTTTTAGCTCCCGCCGCGGACGCCCGCGGAGCGCATGGGGCCCGCGGGAGCGCCATGGCGCACGGATTGCCGTCCTTCACCAACCTGAAGGTCCTCGCCAGCGTCACGTCGCTCATCGACGAGGCCCAGCCGGGCGCGCCCGGCCCACGTCAGCGCCAGGCCAGCGCCGGGCCTCCCGCCGCTGCGGCGGCGCCTCGACGCGCCCAGGGCAGTTCCAGGTTCCGGTGAGGCGCTGTGGGGCAACGAAGCTGGACACAGGCACTGTGTATGTATCCAGGCAAGGCGAGACGCGCCCCCCCTGCACCATCGTTGCAGGGGCGTGAGCTGGCACAGCCAGACAGGTCGCTGGAAGGCGCAGATCAAGGTCAGCGGCCGCGACGTCAACCTTGGCCGGCACCGCTACGAGGTGGAGGCAGCCCGCGCCTACGACAAGGCGTGTTTGTGTGCGCGTGGGCCGGGGGCCGCCCACCTCAACTTCCCAGAAGTGGGCGGTGGCAGGGGTGAACATGCAAGTGGTGTTCCACATGAGTGGAATTGCCGACGCCTCACCCACACGCACTGCATGGTTCTCTCTGCAGTCCGACTACTCCGCTCTCATGCTGTGGCTGCGGTCGATGGATGTGCTGGAGCTGGCGGCGGAGATGCGCGGGTCCGAGTGCCGCAGCCACCAGCAGACGAGTCGCTTCCATGGTGTGCGCAAGAACAAGCGCACCGACAAGTTCGAGGCATACATACGCGTGCAGGGGAGGCACGTGCACCTTGGGTGCCACGCCAGCGAGGAGGTGAGACGCTCTCTAGCACTCTCACTAGTGCCGTGCTGTGGGAGAGGCGAGGATTTAAGCATGCTTGACACCCCATGTTCACCTGGTCTTGCTGTGGTGCAGGAGGCGGCGCGGTGCTACGACCGCGCAGCCCTGCACCGCCACCTCCACCCGTGGATGCACAGCCACCTTAGCACCGCAACTGCGCCCCGGTCATCCGACGATGACGAGGAGGAGGAGGGCGGCAGGGGAGGGGCCAGGCAGGCGCGCGGCCGCCGCCCCACGGCGCTGCACCTCAACTTCCCCGCGAGTGCGTACGCGTCTGAGGTGGCGTGGCTGGCGCGGACGGCACTGGACGACGTGGCGTTGGCCATGCGCCACGAGCAGGGGGGCGGGGCGGGGGAGGCGGGGGAGGGAGTGCTGGCCGCGCGTGTGCCCAACCCGCGGGGCCCGCTGCCGGGGTGGCACATGACCACGAGGAGAGGGGGCAGGGGTGACGAGGCGGGGGGGAGTGGGGGTGGCAGCGGGGGCGTGGTGGGGGTGGACGCGGTGCTGGCGGGGAAGGCGGCGGCGTTGGATGGGGTGGTGGCGCGGCACGCGAGGGAGGGGGGGGACCTGGCGGCGATGCTGGCGGCGCTGGTGGCGGGGAAGCAGGCGGGGCAGGACAAGACTGGTGGGGAGAGAGCGTGGGGATGCGGCTGTGAGTGGCGAGCACATATGTGACTCTTTGTGACTGCTGCTGACTTGCTCACCTGTTCCCGCAGCCCCTGCGACCGCCCCTGCTGCCGGACATGTGATGCGCCCTCAGCCGACGCGCCTGGGAGCATCCGCACCCACGCAACTAGCCACGCGCTCAGCTGCCCCGTCGCCGGCGCACCCCAACCCCGCGTCCACGCCCAGCCAAGCACCCCACCAGGCACTCCATGCAGTACCGGGCCAAGCGCATGCATTCGACGCCCTGCCCCTCACCTGCGACGCGGTGTCCCAGTGGCTGTCGGGCCCCCACGGCGCGGCCTTCCTGGCCCAGCTGGCCCCGCACCTCGCGGCAGCCATGGCGGAGGGGGCACTGCCGATGGCTGCGTGGGAGCCAGTGCAGCAGCCGTGCCTGGATGCCTCACATCCGCACGCACATGCACACGTGTCCCCTGGCCATGCGACGCCGCCCTATTCCCCCACGCTCAAGGACCAGGGCGGGTGCACTCCCGTGATGGACTCGACGGACCCCTGTCTCTCAGCGTAGGTGCACGCGTGGGGTGGTGGGGTGTCGCATGGGGACGTGCTGCACTCGAGCCGCAGCACGAGGGACCTGGGGGAGGTGGAGCTGGGGGGCGTGGATGGGGCGTGCGTGGCGGCGTCTGCGTCTGCGTCCACCTCTGTGATGCAACGAGGGGGGGAGACGGGGGCAGTGGGGGCGGTGGGGGCAGGGGCGTCGGAGAGGTGAGGGGACAGGAAGGGCGAGGATGAATGGTGAGATGCTGAGCATGAGTCTCTCATCTCCCATTCCCATCGTGTTGTGTGTCTGCAGCCTGGTTTCCCCACACGTGGCGTGGCCGGCCAAGCGTCGCAGCGTGGAGGTGGGGGTGGAGGACGCGAGGGGGGGCAAGCGGGGGAGAGGAGAGGGACAGTAGGGAGAGAGGGCGCGATTGCGTGGCTGTATGCGCGCAAGCATGATTGGCGTGACTGCCTCTGTTCAACGCACGGTCGGGCAACAGAGGAAGGCTAGCGCAGCTGCAGCGTTAGCAGCAAGCGTCTGTCTTCATGACACGGTGGGTGTTCCCCCCAGGAACCCCCACAGTGCCCAGGTGCTGGGGGGGGCGGGGGCGGCAGAGGCCTCGCCACGCGCACTCTGAGAGGAGAGATGGGAGAGTCAAGCAGTGAGGAGAGACGACTGCCATGCAATCACTCACTGCGTACACCGCTCCCGCTCACCTCCACCCACTGCCTTGCCTCTGCCTCGTCCGCCTGCTCTGTAAGACGCGCCCTCAGCTCCGACACCTGGCGACTGCGGAGAGGGACGAGTGAGGCACTGACATCGTACGTGCGCGTTCAGTGAACCTGTTCCTGTCAGCCACACCCACGCACGCCTCACCGCAGCGTCTGCAGCTCCCCCTCCATCTCCGCGCATCTCTGCCTCCCTCTCTCCGCCTCCCTCTCCGCATCCGCGGCCCTCTGCCTCGCCCCCTCCGCCTCCCTCGCCAGCCCCGCCTTCTCCTCCCGCAGACGACCCACCTCCCCCTCCAACTGAAAGGCCTCCGCCTGCAAATGGGTAGATGAGGATCACTCAACATGCACATGGTAGACGAGGATCACTGATAGAATTACTTAGCATGCATGCGGTGCGCATGGTCAGCCATCACCCACGTCTCCCCTCTCCCTCGCCTGTGCCTCCACCAGCTGTCGCCGCGTCATGGCCAACTCCCGCTCCAGGGCGGGGGAACGAGGGACACCGCGCCACGACCACTCCTGGGCAGCACCCGCGACTGCACCCACAGCACCCGCAGCAGCACCCGCACCCCCACTTGCACGCGCACTGCCACCCACGCCACCCGTGCCGCGTGCGCCCCCACTAATCCCCTCCTCGGTGTCCCCCTCGTAATCTCCCTCGCCCTCGCCCTCACGCAAAGTGCGACCATCACTCGCCGCACCCTTCATGTCCTCCCCCGCCCCTGCCTGCGCCTGCATGGGCCCCGTCTGTGGCAGTCGCCGTGGCAGCGTCCCCCGGGCAGTGGAGACGCGGATGGGGGAGGCAGACAGAGGGGGGGGGGAAGGGACACTGCGGGACATGTGAGATGCATGGCGAGGGTCAGTAGCACCATGCTAATGCTCAATCATGCCTGGACAGCTGACAAAGTCTGCAGGTCTTGCACCTGAGGCCAGGCACGACCGCTGCGGCTGCCTGCGCCCCTTCTCCCCTCCCCTTCGTCGCCTCTGCCCCGCTCTCCTCCACTCGCATCACCGCCACTGCGCTGCGCTCCCTGCGGCCGTCGTAGCCCCCGAACGCCACCAGGGCACCCCCCGCCTCCCACGCCACCACCGTCAGGCCCTGGGAAAAAGCAGGGGGAGGGGGGGTTCCACAACAGTGAGTTGAGTTGCTGGTGTGACTGCGGCACCAGCTGCCACATCTGTCACTGCCACATACAATTGCCCCTCACCTCCGCAGCCAGCTCGTAGCCCCCTTCCTCCACCGGCACCCTCCTCCACGCCAGCTCGACCGCGGCACCCGCAGCGCCCGCGTCCAGGTGAGACCCGGCGCGGCGGGGACGGGGGTGGTGGCCAGAAGAGGCCGCGGGTGCAGGGGAGACGACGTCAGAGGCACGGGACAGCACCAGCAAGTCACTGCAGAAAGGGGAACTCGTGATACATCCGATGCTTGGCTACACAGGACGACAGCACAGTGCATCTCTCTAACACAAACAACCCGCCACCCCCTCACCTGCACGCGGCCCCCGCTTCCCCGTTCACCCCCCCCACCAGGTACCACCTTCCCCCCAGCGCCGCAGCGGCGTGGCTGGCGCGCGGCCCCGGGTCGTCCCCCTCCGCGGCCAGGCACTCCTCCATGGGCCTCCACCGCAGGGCATCCACGTCCAGCAGCCAGGCGTCATTGAAGCAGTGGGACAGGGAGCCACCCCCGTACACGGCCACCTGAGACGCGCTCACCCTGAGAGGGATGGGGTGCGAGATGGGTGTGGGCATGGGCAGCCAAGCACACTCGCTGCCCTGCCTTCCCTGCCCCGCCCCACCTGACTGCGGTGTGCCCCGCCCTGGCCCCCGGTCCCTCCCCTGCGTCGGCCCTGGTCCATGCCATGGCCTTGAGGTCCAAAATATATGCATCCGACAGGGGCTCACGGCTGGGGCGCTCCCCGCCATACACCACCACGCGACTGCCCACCTGGGAGTGGGTGGAAGGGGGAGAGAGAGTGGCAAGGTAGTGAATAGCAGACAGGGTGCGTTTCATGAAGTCATTGGCATGCCCGTGAACCACCCTCCTTCTCTACTTCAGTCTCTCACCATGGTCACTGAGTGGCCCCCCCTCCGCGTGGGTGCCTCCCCCGCCGTCTCCACCTCCGCCCACCGCCCGTCACGGGTGTCAAAGGCAAAGACGCGGACGTGGGAGTCGATGCAGGAAGAGGGGTGGTGGCCGCCAACTGAGGGAAAAAGGGAGAGAGGGGAGGGGGTGTGAGAGAGTGAAGGCAGATGCAGGGTCGTGTGACCCCAGCACGTGCTTGCGCGCTGCACAGTTGCTATCCTTGCCATCACCCACCAACCAGCGTCTCTCACTTGTGAGCAGCGTGGCCCCCCACGCCACCATGCCATGCCCCGCCGCGGGTGCTGGGCATGGGCCGGCAGAGTCGCCTCCCCAGTGCGTGCCCGGGTGCAGCATCTCCCACTCCATGGACGGCAAGTCCAGGCGCCACAGATCTGCAAGCAAACCACGACGGGCACTGCTGCGATGCCCCCGACGCTTCACAAGACAGCCCATACTCCGGATGCCGCAGTCGTCCTCACCGTTGAGGAGCCTCCCCCGCGAGATCCCCCCGAAGAGGTACATGGAGTCACCCAGCACGGCGCAGGCGTGGTCGTGGCGGCCCAGGGGGCGGGGGTGGCTGCCATGGGTCACCTCCACCCACGTCAGGGGGGGGAAGGGGGGAGGGGCAGAGGAAGGGGACGGGGGAGCAGGGGTGGGGTTGTCGAGGGGAGCGGGGACGTCCCGCTGGCAAGCCTTGGACCTGCACGGGAGAGAACAAAGGAAAGGGAAGGAGGGCCCTGTCATGGCAGTCCAGTAATCATGCATGCACCTGCGCCGGCGTTCTCCTCTCACCACCACGTGGCCTCGTCGTGCTCCAGCTGCTGCACGTACCGGAACATCGCCTCGGCACGGGACATGGAGCCCAGCTGAGACCACGCCAGCCACTGCAGCAGAGAGGGCGGGGAAACCGTGACACTCTGTGCAAACAACCGGTTTTCTCAGTGCAAAACTCGCTCCATGCCCTTGCCTTGGTCGACTCCACCACATTCCATCCCCAGGGACGCGGTGTGGCGTTGGGACCCTCGAGAGCCTGCTGCTTAAGTGCGTACAAGAGCAGCCGCGTCTCGTCGCTCAGCGTGAGGCCCGCGCCGGGTCCCCCCGCCTCGAGCGACGCCGCGTGGCGCTCCACCAGCTTCACTGCCGCATGAAAGCGCTCAGGGTAGGGCAGCGGGCATGGGGACTGCGGCAGAGAACACGGAGCGCAGTGTCTCGGGCGCTGTGAAGGGGCGCGCCGGGGACGGGCCGGCTCCGCGCCCGAGCGTCACCTCCGCAGCTGCCATTCTTCGTAGCGCAGAAGTTGCGAAGCCTGTCCTAGAGGCTCATCACTTGGCAGGGGTCAGAAAGCGAAGTTGGGGTGCAGTTGAGCCAAGCAACCGTCCCGCGCCGGCCCATGCAAGAGGGATGCAACGATGGCCAAGTGGACAGGCAGAGGATGCGCCGCGGAGTGCTGCAGATGCCTCTGACGTGCGCAGGGCTCCGCTCTGGCGAGCGTCGCTGGCGCGGGGATCCCAGCGGCGCTGCGAGCTCCGTGTGCGCACTGACTTGGCCATTCGCGATCGCTGCGCAGGACGGCATCACATCGCTCTTCGGCTCTCGTCTCGCACACGACGGCCAGCGATTCCCAGCTGTTGTGAGACGTCAAGAGCACCTGGCTTGCGGCGAAACGCATATCGCGCACCCTCTGCTGACGCAGGCGCGGATCGCCATCGATCATGGGGCGCGGGAGGGTGAGGGCGGTGCCGCTGGGGGCCGCATGGTGTGCCGGCTGCCTTGTGCGCCGGTGCGCTGCTATCTGCATGCCGGTCGCTTGCTCACACGACAATCGCGATGAGTGTGGGTCTGACGTCGAGCAGGAGGCCTCAGCGGGCCCGCTTTCCGGCCAGCCGTCCCTCGCGTTTGCCCAGCGCTGGGCCGTGCCGGCGGGGCGCCCAACTAGCCCCCCCCCGCCTCTGCGCGCTTGCATGTAGCTGTGCAACTCGCCGCAGGGACGTGGCAGCGGTGGCGGGGGCCGCGGGGGCCGCGGCAACGAGAAGCGCTTTTTGCGCCGGCAGTTCAAGGAGAAGCGCGACGACGTGTGGAACCAGGACAAGGACGGGGGCAGGCGAGGGACATGTCCGATGTCATCCGCGTCGCGGCGTTGTTCGGCGACGAGCCGCGACGTGGCGCGCTGCTCCCGTGCCCCCCAGAGGCCGCCACGGCGACGACGGCCGCGTGACGGCTGCGGCGATGGAGAACGCCGGCTTTGAGGCATACTACAAGGCGCAGGGGATCGTGCCCGAGGAGGAGTGGGGCGCGTTTATGGATGCGCTGCGCCGGCCCCTCCCCCTCACCTTCCGCATCAATGGGTCGGGGCACCACGCGGCAGCGCTGCGGGACAGGCTCAAGGCGAGCACACGAGAGTTGGATGGTTGTGATCGTCTGTAAACTGCCTGCCTGCCTGCCTGCCTGCTTGCTTGCTTGCTTGGCCATCCCCTTGCGCCCGCGTTCGCTCTTCCCACGTCACCCACCCGCCACTCATCACGTGACCCCCGCAGTCCGACTTCATCTCCCACTTCACCTCTGGCCCTGTGGAGGTGGGCGGCGACGTCCTCGACCCCCCCCGCCCCCTCCCCTGGTACCCGCTCGAGCTGGCATGGCAGATGGAGCTGTCGCGGAGGCAACTGCGCAAGACCGAGGTAACTTGAATGGGGGTGGTACACTGACTCTGCCGTTCTCCCACAAGCCCAGTCATGACTCGCACCCACCCTCACTGCTCTCCTCAGACCCTGGAGTCCGTGCATGAGTTCATGAAGCTGCAGAACGACGCGGGGGGCATCACGCGGCAGGAGGCGGTGTCCATGGTGCCGCCCCTCTTCCTGGAAGTCGAGCCCCACCACCGCGTCCTGGACATGTGCGCCGCGCCGGGGTCCAAGGCGAGGGAGGGGTGGGAGGGGGGTTGGCAAGCATGGCGACCCACCCAAGTTAAAGCGTGGCGCGACTGTCGAAGTTGTTCACCCCTCTCTACATCCCTTGCTCATCCCAGACGGTTCAGATTCTCGAGGCCCTCCACAGCGGCAACGAGGCCATCCCCCAGGGCTTCGTCATTGCCAACGACGCCGACGCCAAGCGCTGCAACCTCCTCACCCACCAGACCAAGCGGCTGTGCTCCCCGTGCATGGTCATCACCAACCACGAGGCGCAGAGCTTCCCCATCGTCAGCCACCCCGTCACCAAGGTGAACAGAGGGGGCTTGTGTTAACATAGCACCTCATGCACCGCCGTGTGTCGCTCACTGCCCCTCAGTCGCTGCCTCTCATTACGCCACTCTCTCTCTCACACGCACATGCAGACCCGCCTCGGCTTCCACCGCATCCTCTGCGATGTGCCCTGCTCTGGCGACGGCACCCTCCGCAAGAACGCCGACATCTGGCGCAAGTGGAGCGCCAGGAACGGCAACAGCCTGCACCTCCTGCAGTTGCGCATCGCACTCCAGGGGTGCCGGCTGCTGGAGGTGAGACACAGGATGGATGGGACGAGCACCGCGGCCATGACCGTGACCGTCTCTTGACATCTCAGTGTCCCTTCCATGTCTCTCTCTTTGCAGATGGGTGGTCGGCTGGTGTACTCCACCTGCTCCTTCAACCCCGTGGAGGACGAGGCGGTGGTGGCGGAGGTGCTGCGGCGGTGCGGGGGCGGCATGCGGCTGGTGGACGTGGGGGGGGACCTGCCCGCGCTGAGGAGGTCCGCGGGGCTGCACAAGTGGGTGGTGCGGCACGAGGGGGGGGGCGCGCCCCCCCTGCACCTGGCCAGCTTCGACGAGGCGGAGGGGGCCGAGGGGGCGAGGCTGGTGCCCAGCATGTTCCCGGCGGGGGACGAGGCAGAGCTGCACCTGGAGGTGAGGGTTTGTGGGTGTGTGTGTGTGTGTGCATGTGTGCGATGCTCATCTCACACATCCCCTCCCCTCCCCTCTCCCCCAGCGCTGCATGCGTTTCCTGCCCCACCACTCGGACACGGGTGGCTTCTTCGTGGCGGTGCTGGAGAAGGTGGGGGACTGCGGGCGGGTGCCCTTCCCGGAGTCGTGGGCGGCGCTGGACAAGCGCAAGAGGAGGAGGAGCGAGGGGGCCAAGGAGGTGAGGGGGAGGGGAGGGGGAGAGATGGAGGTGATGTAGCCTATGTATCGCTCACACCCATGCTGCCTGTGCTCATTTTCGCAGAGTGGGGGTGCGGAGGGGTCGACTTCTCCTCCCACCAAGCGGTCGCACGATGGGGACGAGGCAGCGGCGAAAGATGCCGATGCGGGGGGCCAGGGTGGTGCAGGGGAGGGCGACGAGGCCGGTGCTGTGGGGGACGCTGATGTGGAGGGTGGTGTGGGGGCTGCGGGTGTTGAGGGCGAGGGTGAGGGTGGGGAGGGCGCTGTGGCGGAGGAGGGTGCGGGGGAGGGACTGGGCGTGGCAGCGGCAGGGGCGGCAGCGCCGGCGTTGGGCGGCGCGGCAGACGCATCTGCGGGGGTGGGCCTGGGCGAGGCGGACCCCCTGCCGGGTCCCAGGGGCGGGGGTGGGCGGGCACGGGAGGGGACGGCGGGGAGGCACCGCGCGCTGGACCCCATCCTGCCCGTCACGGGTGAGTGGCGGTGGACGGTGTGTGCTGCGAAGGGTTGGCGAGGCTGCCCCTGCACTCACACCCGCACCCCTCTCTTGATCCCCCCTTCCCAGGCGCGGGCGTGGTGGAGAGCATCTCCGACTTCTACGGCCTGTCTGGGATGCAGCACCTGCGCGCGCTGCTGGTGACGCGTTCGGACGCCAACGACAAGCCCAAGAAGATCTACTACATCACGCCACAGGTCAAGCACCTGCTGGCGGTGGACGTGCGGGAGTCGCTCAAGGTCACGGCGCTGGGGGTGAAGGTGTTCGAGAGGCAGAAGAACAAGGGCGCGGGGTGCGACTTCCGACTGTCGCAGGAGGGGCTGCCGCTGCTGGTGCCCCACCTGACCAAGCAGACGGTGCGGCCGACCGTGAGGGAGTTCCGGTGAGTATGTGGGGAGGAGTGTGTGTGTGCGAAGAGGCGCTTTCAGAGAGTAACAGGGGTGCGAGTCCGTGACACACTACAAGCGCAGGGGCCTGCTGGAGCTGCGCGGGCTGCGGATGGGTGCCAGCCAGGACGGCCGCACCACGCTGAGCGACGCCAGGACGACACAGGAGCTGGACGCGTGCCTGCCGGGGTGCCTGGTGGCCATGCTCAGGTGATTGATGGGTAGATGGGTGCGGGTGGGTGGGTGTATGTCAAAGGGGACACTTAGCAAGCATACCCCCTTATCGCGTCTGTTTGCAGGGATGAGGACGCGGC
This sequence comes from Protoeuglena noctilucae, assembly GCA_958009085.1. NCBI lineage: Eukaryota > Viridiplantae > Chlorophyta > Pedinophyceae > Marsupiomonadales > Marsupiomonadaceae > Protoeuglena > Protoeuglena noctilucae. The sequence goes on from OY253677.1 coordinate 115,799, forward strand.
GCGCCTGGGGCTGCCGACGGGGATGGAGGGGGCGCACGGGGAGCTGAGCCAGGCGCCGTTGGCGGTGGCGTGCTACAAGGGGCAGGTCACAGGTGAGGGAGACGAGTGCTGCCGCGCTTGGTGCACCTGCCGCCGCTACACGCTGTTCGGTAACCCTACCCTGCCGCGGTCGTCACACCCCCGCAGTGAATGTGTTGGTGGGGATGCAGGAGGGCAAGGCGATGCTGCAGCGCCTGATGGACCACTTGCGCAAACACGGGACGGAGGAGGAGCTGAGGCCATTCGAGGCATCAGCCAGGGGGGAGGGGGCAGAGGAGGGGGCGGAGGCAAAGGGGGAGGAGGGAGAGGGGGAGGGAGATGTGATGGAGGGAGAGGAGGGGGAGGGGGAGGCAATGGCAGAGGCCGGGGCAGAGTGAGTGAGCTGCGATCATTGGCGTGGTGCTGGCATAAATAAATGCCATGGGACAGAGGCACGTAGGCTGAGAACGCGCAGTGTGGGCAGGGTAGCGTGTTTGGAATGCGTTTAGCCATTTTAAATCCGCCCCGGTATGGTAAGCGGACCATCATAGTGCAGGGTCGGGACCCCAGACCCTTGCACCCCCGAGACGAGCGCCATCGAGCCCGGCAACCCTGGTGCCGTTGCATGCATGCTCATCCCCGCGTCAGCGCTTGGGCATGTTCAGAATCTGAAGCATGCCTCAGCCCCGGGGGGGTTGACCGCCCGGTCTTGCGAGCGGGACGACCGCCACCGTCACGTACGCCTGCAAGAGCAACAACTCGAGCGTGATTGGGACCATCTCGGAAGTGACGCTGTCTTCGATCAAGGCGGCCATCACGCTGCCGACCCCGGGCTCCGTGAACACCGACACGTATGTCATCGTCACGTGCACCCCCAAGGCCAGCACGGGCGGCCTGACGACGTCCGAGAGTGTGGCCTTCACGGTCCATGTCAAGGCGCTTGTGGTCGCAGCCTACAGCGGCACCGCCCAGATGGCCGCCGACGGCAAGACGGCCACGACAACGAGCACCATGCTGGTGTCGGGCAAGGTGTCGGCCACCCCGCAGATCATCGAGCTGGCGGCGGCGAGCAGCATCTCCAATGTGGTGGCGCTGCAGGCCAACGCCACGCCGACGGCGACCATCACCTACTCGTGCACGTCCTCCAACATGTCCGTGCTCGGCAGCGTGTCGTCGGTCCAGGTCAACAGCACGTCGCCCGTCTCAATGGGCCTGCCCCAGAGCGGCCAGATCGACAAGGCCACGACGGTGACCTACACGTGCACGCCCACGGCCACCGCGGCGTGACCACATCCGATACGTTCACCTTCAACGTGACGGTCATGCCTCTGGCGGTGTCGGCCCAGGCCGGCACGGCTGCGACCACGGCGGCTGGCGCCACGCTGGCGCAGGGCACGGCCCTGGCTTCGGGCATTAAGGCCAAGACGCCCTCGATTGTGACGACCGTGACCCCTGCGGCTGGCGCAGACGTCCAGCTGGTGGCCAATGGCACTCCTCCGGCCGCCGTGAGCTACAAGTGCGCGTCCTCCAACGGCTCGGTCCTCGCCGACGTGACGGTCAGCGTGTCTACCACCACCGCCGTGGGCCTCACCTTCGGCGCTGCCGCCGACGTCTTCACGGCCACCACGGTCACCTTCACGTGCGCCCTGACGGCCAACGCCGGCGGCCTCACCACGGCCGACTCCTTCACGTTCGAAGTGACGGTTGTCCCCCTCATGGTCGACGTCTACCCCAGCGCGGTGCTGGCGGCCGCGGACGGCCACACGGGGCTCTCCACGTCCACCAAGATCAGCAGCGGCGGGTCCCTCGCCAAGACGGTGCAGCTCTACGCGGGCGTCACCTATGCGGCAGGCTCCACGGTCGCGCTGAAGGTCAACGTGGCTCCCACGGCTGCCGTCAGCTACGTGTGCACGTCGAGCAACAAGACCGTCATCGGCGATGTGGCGGCCACCTCCGTGTCGACAACCGCCGCCGTCAACCTCGCCCTCCCCACTCCCGCGGTCGTCTCGGCGGGCACGTTCGTCACCTTCACGTGCGCCCCCAGCGCCGCGGCTAGCGGCTTCGCGACCACTGTGAGCGTCACCTTTGATGTGTATGTGTCCAACCCTACCGCCCAGGTCATGGCGGGCTCGGCTGCGGGCACGGCCGCTGATGGGACCACGACGTTGACTGCCGGCGCCTCGATCTTCGGCTCCGGCATTGCCTCGCGCACGCCTGTCGTGTATGAGGGCGCGGCGGCCTCCAGCACCATCGTGGCCCTGCAGGCCACGGCGCCCCCCCAGACGGCCACGACCTACTCGTGCTTGGGGATATCAACAACGTGTCCCTCTCGTCCGCCAGCGCCGTGGGACTCATGGTCCCGGTCGCCGCGTCCGTCTCTGCTGACACCACGGTGACCTACACGTGCACCCCCGGCTCTGTGGCCGCCCCCACGCCAGCCGCCACCACGGCACCCACGCCCGCTGCCACTCAGGCCTCTACGCCTGCGTCGACGGCCACCCCCGCCCCCAGCACCCCGGCCAAGACGACCGTGACGGGCACCGGCTTCTTCGACGTCAAGGTCAAGGCCCTCAAGCCCGCCATCAAGGCCGGTTCCTCCGCCCTCCGCGCGGACACCAACCTGGCGCTGGCGCTTGGCACGGACATCTCGGGTGGCGGCTCGCTCGCCATCACGCCGGCCATCATGTACGGCCAGTCAATGAATTCGAGTGCCATCGCGACCATCAGCCTGAACGCCACGGCCACGGTTGCCTTCAGCTGCACCAGCAGCGCCTCGACGGTGCTTGCCAACATCACTACGGGCCTGTCCGTCAAGGGCACTTCTGCTGTCAACATCCAGATCCCCGCGCCCATGGGGACCCTGACCGGTGACACGACGGTGACTTACACGTGCGCTCCGACGGCGGCGGCCGGCGGCCTAAACACAACTGACTTGGTCAAGTTTGATGTGTACGTCTACTACTACGGCCTGATGGCTCCTCGGCCACGACGGCCAGCGGCACGTCGGTCGCCAGCACTGGTGGGAGATTAACCGGGTTCCGCCGGAACCCTTTTTTTTCGCCTGCGGAGGAAATTTCGGCAGAATTCAATCAGAACTCAGCCAGAACTTACGCAGAACTCAGCCAGAACTCAAGCAGAACTCAGGCAGAACTCAGGCAGAACTCCGGCGGTAAGCGACACGGGTACACGGTTCTGGAACACCGCGGCAACTCTGACGGAACTGGCTCGGATACTCCGCGGGTACGCGAACGCGGGTACGCTGCAGGTACTGCTCTTCAACGGTGTCGGTACGCGACGGGGCCAGAAGGGCCAGGAACTCATGGATGGCGCGACTGGAATGGCTGCTGGCTGGCGCTGCCTAAGCAAGCAGGGCCCGGCTGGCCGCCAGCGGCCGCGGCTGCTGCTGGTGCTGGTGCTGCTACGGGCAGTGAAATGCTCTAATGATACCTCTTAGGTGCGCGCGCTCGCTCGGTGTTAGGAGAGTCCGCTGCAGCAGCACAAGCGATGGCAGGCGCGCGTGGGCTGTGCCGCCTCGAATGGCTCGCGTGTTGAATGCAGAATGATACAGCATGAACGCGCCAGGCGGCGCTTGCTTGATGGCATGGCCAGGACATGCCTCACCGAGCGGCCCTAAGGGGCGCATCGCCCTGCATGCGCCGACACCCCACCGTCTCGGGTGCCGGGGCATGGGGCTGCGGGGGACGGGGACGCAGATGGCTCGGTGTCTGGAAAGGGCACGCATGTGCCGCGCGCGCGCGCGTACAGTTCCGCACGCGCTGTGTGCTGCGCCCCCCGACCGGCGACGCGCCTTGAAGGGGGCGCGGACGCTGCCTGCGGCACCGGACTCGCTCCCCTCCCGGGCCCTCTTCGCCGACGCCCGCGTGCTCGGCTGTCGGGCCTGCGGCCGGGGAAAGAGACGGGGCCTGGATGGCGAGGAGGGCGGGGCGCGATGGCGTCTGTGGCACCGTCGCAACGCTAGGGGGCTACTCTATCCCCCCCCCTGCAGCGCGCCGCAGCCGATCGAGTGCACTCGCCTTCGGCAGATTCTCCACCGATGCCATCGGCCCGCCGGTCCCCTGCGCGCGGCAGACGGAGGGAGCTGTTCCGCGGCTGTCGCCGGACCGTGTATGGCGCTCGCCCGCCGCCCGCGCCCTCACCTTCGCCTTGGGTGCTCCTCCAGCGGTGGCATCGATGCCGCCCGACTCGTCCGCCTTCGGGGAGTGGCGCGCGCCGCCATGCGGCGGCCCCCCCGCCGAGCCCTCGTCATCGTCGTCCCCCCGCCCCCCGGGCCGGGACTCCCCCGCGCCCCCGGAGACGCCCGCCGCAGGGTTGCCCTCTCCGTCGCCCCCGAAGTCCGGCTGGGTGGGGACGCACCGGAGTGCGCTGCGGCGCGCGCTCGCCTCGGCCACCAGGTCCTTGTGCTCGGCCATGCTCTCGACCGTCAGCTTGTACGCCTCAATCTGGGCCTTCGCCTGGAGCTGAGCCGTCGTCTGCGTGTGGCTGATCCCGGATGAAATACACAATCAATGCAGGTCAACAGGCACTTGAGGCGTGCCGCTCGTCAGGTCACCTCGTCCACCCCATCGTCCCCATCTGCGGGGGGGCGCAGAGCAGAGAAAAAGCTGTGGACGACGCTGAAGGCCTCCGGGGACAGGGCGCAGTGCCACTGCGAAGCTGGGCTGCTTTTGTGATACAGAACCGTGGCATGCGCGGACATCCAGCGCGTGCTGTCCGGGTGGCCAACGAGCGTCGACTGCGGCGGCAGACGAAGCGTCTCGACGGTACACTGCCGCGAAGAAACGGAGTGCAGGCCCCGCGGCACTGGCCCGCGCACGATCGTCCCCGCACAGCAGCTCGTCCCACACGCGCAAGGCGCAGCGCGAACCGGGACTCACCAGCGCAGTCGCCACGACAGCCCGCTCCAAGACGATGCGGTCGGAACGGCCGACCTTGGCGTGAAGCGCCGCCCCGTAGAGAACCTGCGCGTCTCGCAGCGCCTGGAAGGCCGCGTCGTCCCCCTGGAGGTCACGGCACAGCCCCAGCAGCCACAGCGCGCTGGGTGGGGCCAGGAGGACGTTATCCTGCGGAGGCCAGGCGGCGGTCAAGATCAGGTGAGACCTTGCCAACACGCCAGGGGCGGCAATGCGTGCGGCGCCGGGGAACGCACCTTGACAAGGGCTGCGCCGCTGCCAAGGGCCCCGTCCAGGCCGCCCTGCACGTCTGGGTCGAGCTCGAAGATCTCCAGCCCGATCGCCGTCGCCAGGTCCGAGAAGGCGTCTGACAGCGGCTTGATCTCGGCGCAGTACTCCTGCAGCTTCTTCTGCGACGCGTCCAGTGCCTTGCCCTCACTGGACTTCTGCGACCAGGGCACCGCCGGACCGTTGCCCGGCTTCCCACCAAAGCCAGCATCGCGCAAGACCCGACGTCGCGGCGCTCGCCTTCAGCACCGCGCGCTGGACCGCCTTACCCTTGGACCCCGCCACCAGGGAGTTCCCCCGATAGTCCCTGACGCTTTGGACCTTATCCTTGACGAGCTCTCGCAGCTCGGAAGAATCGAAATCGGTGTCATCTTCATCCAGGTTGAAGAAGTGCGAGACAATCTCCACCACGATGTACGCCATCTGTGCCGCAGGCTGGCTAGGAATGGTTGCAGCGGCCTCTTTGGGGTCCCCCACCCTCCCGCCCTGTCGTGCAGCGAGGGGCCGGGTAGGGTTGAGCTACGGCGAGCGCTCCCCGCTAGCCGCCCCGCGATGCCACCCGCCACACACGAAGCCGGCGGATGGTGCAGCTGTCGGCACTCGCCTTGAACACGTTCCAGCCATCGAGGATCAGGGCCTTGGCCGTCACGTCCCTGTTGAAGGCCTGTTGCTCCAACCTGTCCGAGGGTCCCCCACGGTCCCTCCCCCCTCGCCCCGCTCCCCCTGCACCTCTCGCGCGCCCCGCCGATGACGCCACCGCGCCCGCGCCAATGACCTCGACATCCACGTTGGAGGCGCTGCCCGGCGCATACGTGTCCCAGGTCACAAAGGACTGGGAGCGGAGCGCGTTGTCGAGAAGCGTGTGCCCGGACTCCCTCACGCGGACGTGCACGACGGCTTCGTCGCTGAGCTCGCACCGCTACAAAATCTGGATGCGGACGTCTGGGAGCGCGGTACTGCAGAGCATGGAGAACTCCCCGACGTTGCTCCCTTCGCGCCAAACGGTGACCTTCGTGATGGGCGGCCGCTGCGACGCGGTAGTCGGCGAACTCGGCATCCTGACGAAGCACGCTCCTGCGCGAAAAGGCACACCAGTGCGGAGCTCAGCAGCCCAGGGGCATCGCAGCGCGTCCCGGTCCACGCCGCCCCCTCGCCCCCTCCGGCGCCTCGCATCTTGCCTGAGCTGGGAGTCTGGACGCCGTTCATGCCGCCCAAGGCCCGTCGAGCGCGCTGTCCGCGTAATTTGATCTGCCCTGCGGTCCCACAGGGCGGCACGCAGTCACGCAGCGCGGGGACTTGGAGGGAGCGACACGAGGGACGCCGTCCACGATAGCGAGCGGCGATGACCAGGATATGGTCATCGGATGAGGCTGCGGGCCCAGTGAAGCCCCGGCGCCGGCCCGTGCGGTGCCGGGTCGGATGCCATAGCAGGTTAGGGTGGGGCCTCCAAGCGGGCGCGCCGTGGGCGGAAAACCGGCAAGCCGTCGCGCAACATGTAAACATGCACACCAAAGGCCCGCGGACGTGGCGGGACGCGACGGACGCGAGAGGAACGCGCGCGGGCATCCGGCTGTGCCCTGCCCGCCACCGGGCGATCCGGGCGGTTCGGTCCCGCCAAAACGGCACCCTCACCATTTAAAGCTACAATCGGAGGTTTACACGCGCGGTTGCGGACGACGGAGCGACGGGCGACTCGAGGGACTCGTCGGCGGAAAGCGCCCAGCCGAGGCGCGAGGGACAGTCGTCCACGCCGCCAGCGGCACTAAAACGAGTCCGCGGACCCGTTTGTCCGAACTACGGGCCCAGCGGACCCCGCGTTCCCGGAAAGCTGCGGTTTAAACTGCCAGTGCCTGGCGGTGGCGGGAAACCGGGCCAGTGCCCCGCAAGGCCAACGCCCCCCACCGCGGGGCAGAGTACGGCGACTGTGCAGTAGCGATGGCCACCGCCGTCTAGCGCGCCCCGGAGAGGGTCGCGGGGGCGACGCCACGCCCGTGTCCGTCGCTCTGCGTCGCAGTGACGATGACCGTGCCCAGGATCCAGTGGACCGGGATCACGTGGAACCACGAGGAGCGTTTCGCTTGCTTGGCACCGACGATGCGCTTCGCGGGGCCCCAGACGTGCACCGGCCGCTGCGCAGATTCCACCGCGAGGAGCGTGTACACCTCCGTGGCCGCGTTCTCCTCCATCTCGTGCGCGTAACCGATGGCCATGCGGGCCACGGGTGCGCCGTCCTTCGAGGGCGTGCCGACGCGGAGGAACACGAGGACCTGCGGTGGGCGCCCATGCAAGCGTGTCTCGTGTCTTTGGCCCGCCGTCGCCGGACCGTCGCAGCTGCGGTGCGCTCGGCGCCTCACCTCGAACGCGACGACCGTTGGGTGTTCGGGCCTGTCGTGCCGCGGGATGGCGCACACAACCCAGTTCCCCACCCCGTTGCGCAGCCCCCCACGATACGGAGAAGGACGTGAAAGCGCGCCTCTCGTTGACGTGACCCGCCAAGCCGAATTCTGCCACTTCCTGTGCCACTGCCCTGCCACCCCTCTCACTGCGCAACCACTCCATAACGCGGCCCACCTCCGCAGCCATGCTGTCCTCACCCCGCGCGTGATATGCGGCGTGCTCCAGCGAGCAGCTGTCGTGGAAGGCGTCCAAAGCGCCGGACAGCACCACGTCCACCAGTCGGTGGGCCACCCCTCGATCCAGCTTCGCGCCCTGCGGGCCGGGGATGATGGACGGTGACTTCACGGCCCCGAGGCGAGGTGGGGGCATGGCAAGTACATGCTTCGCCTGCTCGCGCGCTCGCCTCTGACGAGTACTTGTAGACCAGCGGCATCTCGTCGCCCAGGGCCGCGTCCGATGCGGGGCCCCACAACACGCTCTTCACGGGCTCGTGGGTGCCCTTCAGGAACGCCCCTAGCCGCAGCCCGTCCTTGGCCTCCGCAGGGTTGCAGCGCCTCCGCCCGTGCCAGGGAAAGGGCGGGCTCTCCTCCGACTCGTCGTCGGTGCTGGACGGCAGGTCGTTCAAGACCCCGGCCAGCTCCAGCGCGTGGACCCTTTCGACCACCGTCACGCTGATCCCGTGCCCCCCTCCCGACTTCCCTCGACCGAGCGACGCGGGCACCCTCACCGCTTGCTCGGTAGTCAGGTCCGAACGAGCCGACAGCGGGTTCTCGGCGGCTCTGTCCGTCACCGGGCTGTGGAGGCGCTCCAGGAGTGGCAGGTTGTGGCAAATGAGGTGCGTCTTGAGCGTCGCGAGGTTGGGGTCCGCGAATTCTGCGGGGGGGGCGGGGCGGGGCGAGGGAGCCAGGGGGGGGGGGTGGGGCCCGCGGGTGCCGCAGAACACCGCGTGGCTACGTCCGCGCCCAGCGACACCTGCCCTACGCACCCAGAATACAGTGGAGGAGGCAGAGGCTCGTGCGCATGTTCCGGCGCGTCGTCAGCCCCTCTTCCGACAGGCGCTCGGACGGGGGCGTCGTCACGCCAACCGCCTTTTCCAAGGGGAGCACGCGCTCGTCCGACTGGAAGCAGGTGACCATCCCCGGCACTTGCTGTAGCTAAATGTTGCCGGCCTTGAAGCCCTTGTCCTCCATGAGCTTGGCCTCGACCACGTCTCGCGGCGCGTACTTGGCCAGGACTGGGCCAGTCCACGACACCAGCCGGTCGAGGGCGGTGTTCAGGCCCAAGCGGGTGAAGTACACCGCTGCGCTCTGCGCGAGGTCCCAGACGACCCTCATCTCTTTGCTCAAGTAGTCCCCATCCGCGCCTTGGAAGACGAGATTGGAGTGCGTCGTCGTGAACCATTACCAATCTTCGCACGTGTACGACGCACGATCGTCCAGGCATCGATAGGAGCCGCCGGCGACGGGGAAGGACGTGGTGGCTCTCTCGGCTCTGCGGATCTTCTCAATGTCACACTTGCCGAGGACGGGGTGCTTCGTGGGGGACATAATTTGCCCCACGATGGTGCATATCAAGCCCTGCGGACATCGTGGTCACCAGGCAGGTCAGTCGCCCGCGGCAGGCTCGCGCACCCGGCTTCCATGTCCCGGGGTGTGGGCGGGCACGGGTGCGCCCCCCCGGCGTCCGCGGCCGCGGGCTGCTAGGCATGCGCCTTGCAGTAGAAGAGATGATATAGGGCCGGCCACGCGAGTGGCTGCTGGGGGCAGTAGTCCAGGATGAGCGTGGGGAAGCACGGCCCCTTGGCACCGGCGAGCCACCTGTTGTAGTCAGGGTGCTCAGCGGCCCTCTTGGCGCTCTCCCACACCTTGCGCTGAACGTCAGACCCCTTCCCTTGATCGAGCGCTGTTCTTTCATCGCAGAAGAGGCCATCATTGGCCAGAGACGCGAGGTGGGCGAGCGAGCGCTCCTCCAGGAACTCGTTGTCGATCTGGATCTCAAGATCTTGCGTGTGGGAGGGGGGTCCGTGGAGGCACTCTACGTGCCTTGCATCAGCCACGGCGTCTTGCGGGTTGTGGCGCCAGAAGAACACCTGAGTGACAGATTTGGCATTCCCCAGGAAGCGCATGCCTGTGAGGGGCTCGCCGTCCAGGTAGGAGATGCCGCGGGGGTCACGCGAGGTGGTGCGGATTGCGTGCGCGTAGCCCGCCTGCATGGATGAGGCCGTAGGCGGGGAGCATGTCGGTGTTCACGGCCAGACCTGTGCGAGCTGTCGCCGGCGCTGGGGCAGACGAGAGCGCTCATCCGCACCCGCACCTGCACCTGCGTGCGAGGCCCATCGCCATGGCGCCCGTCGACCCTCCGTCCCTCCCCCGCGCGCGCCTGCCCTGCGCCCTCGCCCTCGCCCACGCCGGCCTCGTCCCCGTCGTCCCCGTGCATCACCATGCGAATGATCCTCTAGTCCTCCTCCACGTCGCACAGGGCCTTGCTTGACACGGGCGCCCCAGTGGCCGCGCAGCTGGCGCGAGGGGGCCTGGACCTGTCTGGGCAGCGCGTGGTGCTCCTTACGGGCACGTCCCCGCTCAACTTCCTCGGCAACGCCCTTCTGAGGCTGGCACGCACGGGCATGCTGACGCGAGCCGTGTTCGTGTTCGAGTCAGAGGACGACTGCCGGCGGCTGGAGGGCGTGGCGCCCTGCTGGTGGCACGACGCGGCATCGTGGGGGAACACCTTCGCAGCCGGAGTGACGGGCGCCGTCGACCGCCACTGCGTCCTGGGCGCCAACCTCAACACGGTGCTCTCCCGCCCCGTCAAGTGGTTCTGGGCCTGGCGGCTGATGCGGGAGGGCTTTGACGTCGTCCTCATGGACCCAGACGTGGCCCTGTTCCGCAACCTGGTGGCCGACGACTACGGGCTCTGGCAGGCGAGCGCTGAACTGGTGCCGGACTGCGGTGCTGGAACGCCGTGCTGGACCAGGGAGCGAGCAGGGCCAGGCCCCGCTGCCTCACCTCGATCGCAGGACATGTGGGACGTGGCTGGGCTGTCCGACGCCCGCATGGACGGCGACAGCCTACTGCCGTTTCGGCCCCTGCCTCAGCACGGGGCTCGTCTTCCTCAAGGCCAGCCTGGGGGCGCTGGCCCTGGTCGAGGCGAGTGTCGGTACCATGCACAGCCACGGGGCATGCCCCGTCGCGGCCGTCATGCGGAGTTGCCTTGGCCGCTGGTTCGCGCAGGACGCGGTGGCGAGGCTTGAGATGGGGCAATGCTTGGAGTGGGAGCAAGAGCTCTTCAACGACGTCGCCCGCCACGACCGGTGAGGTACTGCTTACGCACACCCAGTGTTGGGGATTGACCCCTGCGTTAGCGGATCAGGGTACTCCCTGCGGCAGCAAGGGTGATAGAGCGCAGAAGGCGCTAGGCATCAAAGAGTCGTCATAGAGCCGCTAGAACTGTGGCAGCCTGGCACACCGGCCTTGAAGCTCCATTAGAGAACCCCTAGAACCCATCACTGGTGCTTCGGCCGGCCCATAGGGATCCGGATGGCTCCAGCTGTCTTTTGCCGCGGATAGCGGGCGTCAACCCGCTGCTTTTCCGCCGCAGACCTTCACGATCGCACATCTTCTTTGGGAGCGTGTCGCGCATGGCTCAGCACGGCAAGCCCATGGAGCTGGGCGCCATTTCCCTGCTTGATTTGGCGCGGTGGATGGACCGCATAGAAACGCCTCTCCTATTCCTATTTGTTCGTTCCCCATGCATGGGGGGGGAGCGGAGGGCGCATGCCCCGACAGAGTGCGCTGATGTATCCGGGCGCGGCCTAGAGGGGTGCGACCCAGGGCGCGGCCCAGAGCACGGTTCCGATGGGCGTGGCTCAAATGGGCGCGGCCAGGCAGGTGTGGCGCAGTCAGACGCTAGCGGTGCGGCCGTAGCGTGCCGGACGTGCGGCCAGCCTGGCCACAAGGCATCTCAGTGCCTATGTTCCCCCCTATGCGTGAGGCCGCGAGCGGCTGCGCCCACGCTCGCGGGATCGGGAGCGGCTGTGCTAGCACAGTGCGAGGTCGGTCGTGTCCGAGCCTCGGCTGTGGCTGAGCCAGCGCCCCATGTTGCCCCCCGGCACGAGATGTCGTGTGCGGAGGGGGGCTGGCCGTTTTGACCCTGCAGCAGGAGCTGCTGCAGGCAGTGGTGGAGCAGCGCGGCGCCTTTGAGGGCTGGCGCTCCTTGTGGGTATGCGTGGAGCCCTGGAGGGCTCCACGGCTCACCAGCTGTTCCAGGCGGGCAAGCAAGCAAGGCTTGGCTCGTCGCCGCCGCAGAGAGGAGGCCCCGAGCTCTGCCACCTCGGCGGGGAGGCGCGGTCGGAAACGGCCGTCGCGTTCGTAGCTGAGGTCGGAGGCGTCGGCTGCCTCGCCCTGGTAGACTCGGGTGCGAGTCATTCGTTTGTTGCACGCACATGGGTTGAGCGGGCCCTTGCAAAGGCTGCTACCCTGTCGGTGAGGTCTTCGCACCACGTGACGGTGCTGGCTGATGGGTCGCAGTGCAGCGGCACTCGACGCTTTAAAGCAGAGATCTGTATCGATACGCTGCGTTTGCCGGTGAGCCTAGTTGGAAACACTGCTGACGTGCTATGATGTCGGTCCGGGAGCGACGCTCCCAGACTTGCAGTCCATGGTGGATGCCACGATCGGCGTCAGACAGCGGTCGGTGCTTGCCCAGTAGGGCGGAGTAGTGCACAATTTGGTCGTTCAAGGCCAGGTCGCGAGCGAGTCGGACCTGGCAGAGGATGGAGTCATCCCTGCAATATCGGTCAGCTGGCTGTTGAGCCTGACGGGGGTGCTGCTGTAGACCCGGATGACGCGGATGATGACAGGGATCTGCGCGAGATGATGCTGCGAGAGTTTCCCGGCGTGTGGGAGGCGCCCACCCGTCTTCCGCCTGTGCGTGAGATGCGCCACCACATTCGCGCTGCTGAGGGCGCGAGGCCGGTGGCCACGAGGCCATACCCGCGATCCGAGAGTCCGTGGCAAGAGATCGAGCGACAGATCGGGGACCTGGTCGACAAGGGCTATGTACAGCCCTCACGGAGCCCGTGGTCGGCCCCCTTGCTCGTGGTGGGCAACAAGGATGGGAGCGCCAGGGTCTGTGTCGATTACCGAGGCCTGAACAAGGTCACTGAGAAGGACACGTATCCGATGCCGCTGGTGGATGAGCTGATGGACCAGCTGGGAAGTTGTCGGTACTTCACGACCCTGGACTTGGCGTCGGGGTTCCACCAGGTTGAGGTGGCGCCCGAGGATCGGGCAAAAACTGCCTTTTCGACCAGGTCGGGTCACTTTGAGTGGTTGGTGATGCCATTTGGGCTCTGCAGAGCGCCAGTGACATCCCAATGTTTGATAGACCACGCGCTGAGGCCTGTCCTGAGAGCGTGTGCTGTGGTTTACGCGAATGATATTCTCGTGTACTTCCGCAGTAAGGCTGAGCACGAAAGAGATGTGAGGTCCGTGCTGCAGCTCTTTGCTGCCAACGGGTTGCACTGCAAGCTCAAGAAGTGTGCGTTTGGCAGGAGCTTAGTGTAGTTCCTTGTACCGTGTGACGACAGACGGCGTGAGGCCCGTTGCGTCTAAAGTCCAGGCCTTTGTGTCGTGGTTGGCGCCTAGGAGTGTTGACAGAGATGCGAGCGTTCCTCGGCCTTGTCGGATTCTTGCGCAAGTACGTGCAAGGGCTCTCAGACTTGGCGCAACCCCTCACTGAGCTTTTTGAGAGAGGAGAAGCAGTGGAGCTGGGGGGCAGTGGAGCAAAAGGCGTCTGAGGCGCTGAAGATGGCAATCACATCCGCTCCTGTACAGGTCCTGCCAGACCCCACGCTGCCCTATATCGTGTCGACGGATGCCAGTATGATGGGCATCGAAGCCATGCAGGCTCAGCAGTACCCGGAGGGGTTGCGGCCTGTGGCGTTTTTGTTGCACAAGTTGATGCCGCATGAGGCAAGGCGTGCCGCCAGGATACTAGCAGGATGTGCCACCACGTCGAGGTAGGCCAGGCAACATCACCTGTCGACTACGGCAATGCAATCGCATTGCCGTGGAAGCGTGAAATCGTGGAAGCGTCAACCACGAGCCAACACAGGCAACATCACCTGACGCGTTTGACAGGAGCGACAGCATTGCGTGAGCATGAGACCTTACCTCCCGCAGGCTTGACGCAGGGCCTGCGCTTCACGTGGCCGCCATTGCCAGGGTATGCTGCGAGCCCGGCCAGCCACACCAGGGGCTGCGATGCGGTGCAAGATAGCAGCGAGTTCCGGAGGAATCCAGCGCAAAGCATTTACACCAAGTAATTGACATCCGTTCCGCGACAAGAGCACCCATCGCGATGTCGGCAGGCACCGCTATGGAGGGGTAAATGTGAAAGCCAAAGCACCGCTGCGATGGGGAGGGTCGTGAGTTGGTCAATGTGAGTGTCACACGCCTCTCCCCCTCCCCTGGTAAAGGCGAGGCCAGTCTCTCGTTCAGTCCCTCACCTGGCGAAGGCGAGTCGATGTCCAACTCGGTGAGGTTCCCTGGGGACGCCAGCAGGTACCGCAGCCCGATCCTCTCACACGACAGCTGCCCCAGCGCGTGTGGATGCATGAGCGCGGGAACGCGGGAACGCGAAACTGCAGGAACGCGGTGGATGAATGCAGACAGGACCGGTGCTAAGTGCATCGGACCAGGTTTGGCCGGGTGGCCATTGCAGTCCGGGCGGTCGTGTACGCTGGAGGTCGGCAGGGCGGAACGAAATCGACGATTTCCGGCACACGCGGAACACCGAGCCATCGGCCCCCAGCCCTATGTCCCGGTCCCTGAGGCAGGGTCGTCGCGCGAGCCGATGCGCACCTCGAGGTCGGTCGGTGAGGCATGTTGATCCGTGTCCTGGCCATGTCGTCAGCCAGGCGCCGCCGGGCGCGCACATGCTGGTGTTTTACCCCGGTGCTCCCTCCTCAGGCGCGCCCAATCTCCCACCAGTGAGTGTCCCTAGCTCGCTGGGGCCAACGCAGTTTAGCTCGGCGGCCATCTACTTCTCCCTCTCTTTCTCCTTCTTGCCCCTCTGGACTGGCTGGCCCTGTTCAGCCCCGAATCCCCCGGGGATGAGTCTGGCAAGTAGGTTGATGTCACAGAGTTTTCTGCCAGTAGGGTTACCCGTCCTACCCATCTGTTCTTTGATCCTCGTTGGCAAAAGGACAGGCGACATACACGACATTGAAGCAACGTGGAGTGGACGACGCTTCTGCGACTCTCGACAAGATGGCGGTGCCACAGCAGCTCGTCGCGGTGCGGAATCTTTGCACGGCTTGCAAGAATGAAGACCGAAGCTGGCACGGGATGCATGGAAGCAACACTGCTCGGTCTGCATGCAGACCCGCGCTGCCGCTCAGCAGCTCGTCGAGACGTCCAACGCTTTCCAGGCGTTCATGGCGACACTTGTTGCTGCCATGGAGGCCGGACAGAACCCGACGCAGGCTCTGGGAGTCTCGGCGGAGGCGGACGTGAGGACCGATATTAAAGAACGCGCCCGGGAGCTCGTGCGCATGGCTGAGCAGATCCTCCACCTCGCGGGCATGATCGGGTAAGTGAGAGCTTGTGGACGCGAGATCGGCGGAGCTTGCGCGCCAATCCGCCCGGGAGCCCTTCCTGCATGCACACAGACAAAGCACACAATTTTACCGCGTTGTCGCAGGCATTCAGGTGGACCGCCCCGTCTTCGGTCGCTGCCCGCTCCTCTGCCACGAGGAGCGTCGCCAGCCGCGGCAAAGACTTTCGCGATTTGAAGCTTGTGGCAAATTAGTGCATCACGCCGGTGTGTCGAAATCGAGCCAAACTGGACGCTTCCGCCGTCTGCGAGCAAGCTGCACCTGCCAATAAGCCGACGTGGCGCCGGCATCCGGGGCGTGGGATGCACATGGCGGCGCTGACCCGCGGTGCAGTGGCGTGTTCGGTGGAGTGCCCGGGAGGTACCGGCCAGAGTCGCTCTCAGCGCTAGTGTCAGTCGCAAGTATCGGCGAGGGGTCGCTCTCCCGGACCTGCGCACGCACCGGCGCAGAACTGCATGTGCATGAGTGATGCCGAGCCGCACCACGGTTTGTCAGCAGCGCGATCAATGATGCGGCGAGCATCCCAGTTTCAGCCAGGTCCACGAGTCCTCGTCGAAATAAGCGTCAAAGGGTTGAAAGCGGTGGCGGAGACATTAAGATCTTGCAGCGATGGACGGCCCATGCATGCATCGCAGATTTGTGCACCCTTCTTCGCCGCTCAAG